>JABYQO010000036.1:0-318883 GCA_022606155.1 Trametes elegans | reverse complement strand
CCTAACCCTAACCCTAACCCTAACCCTAACCCTAACCCTAACCCTAACCCTAACCCTAACCCTAACCCTAACCCTAACCCTAACCCTAACCCTAACCCTAACCCTAACCCTAACCCTAACCCTAACCCTAACCCTTGAACCTTGAACTAACTGTGACATTCAAGTGAGGCACAAACCCAGGCCATCGCCACAATGCACAACGCTGGCATTGACGTGCAGGACATCGCTGGTCGTAACACACTCTTTGATGGGTCCAGGGTGCGCATTATCGACTTTGTGTAGGGTTTCTCCATCGTCATTGTATGTACTACATGTACTGCTGTTCCCGCTGTTTTTTTGTATCTCTATATATACAGTTCCACTCTAAACTATTTGTGCCTGACACACCCACATAAAGCCTGTTGTGTATGCACGCAAGACGACCCCCAAAACCAGCGCACCAGCGCACTTGCGCTGGTGCGCTGATTTTGAGCCCTTTTTCGTGGTCGCGCAGGGGTACCCCCAAAACCAGCGCACCAGCGCACTTGCGCTGGTGCGCTGATTTTGAGCCCTTTTTTTGTGGTAGCGCAAGACTACCCCCAAAACCAGCGCACCAGCGCACTTGCGCTGGTGCGCTGATCCAGAGCCCTTTTTTGTGGTCGCGCAAGACTACCCCCAAAACCAGCGCACCAGCGCACTTGCGCTGGTGCGCTGATTTTGAGCCCTTTATTGTGGTAGCGCAAGACTACCCCCAAAACCAGCGCACCAGCGCACTTGCGCTGGTGCGCTGATTTTGAGCCCTTTTTTGTGGCAGCGCAAGACTACCCCCAAAACCAGCGCACCAGCGCACTTGCGCTGGTGCGCTGATTTTGAGCCCTTTTTTGTGGCAGCGCAAGACTACCCCCAAAACCAGCGCACCAGCGCACTTGCACTGGTGCACTGATCCAGAGGCCTGTTTTGTATGGGTGCACAACTGCCCCCAGAACCAGCGCACCAGCCCACTTGCGCTGGTGCGTGGATTTTGAGGCCTATTTTGTGAATGGGACTGTCCCTTGAACCTGCACACCGATTTTGAGGCCTATTTCATGTGCACCCAAGACTATTATATACGCGCAAGACTTACCCTCAAACCAGCTCACCAGCGCACTTGCGCTGGCGCGCTGATCCAGAGGCCTGTTTTGTATGGGCGCAAGACTGCCCCCAGAACCAGCGCACCAGCGCATGTGCGCTGGTGCGCTCGTTCACGGGCGTCTCTGTCCCTACCCCTTACCTCAGGGCGCTAGCGCTAACCCTGACCCCCCCCCACTTTTTCCCTATAAATAGAGCTCGGCCCAGCCAACGCATGTCCAGGCATTTGTTCATCATAGTTGCCGTAAGCGGTCTTTTTGCCAAGCTCAGCCTTTCAGTACACCCTCGACCTCAGTATCAGTGGGGATGGTCTTCCAGTTCCCCATACCAACATCATCGTTGTTGTAGTAATGCTATGTAGAGGCTCAGTCTAACCCTGATATAGATAACCGCGGCGCCGGGCGACGCAATTTGAGAACTGCCCCATATGCAACCCGGAAGGTCCACACCACCGTGCCCATTCATTCTACAAACAACACCAGACGGCACAGACGGAAGGTAGGAAAAAGGGGGGAGAATTCTACAATACTTGGCACAGATAGCTGGCAATACTCGTGTACACATGATTACAGTGATGAAGTCTCTCTCTCGCGACATCCACGCCCGAGACGCTCATTCCATCGAGAACAGGTCGTCGTCCTCGCCCGTCAACACCGGCCCACTCAGCGGGCTCAGCGAACCCTGCGGATGGCCCGCCCCGCGCCCGCTCGGAATGCGCGCACCGATCCCTGGCGGCGCCCCGCTACCCGCACCCGCGCCTGCACACGGCCGTCAACACAAATGCAACGCGAACAAATAGACGAGACGACGCACGAGAAGCAGCGGCGGAGTACGACAGCCGCGAGAACATCGTCTCGAGCCCGCCGAGGGACGTGCCCGGGGCGCCGGGCGGCACGGGCCCGTTGTTGATCTGGTCGAGGAGGCTGCTCGCGGTGGGCGACATGCTCGCCCAGTCGCCCGAAGTCGAGTGCCCGTGACCGAACGTCTTCGTCCCGGGCGAGAAGCCGCCCATGGGCGTCCGGCTGAGCACGCTCGACGTCGACGGCGAAGGGATGACCGGCGGCGGGAGCGCGTGGATACGTGAGTACCCGGCGGCAAGGCCTTGAGGCAGACTCTGTCCGGGAGCGTGCGCCTGGAGGGCGCGCGCGGATGGGGAAAGCCCAACCCGCTGCTCGTCGAGCGCAGGGTTGTACCCTTCCCCGGGGATCGGCCGGCCACCTGGACGGATGCCGGTGTGTTGCAGATAGCTGTCGCTTGGAATGTGCTCGAATCCGGGACGTGCGCCAAACGCATTGCCCCTTGGAGGGGACATCGTAACTTCGTTTGGATCGGGACCATAGGCGCTGGCGCTTGTGGACAAGGTGTGGGTCGCCAAGTTGCTGCCGCCGCCCGGGTACATGGACGACAGACCGGAGACCAAAGGCGGGCGTTGATTCTTCGCGCCCATGTAGTGGTGCATGCCGGTCAAGAACGCGGCCGACGCGTTTGACGGGGAGAGCATGTCCTCTCCGCGCGGTCCCAGACCGGAGTTGGACGTGAACGAGCTCGGTGTGCCGTTGCCAAGTCCACCGCCAAGGTGACTCGTGCCCACAGCCGCCGCGTCTGGGGAGCCCACAGGCGGTGCCCCGTTGTCGGACCAAATCGACCTGATGTCCTGCAGGAGCGAGGGCGCGGGGACAGAGCGCGAGTAGCGGTGGTGAGCCTCGTTGGACGACCTCTGCAAGCTAGCCTCGCGCTCGGGACCAACGATGGCGGGACGAGTGACGTTCGTGCGGGACATTCTGCGGGAGCGTTCTTCGGGAGTGAGGAGGTCGGTCAGAGAGCTAGGTATGAAGTCCTCGAGATCCTCGTCCTCGACGACAGCTTCCTCCGTCGTGACGGCCATTCTCCGGGTCGTGACGCGCTCGGAGGAGGTCCAGGTCATGACAGCGCCGAGGGAGGCGGAGAGACCGGACCTGTTTTTGAAGTCCGAAGACGCGTCCTCGCGCTGAGAGATGGCAAAGACGGTCTGCGTGCCCGGAGCAGAGAAGGGCGAATTAGAGATGGGCGGCCCGCTGGGAGACGTCCCGGGAGAGAAGCCGTTGACCCGGGCGGGTCTGCTCGACGAAGATGACGCACGAGGAGGAGAACCAATGGGACCGAAGTCGGCTGCGGTCGAAGCATCGCTGATACGGCGTGGAGCGGTGGGCTTGCTGGTCGGAAGCTGGGATGGCGAAGGTTGGTCGGTCGAGGAGTGTTGGTGTTGCTGAGGCTGCTCCTGACGTTCCTTTGACGCGTTTGCGGTACCGGACTGGTCTGTGCCGGTGGGAGCACCCTCGGAGCCAGCGTTGGTCTGAGCAGGAGCGCTGGTGAGTTTGTCGTCAGGAAGGTCGAAGGAGACAAAGTCGGTGTCCTTGACGGGCGGGGCGGGGGCGGAGGGGGAGAGGGTGGCCTTGAGCGGCATGGGGATCGGGTTGCGCGCGTTGGCGGCGACGTTCCTGGTGGGGGCAGTCGAGCCCGAGAAGAGGGCGTTGCGTGATTGCGGGCCTGCGCCTCCGCCGCCGTGCTGCGAAGCCTTGTGACCCCTGGAAGACTTGGAGGCGTCCCTGCCACCGCCGCCGCCAGCGGCGTTGGCGGCGAGCTGGGCGGCCTTCTTGTTCTTGCGGTCCATGGACATGGACTGGCCGGGGAGGATGTGGGCGAGAGCGCACTTGTGGCCGAACTTGCAGTTGCCCTTCACGAACCACGCGCAGACCTCCTTCTGCTGGCCGGGCTCGAGGATCTGGTGGGAGAAGGGGCAGGAGGAGCCTGCGGTGCAGGAGCCGACTTTGAAAAATTTGCACGGGACATGGGAGAGGTCCTTGGCTGGATGGGCGGCGAGAGGGCGGATTGTGAGGCAGAAAGGGACGGCGGAGGGAGGGGGGAAGACGTACTCTTCGACGAGGCCTTGTGCTTTGGGCCCTTGTCCTTTTCGCGATCGCGATCCCTCTCCCTGTCGGCGCCGTCCCGAGCGTGCTCGTGCGCGGGATGGTGCTCGGTCTGCTTGGAATCAGCGGCGGGCATGGAGGAAAGCAGAGGAGAGATGGGCGAGGAGCGGGAGAGAGGAGGAGGAGGAGGAGAGCGGAGGACGGCGTGCAGAGCGGAGCAGACGACGAGGACGAGGCCGAGGACGAGGTCGAGCGTGGCACGTGCAGGTAGCACGGGCGTCTCGCACGAGCTCGTGTCCTCCTCCGCCCTTCGTCTCCTCCGCCCTCCGCCCTCCGCCTCCGCCCTCCGCCCTCCGCCTCCTCCCCATCCCCCCGCCCGCCACGACGCCCGCGATGGACGAGCGCATGTCCTCCTTCCTCGTCGGCAGCAACTACCAGGTCCTCGATGTCATCGGCGAGGGGGCCTATGGCATCGTCTGGTATGTACCCCCATCCCCGCACCCATCTCCCCCGCCACCCTTTCCCCGCCTGACCCCGTCCGCCAGCTCCGCGGTCCATGTGCCCTCCCAGCGCAAGGTCGCCATCAAGCGCATCACCCCCTTTGACCACTCCATGTTCTGCCTCCGCACCCTCCGCGAGATCAAGCTCCTCCGCCACTTCCACCACGAGAACATCATCTCCATCCTCGACATCCTCCGCCCGCCCAGTCTCGATGACTTCAAGGAGGTCTACCTCGTCCAGGAGCTCATGGAGACAGACCTCCATCGTGTCATTCGCACTCAGCAACTCAGCGACGACCATTGTCAGTACTTCATATACCAGGTGCGTCCCCCCTCCGCCTTCCAGACCGTCTCTGCGCGCACCCGACCGTGCACCTCCCGCGCTCACTTACCTCCGGCGGAACTCACCTCCCCGTCCAGACCCTCCGTGCACTCAAGGCGCTCCACTCCGCTGACGTCCTTCACCGCGACCTCAAGCCGTCCAATCTCCTCCTCAATGCCAACTGCGACCTCAAGGTCCGTCCGCCACCTCCGTGTGCAGAGATGCGTACTAACCGTATCGCAGCTGTGTGATTTTGGTCTTGCCCGTTCTGCCCGACCGCCACCCAATGTGGCGAACGACAGCAGCACCTTCATGACAGAATATGTCGCTACTAGGTCCGTCGCCCCCTCCTACCGCTATCGATTTAGCTCACCCAACGACCCGTCACGCGCCGCTTCGGATTCCTGCAGGTGGTATCGCGCGCCCGAGGTCATGCTCACTTTCAAAGAATACACCCGCGCCATCGATATCTGGAGCGTCGGCTGTGTTCTCGCCGAGATGCTGAGCGGAAAGCCGCTCTTTCCCGGTAGAGACTGTACGCGCTCTCCCCGGCTCAGTGGCGTATCGCCCACGCTGATCCGCTCCGGGGTGCTGCAGATCACCACCAGCTGTCGATCATTCTCGACATCCTCGGTACGCCGTCGCTGGACGACTTTTACGCGATCACCTCCCAGCGGTCGAGGGAATACATCCGCGCGCTCCCGTTCCGGAAGAAGAAGCCGCTGAGCACGCTCTTCCCGACTGCCAATCCGCTGGTCCGTTTTGACTTTGCTGTGCCGTGAGCGCGCTGGGTGCGGCAGAATTTGACTGACTCGCTGCGCGTACGCTTGTTCGCTCTCGCGCGCACCCGTTTCTTCCGCAGGCGATCGATCTGATGGAGAAGTGTCTGACGTTTAGCCCTAAACGGCGTATCGAGGTCGAGGACGCGCTCAAGCACCCGTACTTGGAGGTTCGTACGGCTCTCAGCTGGGTGCTACCGAGACGCTGACCTTGTGGGCAGGCGTATCACGACCCGCAGGACGAGCCAACGGCTGAGCCGTTGGACCCGAGCTTCTTCGACTTTGACAACGGGGACCCTCTGAGCAAGGAGCAGCTGAAAGGCGCGTCTGCTGCCATGCCCCTGTACGCGGCTGCTGACCTGTGTGCAGTGATGATCTATGAGGAGGTGACGAAGCCTCGGCCACCGCCGGCCCAGGCGGCGGCGCAATGACCATGGGGAGGAGCATTTGTTGTGGAGTGATATATACCCCGGGTGATTATTGCCAGCCGTTTGCTGCGCGAGGGCGAGAGGGAGAGTGTGACTTACAGGAATTCGAATGCAGCGCCGTGTCTGGAGACGACGCGTGATCTGTAACATGTAGCAAGTATAATAAGTATTATCTCGAGCTCTCTGACGTCATCCCCTTCACGCCCTTCAACCACCACCACAGCGTCGACCTCTCCTTCATCAACCACGACCACGACCACCGTTGCAATGGCCGACGAATTCAACAAGGCGAGTGCTCCTCGCTCTGCTGACCCGACACCCGCTCAAGTTCTCGCAGATTGGCGTTGTCGGCGCGGGCTCGATGGGCTCGGGCATGGCCATGCTCTTTGCGGAGCACGGCCTGGACGTCTCGTTGTACGATGTCAACGCCCATCACATCGACCACCTCTCCTCCATCCTCGAGAGCAGCCTCGACCCGTCCCTGCACCAGAAGGTGACGGGGTACAGGGAGCTCGAGCCGTTCATGAGCAGCCTCGGCGGCAAGTCCGCCGACAAGCTCCTCGTCTTCAGCATCCCGCACGGGTCCGCCGCGGACGACGTCCTTTCCCAGATCAAGCACTTCCTCACCAAGGGCGACGTGATCCTCGACGGCGGGAACGAGTACTACGAGAATGCGCGGCGGCGGCAGGACGCGCTCCGTCCCACCGGCGTCGCCTACCTCTCGATGGGCGTGTCCGGCGGATACCAGTCTGCACGGCGCGGACCGTCGATCTCGCCCAGCGGCGACGCTGATGCGCTGAAGCGGGTGATGCCGCTGCTCGAGCGTGTGGCCGCAAAGGACGCGCGCACCGGCCGCGCGTGCGTCACGAACATCGGGCCGGGCCCGAGCGGGCACTACGTCAAGATGGTCCACAACGGGATCGAGCAGGGCGTGCTCGGCATCGTGAACGAGACGTGGGAGCTGCTGTACAAGTGCCTGCACACCGACCTAGACACCATTGGCGACATCTACCAGAAGTGGGTGGACGACGGGGAGCTGGTGCGTCCCTCACGTGCGCGCCACGGACGCCCGTGCTGACGCCTGCTGGTAGAAACGGAACTTCCTGTTCGAGATTGGGGCGGACATATGCCGCCGCCACAAGGAGAACGGCGAGCGAGGGCACGTCCTGAACGACGTCCAGGACAAGGTCGTGCAGGACGCAGACGACTCGGAAGGTATGGGCTCATCTGGCGAGAAGGACGCGCATCTGACGAGAGTGTATAGGCACCGGCTTCTGGACGGTCATGGAGGCGGCGAAGCGACACGTCTCCGCGCCTACGATCGCAAGTGCGCACTTTTACCGGATCGCGTCTTCCGACCGGGCAGAGCGGATGCAGGTCGTGGAGGCGCTCGGGCAGGACCTAGGGGCGGCGCGGAAGCAGCACGTCGACGAGACGTTCAGGGCCGAGTTTGTGGAGGATCTGCGACTGGCGGCGTACTGCGCCTGCCTGGCGTCGTACGCGCAGGGCATGAACCTGATCGCGCGGGCGAGCGCGGACGAGCGGTGGGGGGTGAACCTCGCGAAGTGCATCGAGATCTGGCGCGAGGGTTGTATTATCCGGTCCGAGTCCATCGCGGATCTGCTGCAGCCGCTGTACGAAAAGGAGCCGGAGAGGCGGAACACGTTGACGCTGCCGGCGGTGGCGGAGGAGATCAAGAGGACGCTCCCGAGCCTGCGCAAGGTGGTGAAGGACGGGCTGGAGTGGAACGCTCACATGTGAGTACCGGCGGTGATTGGGAGGATGGGAGCTGACGGACTTGGGCATGTGCACATCGGATTGCAGCCCGACGCTGAGCGCGAGCCTTGAATATTTCAAGTACTGCGGTGGGAAGCATCTGCCTAGCCAGTTCATGGAGGCCGAGCTAGACTACTTTGGGGCGCACAGCTATGACCTGAAGAGCGAGGGCGAGGGCGAGGTTAAAAAAGGTACGTCGATATGGATACCGGTCTGTGCGGTCCATGCTGAGGACGAGGACGGACCAGGCAAGCATCACCACGAGTGGAAGCCGGCGTGAGGAGGGGACGGATGGGGCTAGAGCGGGCGAGAGCGGCGGCGAGAGTGTTGTGTGTTTGTACGAGTTGAAGAAACGAGTGTGTTGGATGTATGTACGACTTGGAATAACGAGAGTGTTGGATGTACTTGTGCAACCCTCGGCTCGCCCGCTGAGGAGACAAATGAGAGGCGGGTGATTTCTGGCTGGCGCACGTGAAAAGGGAAAGGCGGGGGTGGCGCTGGGCGCCTGTGGGCTGCTCTCCGACTCTGGCCACGCTCGGAATCGTCCCGGCCTTGGTGTTTACCCCACGCTCGACCCCGCACTCCGAGTCCGGTCGACCTCACTTCCTCGCCTCTTCTGACTCTACATGCCATCTCCCTCCTCCTCGCCCTCGCCCAGCCCGCCATGTTTCGCATCTCCTCGAGTCTCTGGGAGAGGATACACCACTATGCGTCGTTCCCCCAGACCGGCGGTCAGTCCCCGCGCGGTCACAGCACGCGTCCACCACCGAGCTCACGCCCCGCACAGTCTCCCTCCAACAGATGGTCCTCTTTGGCCAGAATCCGGGCCAGGGCACGCTCCTGAGGGGCAGCCAGTTCTTGCTCGGTATGTGCTCCCCCTCGCCTGCTCGTGTGACTCGTGCCGACTGCTGTGCAAGAGGAACTGCCGGTACGGCTTGCACACAGAGTCAAGGAGCTGGACCAGCTCCCCCACAACCTGAGCGACATGCCCTCCATCAACAAAGTCAAGAACTGGTATGCTCAGTCGTTCGAGGTCCGTACCCGCCCTTTTCCCGCCCTCCGAGCTCGCACTGACTCCGCCCGCCCCTCAGGAGCTCATCCACTTTCCCCCAGTCCGCCTCCCGCCCGACATCCGTGCCGCCTTCCTCGCACCGCCCGCAGACCCTGTCTCACTCCCCGAGTCCCACCCAAACCCGTCGCTCTCATACCAGTACTACTCCGACGACTATGGCACGCCGCAGACCGGGCTCGGCATCGTCTCCTCCCCCAAGAACGGCAAGGGCAAGAACGGGAACGGCGGTGGGAACGGCAACGGCCAGAAGATGCGCATCCCCATGGAGCGGAGGTGAGCTTGGCATTCCTCCCTGCGCGCGTCGCCCTGCCACGCGCTCGCGCGGGCCGCGCGCCTGTCTCTCTCTTGCTCGGTCGCTCACTGGCCCCACCCCGTCGCCTCGCCCCGGTGCTGCGCACGCCCCGACTGTACAGATACTACGCGAACATGTCACACGTGAAAGACTGGCCGCCGGAGGTGCGCGAGTACAACCGCACGTTCACCAAGACGCTCGAGGCGATCAAGAAGCGGCACGACCCGACGGTGACCACCGTCGCGCAGGGCGTGCTCGAGTGGAAACGCTCGCGCAACGCGCGGAACATCAACCTCGACGTCCAGCACTGGCTCGACCGCTTCTACATGTCCCGCATCGGCATCCGGTTCCTGATTGGCCAGCGTGCGTCCCCCCGTTCCGTCTCTGGTACGGCACGCTCGGAGCTCACAGCGCAGTGTGCACAGACATCGCGCTCAACACGCTCCAGCCCCATCCGGACTATGTCGGCATCATCTGCACGCGTGCGGTACGTCCTAACGCTCTCGCGCGCCCGCGTGACTGCCCGGTGCTGACGCGGGCGACGGAACAGAATGTGCATGATATCGTGCAGGAGGCCATCGAGAACGCGAGGTGTGTCACGCTCTGTGCTCGTTCCGTGTTCCGCCAATCACATGCCCGTTCGCTTCGCCAGGTTCGTGTGCGAGGAGCACTACTCGATGTTCAAGGGCCCGCCGGTGCAGCTCATCTGCCCAAAGGAGCTGCACTTTGCGTACGTGCCCGGGCACCTGTCCCACATCTGCTTTGAGCTGCTCAAGAACTCGCTCCGCGCCGTCGTCGAGCGCTTCGGGCCCGAGGCGGAGGCGTTCCCGCCGATCAAGGTCATCGTCGTCGAGGGCAAGGAGGACATCACGATCAAGATCTCGGACGAGGGCGGCGGGATCCCGCGCTCCGCGATCCCGCTCATCTGGACGTACATGTACACCACCATGGAGGGCCAGAACATCGACCAGGACTTTACCGACTCGGACTTCAAGGCGCCCATGGCCGGCTTCGGCTACGGCCTGCCCCTCTCTCGCCTCGTACGTCCCCCTCCTCCTCCCTTCTCCTCCGCTGACCGCTCTCTCTCTCTCTCCCACAGTACGCCCGGTACTTTGGCGGCGACCTGCGCCTGATCTCCATGGACGGATTCGGCACGGACGTCTACATCCACCTCAACCGGCTCTCCTCCAGCCGCGAGCCGCTCCCGTGAGGCGAGCGCGCGGTCCCGGCCGGTGGCGGTACGCCCAGTGTGTGCCGCTTGTGGGAGGAGGGAGGATCAGCACTGCCCGCTCGCTTCGGCTGCGCGGTAGCAATCCACACGCGTGCACGCACGGCGAGGGAGGAAGCCTTTAGGGCGTAGGGTTTATAGTGTACTACATATCGGCGCACGCGAGCTCGCTAGTGGTCTGACGACTGTACGAGAGGGGTGGCATCTGTACGAATATAGTTCCCCGTCGAAAGCCCCCACCGGCCGTAAGCGAGTGCGGTGGCTGTGCATCTGTGCGTTCATGTTTGCGCGGGAGGAACTTGGTGAGAGCTTGCCGAGCACGGACTGGAGCTCAGGATGAATCCATCGGCATTGATGCAGAAAACACGTGAGGATACAGAGAACAGACTGAAGAGCAAAACACACAACACACGGCGCCGACACCACTTCCAAGACATGGCACGACGTCGCCAGACACACACCGTTCGTCCCCAGTCCCCGTCAACGCACCACCCCGGGCTATCGCCACCCGGACGTTACACGCCGCCGCCGCTGCCGCTGCCGCCGCCGCCAGAATCGCGCAGGGAGCTGTCCCACGTCCGCTTCATCGGCACGCTCCCGACGCTCCCCGTGCGGCTGGCGAGCCCGCCTGCTGCAGCCGCACCGACGCCCGCGCCCGCGCCTACGCCCGCGCCCGCGCCGACGCCCGTGCACGCACCGGGCTCGGGCTGCTCGAACCCGTAGTGGCTCCAGCCCTGGAGCGCCGAACCAAACGAGTGTCGCACGCGCGGGGGCGGCGGGCCCGACGGCGGGGGCCCGTACGACTGCGCGGGAGGCGGCATGGGCGGCGGCATGGGCGGTGTGATCTGCTGCGCCTGCACGGGGGCGCCGGCGGAGCCGGGTTGGGCCATCGCCTGCTGGGGCGGTAATGGGTGCGGGGGCGGGATGGGCACGCCCTGCGGGGTGGTCACGAAGCGCACGTTGAGCGGCTGCGAGGCCTGCATTTGCATTTGCGGGTGCGGGTGCGGCTGCTGCTGCTGTTGCATTCCGCCGTGCGGGTGTTGGTACGCGATCGGCATCGGCGCCGCGGCGGCGCTCCTTGCACCGATGGCGGAGGCAGCCATCGCGCCGAGCGACTGCTTCCGGCGGATCTTCTTGCCGAGTGCGGCCTCGAGCGCGAGGACCTCCTCCGCGAGCCGCAGGTTGCGGAACTTGAGCTGCTGCAGCTCGTACTGCCAGCTGCTCCCGCGTCCGAGCTCGGTCTCCTCGAACACGCGGTCCGCAGGGGCATGCACGATCGGGTGCGTCGCGGGCGGCGCGCCGTTCGCACACAGCTTCACCTGGCACACCATCGGAGCCTGCGCCGCCGCGCCGCCAGCGCCTTCCGTGCTCGCTGCCAGCCCTGCCTGCGTTTTCCCTGAGTGCGAGCGGTAGAGCACAATGTGGACGGGGACGGTTCCGCGCTCTTTGGTGAGCGCGTCACAGGCGAGGCCCGCGCTCTCGGCGCTGGCGACGACCTTGGCCATCTCGACGTCGACGGCGGCGCGGACCTCGGCGGGCGAGCCGCCGGTGACGAACTCGGCGAGGGACTTTCCGATGACCTCGCCCGCGCCCCAGCCAAGCACGTCGCGCACGGCGGCGCCGGCGTAGAGGAAGGTGCCGTTGGCGCTGAGCATGCCCCAGAACTCGCGCTCGGGCGGGCGTTCGTCCGCGTCGTCCTCGATCTCGAGCGAGCTGCTCGAGATCGGGGGCGGGACGGGCTTGTAGAGCGGGGGGACGAGTCCGCCGGCGCGGGCGATCGGGCCCCACTCGAGGTGGGGGAGGTGGCGTAGGCGGCCGCTGAGGATGATCGCTTTGCGGCCTTTGCCCGGCTCGACGTGCAACCTACCGCGACACTCGATCCACACGTAACCGCGGCCTTTGGCCTGCATGCGGAAGAGGAGGTCGACCGGCCGGGGCGTGGCATTGCCAGACGCTGGTGGTGCGGGCGTCTCGGCGTTGGCGTTGGGCCCTGCCGAGGGGGCGCTGGTGGGGAGGAGGCCGGGGCCTGGGGTGGCGGACGCCTCTTTGAGTTCACGCATGAGCGGCACGCGATCTGCAGGATGACAAAAGTCTGTGAGAGAACGGCCGACGAGCTCCTCGGGCTCGTAGCCAAGGACGGTGCGAACGGCGGGGGCGGCGTAGAGGAAGGCGCCTTTGAGAGAGACGACGTGGAGAAAATCGGGAGAGCGGTCGAGGAGGAAGATATGGAGCGGCTTGTTGCCGTCATAGGGATCGAGGGAGAGCGGCTCGGCTGAGGTGGTGGACAAGGCGAGAGCGGTGGAAGCATGCGTATGGGTGGAGAGCTGGAAAGAGTTGGAAAAGGATGGGTCGGAGATGAGGGCGCGGAGGTCGTTGGACATGCCGCGCATGGTCATGGAGGACGTGCGCCAGTCTCGGGGCGCAGAGGGGGCGGACGGGGAATGAGATTTGTCCGAGTAGTTGACGATGTAGGTGCCGTCTCTGAGCTTGGAGAGAATGGCCTTTGGCTGTTCGGAAAGGTCGACCTGGAAGCCGACATGATAGACGATGTTGTCTGCTTCTTCTGGGGTGTTGTGGACGCCGCCACGGATGGGGATGACAGATACCATGTTGATGAAGGCGGAGCCATCCTTGCGGTAGTTGATGATGCTGACTTGGCACTCCTTGTCTGCGATGATGTTCTTTCTGAGATGGGCGACGGCATCTGGAGCGGTGTGAGTGCGGTCCTGGCCGCGGTGGATGGCACCGGCTGGGGCCTGGAGGAAGCGGCAGTTGCGGCCGATGACCTCGTGTTCATCGTAGCCGGTGAGCTTGTAGAAGGTGGGGGAAGCGTAGACTGGGAGAGATGAGCGGATGGAGAGAGGGGCGGGAGGGAAACTGACCTATGGGTGCATCGAAACGGCGAGTATCTGTGACGACGAAGGAGCAGGAGAGGTCCACTGGGCCAAGATAAATCTTTGGAAAGGGGCGGTTTACGACGCGGGCGAGGATGGAGAGGAGGTCGAAGCCGGAAGAGGAGTATACGGGGAGACCCAAGGCGGAGGGGATGGAGAGGGGAAGCTGCGGCTGGGGCTGGTAGTGGACGTGGATCGGGTGGTGGGAGGGAGAGTATTGGGAGGGTAGATTGATGGGGAACGAGACCGAATTTGCGGACGGGGGCGAGGAGGAAGAGGCGGAGGGGGGCGGGTTGTAGGAGGAGGATGGATGTTGGAAGGAGCTTTTGGACAGGTTAGGATGGGCAGCGAGAGGGACAGAAAGACGCACAAGGAGCTGCAGCCGTCTGGGGACGAGAACCAGCCGGCGGAGGGGTGGGCGTAGAGGCCGGCGGGGAGGGCCTCTGCGCCTCCGCCGGGGGGACGGCGGGGGCAGAGAGGATGAGGTTGGGGAGCTGGAACTGGACGGGGGAGAAGGTGAGGTTGTGATCGGGAGCGTCCTCGTCGTGGTCGTGGTCGTCGGGGGAGCCGTCTGCGAGGTAGCGGGAGAAGGGCATCGCGACGCTGGCGACGGCGGGCGGGGCGGGCTGGACGGCGAGAGCGAGGGCGGGGGCGAGAGCGAGGGCGGGGGCGAGGGCGAGGGCGGCGCTAGTCCAAGCCTGGGCGATTGCCATATTGGGGACGTCCGCGTTGGCCGCTAACCCTAACCCCCCTCCGGCGCTCCGTCTCGGCCTCCAGCCTCGGCCCAGGCGCTCCCCGCTCGGCTATCGTCTCTCCGATCTCGCGCGGTCATCGATACTAAACGCCTCCCGCTCGCTGCTCTCTCCCAGCTACCTCCATCTCCTCCCCCATCCTCCACGTCCACAAAATGGGTGTTCTCGACGTCGTACCCGTGCGTCTCCTCCCCGTCGCATCCCCCCGTCTGCTCACATTCCATCGCCCAGGCTGGTGTCCTCACCGGTGACAACGTTCGCAAGCTCTTCGAGTACGCAAAGGAGCACCAGGTCCGCATCTCTCACCTCTCCTCCACCCTTCCCAACTGACATCTCCCACAGTTTGCTATTCCCGTAAGCATTCCATCTTTTCCCGCTACACCCCCGTCTTCACCCCAAATCGTCCCATCCACAGGCCGTCGTAAGTCGTTCTCCTTCCCCATCCATCCCTTCATCTACTCACCCCGCCATCCCAGAACGTCACCTCCTCTTCCGTCGCCAATGCCGTCCTCGAGGCCGCCCGGTCCGTACCTGATCTTTACCATCTCCCCATCCTCTTCGCTCACCTCCCTCAAGCGACGCAAAGGCGCCCATCATCATCCAGACCTCCCAGGGCGGCGCTGCTTACTTTGCAGGCAAGGGCCTCCCCAATGATCAGCAGCAGGCTTCCATCATCGGTGCCGTCGCTGCTGCCCACCACATCCGCACCGTAGCAAAGGAGTATGGCGTGTACGTACCCACTCTGCTCCAATCACGTGCTTCTCATTCCCCTCCCTTCCGCTCACATGCCTCCCACCAGCCCCGTCGTCCTCCACTCGGACCATTGCGCCAAGAAGCTCCTCCCCTGGTTCGACGGCATGCTCAAGGCCGATGAGGAGTACTTTGCCCAGCACAACGAGCCCCTCTTCTCCTCCCACATGCTCGACCTCTCCGAAGAGTCCAAGGAGGAGAACATCGCCACCTGCGTCAAGTACTTCAAGCGCATGGCTCCCCTCGGCCTCTGGCTCGAGATGGAGATCGGCATCACCGGCGGTGAGGAGGACGGCGTGGACAACACCGGCATCGACAACTCCCGCCTCTACACCCAACCGGAGGACATCTTTGACGTCTACACCGCCCTCTCCGCCATCTCCCCCAACTTCTCCATCGCCGCCGCCTTTGGCAACGTCCACGGCGTCTACAAGCCCGGCAACGTCCGCCTCCACCCCGAGCTCCTCAACAAGCACCAGCTCTTTGCCGAGCAGAAGCTCGGCAAGACCAAGCCCCTCTTCCTCGTCTTCCACGGCGGTTCCGGTTCCACAAAGGACGAGATCAAGACCGCCGTCCAGAACGGGGTCGTCAAGATGAACATCGACACTGACACCCAGTTTGCCTACCTCTCTGGTATCCGCGTACGTCTCTTCTCCCTGGTCTTCACGCCCGATGTTCATCATGTGCTATCCCAGGACTTTATTGTCAACAACATCGAGTACCTCAAGACCCAGGTCGGCAACCCTGAGGGCGCGGACAAGCCCAACAAGAAGGTATGCTTCGCGCCTTACAGCTCCAGGCATATCTCTCATCACGCCCCACAGAAATACGACCCGCGTGTCTGGGTGCGCGAGGGCGAGAAGACGCTCGCCGTGCGCGTCAAGGAGGCCTGCGCAGATCTCGGCAACATCAGTACGTACCTTCAGTATCCACTCTGCGCCCGCTGACGCCGTTCCATTATCCGCAGACCGTCTGTGAGCCGTCCTCTCCAGGGTTGATGGTCCGGGGGTCGCGGGAGAAAGGCGAACAATAGAAGAAGAAGAATGTAGCGCGCTGTATCCCTATCGTATCGAATACATCACTATTGTTTGTAACATCTAGCATAGGGCATCGCCTGAGAATCCTGACTAGAGTTGCTTGCACGTCGATCATCCTTGCTCTAGACTGATGTCGGACCTGCATCCATCCAGTACGTAGGACAGGCTAGGCACCAACCATACGACGACGACTAGCACTCACCTTGCATGCACGGTATACCCGCAGCAAGTCAACGAGCGAGCGCAGGCAACCGTCACGCGGTACGTACGGGACCCATTCATTCACACTCGGCGCAGATACAGCCACCGTCTGATGGGCGGCCCTCCGTACTGCGCCCCGCTCACGTCTATGTGACAAGTTCCGCGGAGGATCGTCCGAGCCCACGACGGTACACATCGGATGCACGCGCCCCGCCACAGAGAGATGTCTAGGTACAGTCGACACCCTCTTAACCCATACCTCCAATAACCCATAAACCCCGATAACCCATAGAATTTTGGCCTCCTCGAGTTGGGAAAGGGAGCAAAACCCATAATCCTCCCATAACCCATAACCCATAGGCTATGGACGGGGTCAAAACCCATAGGGAGGTGCTTACATAAGTGGTTTGACCGGTGGCTCGGGGCGCGACATTGCCGTATGTAGTAATTTTCGGCCCTCGCTCGCGCGAGGTGAACTCGGACTTCTTCGATTCGTCCTGCACTACATCTGGTCTCATGTCAACTCCTCTTACTGTGACTCTGGATCAGCTGAAAGCTGGATTCAAGCTGCTAGAGGAACAGACTGCCTTTCGCCGAACTCAGCTCGAAGCGCGCCTCGCAGCCAAAGAACAAGTCACACCCGAGGAAGAGGCTTGGCTCGATGGTGACGGAAATCTGGTGGATGAGCAGCAAACACTCCAGGTCTTATCAAGTGCAGCTGATTTTAAAGTTGCTTTGCAAGCCCTTACGCTGGAGCAGAAGGAAGCAGTGGCTAGGATGAGGCGAGTTCTGGAGGAGTGCGGCACTCAGCCAGGTGCAAAGCGGAAGCGTACGTTCTACCAATTCTGATGTTTTGCACTAGCAACTGAATATCTGAGAACTATATGATCAGGCCCAGTTGAACCAAAGACAACAGCTGGTCATGTCAAGAAGCAAGCAAAGACGAACCCCGTCTTCGAGAGGAAGGAGAACGCAACCTTGGCACAGCGCATCGAAATCCTCGACTGGTACCACGCGCACGGCAAGAACCAGTCAAAAACAGCTCGGCACTTCGACAAGATATATCCCAACTTGAAGCTCAAGCAACCGGCTGTTAGCGCATGGGTCAAGGACAAGGCTATGTGGCGTCAGCGGTGGGAAGAGAGCGGGCACGGGGCCGGGCGTAGCATGGCGAAGCGTATGCTTCAGACACAGCATCCAGAAGTCAAGCAGATGATGGACCTTTGGCTACTTACCGTCCTGTCATCGAATATCCTACTGTCTGGAGAGATTCTTCGCCAGAAGTGGAAGTCTTTTGCGGACCGGTGCGGGATTCCAGCCAACAGCAGCTTAGTCTCAGCAATGGTTGGCTGGAAAAGTTCAAGGTTCGCCATGGGCTGCGTGAATTCAAACACCATGGGGAAGCTGCATCTGCAAACGCTTAAACTGTCGAAGAGGAACGGCGGCGGATCCAGAAGCTGATCATCGAGCACGGCTACCAACCAAGGGACATTTACAATATGGATGAAACCGGTCTCTTCTATGGGTACAGTAACTTTCACAGAATACCTGGACTATAATGATTGATTGGCGAGCCCTCAGGTTGCCTCCAGACCGTGGCCTTTCGGACAAAGCGACGGTGACGCGCCCAGGGCCTCGCTAGGCCCCGATTTGCCGCTTTAGCGGACTCGCGGTATCCTCGTGGCGGGTGTTACTCGAACCTTCTCGGCCGCGCTGCTCCTTTCGCAAACTCGTGCACCGCCCGCGGATGCACATAGGCCACGGACGGACTTGGGCAGGACAGAGGACGTATCTCCGGCCATCGCGGGCCTAATTCCGGGCGCTCGCGGATTCCAGGCGCGGAGGCGCGGTCCCGTGATAGTGGGACATCGCGACGCGGGCCACAACTCTTCGCGGGCGCGACCCCGCGGCCGCGGAATTTCTGTGTTATTTATTGATGGACTTAGTTATGGACTCGGCCTGTAAAATACACGGCGAAGCGCCGGTGAATGCAGATTCCCCCTTCCCCTTCTTGGGATCTCAACACTGAGCTTACACTGCGCCCGCGAACTCCCTGCGACCTTACTGCGAACTGCGACTGCGACTGCGACCTGCGACTCGCGACTCCGCGAGACTGCGAAATACAACTCGCGAAAACCCGCGACTCTTGCGGTTCCCCCTCGGCCTTTGCCACGTCACCACACTGTGCCTTGCCTCTAGCCAGGGCACCCCGACTCTAACCTCCTCCTGCTTCGCTCCTTTTGCGGTACGCCCGCGCACCCTTCACGGAATCTCGCGACGGCCTCGCCCTACAAAGGCGCTCGGCCCTCTACGTCGGCGGTTGGGTGTTGTTTAGGAGCATCATTTTGGTGACCACCGCAGGGGGGTGAGCAACCATCTCACAGTCGGCTTCCTCCTAGCTAGACGGCTGCCGCGCCGTCTCTTTTCGCGATTCCTCCCCGAGCACGTTCCCGCTCGATACAACCGTCCCTTGCAGAAGAATTCATCGTTGGGAAGTTCACCCAGACGTACCGCCAACTCGCGAACTACCTGAATCGCGAACAACTCGCTGCGGTACTCGACCCAGTCCTCGCGCTTCTCGAGCGTAGCCGCGTCCTTGTTGAAGAAGATCCCTCGCGCTGTGACTGGATCCGCGAGACGGCTTTGCGGATAGTAGCCTCGCCAGCGGACCCTCCCTCGCAACAGCAACGACAGCCACCCCTCCCTTCCCCCATCGCGGCGGAGGACTCCTTCTCTTTCTTCTCCACCCCGCTCGCTAGCCCGCGGGTTCCCCACACAAACCTCTCTCCAGTTGACGCGTCTCCCACGCAGAGTACGTTGTCTTCTCCACCGCGTTCAACGCAACCAGAGCCCCCGTTTCGCGCGAACATAGTCCCCCTACAATGGCGGACCGCAATGACGAGCCTCCCCTCGCACACGCTTACCCCGCGGAGCGACGCCCCACGATGCCAGCTCCGCGACATTCGAGCGCACCTGTCTTCGATCCCGCGCAACCGCGCACCCTCCGGCGCTTCTTCCAAGATCTCGAGACGCTCTTCGACATCGCGGGCATCGAGACCGATGCCGCGAAGAAGCGGTGGGTCACGCGGTACCTCCCCATCGATGACAGCGAGCTCTGCGAGAGTCTGCCCTCCTACACAGCGGGCGACAAGACCTACGAGGACTTCAAGGCGGATATCCTTGCGCTCTACCCGGGCGCGGGCGAAGCGCGCAAATTCTCCGTCGCAGACGTCGAGGCACTCGTCGCGGCCAGAGCGGCCAGCCCCATCACAAACATCGGCGAGCTGTCCAGTTACTACCGCGAGTTCCTCGCGATGACTACCTATCTCATCGGCCGCAACCGCCTCTCAGAGTCGGAGCAGTCTCGCTACTTTATTCGCGGTATTCGGGCGCCGCTGCTGGAACAGGTATCGCAACGCCTGCAGCTGAAGAACCCGGATCACTACCCCGACGACCCATATCCCGCCAAGGAGGTCTACGATGCGGCCGCGTTTGTGCTCCATGGGACTCTCGCGACACCGGCCGCGAGGTCAGCGACATCGCCCGCGGCAGGAGGCTCCAACCCCGCAACGGTCAAGGTCGAGGATCTAGGGCCGTTACTCCGGCTTTTGGCACAGACTGTGGGCGAAGGGGGCGCTAACCCCCTCGCGAATGCCGCGAACCGCGGACCTCCTCCCCAGCAGAACGCGGCGGGTTTCCAGCAGCGGTTCCAGCCCAACTATCCGCCAGCAGGACAGCGCTACCAGCAGGAGGGCGGAAACTTCTGCCACTACTGCGGGAACCCAGGCTGTCTCATGCGCAACTGCCCCTTCATCGAGGAAGACGTGCGCGCCGGACGTATCTCGCGGGCCCCAGATGGCCGCGTCGTCCTTCCCAACGGCAATTTTGTCCCTCGCTACCTGCCAGGCTTCGAGGGTGTGACAATGCGCGACAGGGTCTACGAGTGGCACCGTCGCTACCCCAACTCTTTGCTCGCACCGCCTCCCGCAGGGCAGGCCGCGCAGATGGTTCTCTCGGTCTCACCGGACTACCCAACGGTGGCCTCGTACCAGTTGGACGCCGCGGACCGCATAGCGCACCTCGAACACGAGATCTTTGCGTTGCGGCAGAGTTTTGGCCGATTTGACGGTGTGGAGATACCGCCCTTCCGCGGCCCTCGCGCGCGACCTCCGTCTCCTCCGCGGCAAAACCGAGGTCGCTCTGCAGACCGCCGTTCTGGTCAGGCCCGCTTCCAGACCCCCTCCTACCCGCGACGCGAACCGAGCCAAGGTCGCGAACAGGCACCGCGATCTCGCGAGCCTTCCGCAGGACCGTCGAGGCCCTCCCAGGCGTTTCCACCTCGCGGCTCTGCCGCCGGAACGGTGTAGGGGAGCGGTTCTCCACACGCGGCTCGCTAGAGCCCGCGTTCGCCGTCTTGACCGTAGCGTCCTGCACTACCCGCCCTGGTCCTCGCTCGTCACGCTGTGCTGCGTTCGGCTCGGGGGGTCCTCGGGAGGAGCCGCGAGGTGGAAACGCCTGAGAGGGCCTCGACGGTCCTGCGGAAGGCTCGCGAGATCGCGGTGCCTGTTCGCGACCTTGGCTCGGTTCGCGTCGCGGGTAGGAGGGGGTCTGGAAGCGGGCCTGACCAGAACGGCGGTCTGCAGAGCGACCTCGGTTTTGCCGCGGAGGAGACGGAGGTCGCGCGCGAGGGCCGCGGAAGGGCGGTATCTCCACACCGTCAAATCGGCCAAAACTCTGCCGCAACGCAAAGATCTCGTGTTCGAGGTGCGCTATGCGGTCCGCGGCGTCCAACTGGTACGAGGCCACCGTTGGGTAGTCCGGTGAGACCGAGAGAACCATCTGCGCGGCCTGCCCTGCGGGAGGCGGTGCGAGCAAAGAGTTGGGGTAGCGACGGTGCCACTCGTAGACCCTGTCGCGCATTGTCACACCCTCGAAGCCTGGCAGGTAGCGAGGGACAAAATTGCCGTTGGGAAGGACGACGCGGCCATCTGGGGCCCGCGAGATACGTCCGGCGCGCACGTCTTCCTCGATGAAGGGGCAGTTGCGCATGAGACAGCCTGGGTTCCCGCAGTAGTGGCAGAAGTTTCCGCCCTCCTGCTGGTAGCGCTGTCCTGCTGGCGGATAGTTGGGCTGGAACCGCTGCTGGAAACCCGCCGCGTTCTGCTGGGGAGGAGGTCCGCGGTTCGCGGCATTCGCGAGGGGGTTAGCGCCCCCTTCGCCCACAGTCTGTGCCAAAAGCCGGAGTAACGGCCCTAGATCCTCGACCTTGACCGTTGCGGGGTTGGAGCCTCCTGCCGCGGGCGATGTCGCTGACCTCGCGGCCGGTGTCGCGAGAGTCCCATGGAGCACAAACGCGGCCGCATCGTAGACCTCCTTGGCGGGATATGGGTCGTCGGGGTAGTGGTCCGGGTTCTTCAGCTGCAGGCGTTGCGATACCTGTTCCAGCAGCGGCGCCCGAATACCGCGAATAAAGTAGCGAGACTGCTCCGACTCTGAGAGGCGGTTGCGGCCGATGAGATAGGTAGTCATCGCGAGGAACTCGCGGTAGTAACTGGACAGCTCGCCGATGTTTGTGATGGGGCTGGCCGCTCTGGCCGCGACGAGTGCCTCGACGTCTGCGACGGAGAATTTGCGCGCTTCGCCCGCGCCCGGGTAGAGCGCAAGGATATCCGCCTTGAAGTCCTCGTAGGTCTTGTCGCCCGCTGTGTAGGAGGGCAGACTCTCGCAGAGCTCGCTGTCATCAATGGGGAGGTACCGCGTGACCCACCGCTTCTTCGCGGCATCGGTCTCGATGCCCGCGATGTCGAAGAGCGTCTCGAGATCTTGGAAGAAGCGCCGGAGGGTGCGCGGTTGCGCGGGATCGAAGACAGGTGCGCTCGAATGTCGCGGAGCTGGCATCGTGGGGCGTCGCTCCGCGGGGTAAGCGTGTGCGAGGGGAGGCTCGTCATTGCGGTCCGCCATTGTAGGGGGACTATGTTCGCGCGAAACGGGGGGCTCTGGTTGCGTTGAACGCGGTGGAGAAGACAACGTACTCTGCGTGGGAGACGCGTCAACTGGAGAGAGGTTTGTGTGGGGAACCCGCGGGCTAGCGAGCGGGGTGGAGAAGAAAGAGAAGGAGTCCTCCGCCGCGATGGGGGAAGGGAGGGGTGGCTGTCGTTGCTGTTGCGAGGGAGGGTCCGCTGGCGAGGCTACTATCCGCAAAGCCGTCTCGCGGATCCAGTCACAGCGCGAGGGATCTTCTTCAACAAGGACGCGGCTACGCTCGAGAAGCGCGAGGACTGGGTCGAGTACCGCAGCGAGTTGTTCGCGATTCAGGTAGTTCGCGAGTTGGCGGTACGTCTGGGTGAACTTCCCAACGATGAATTCTTCTGCAAGGGACGGTTGTATCGAGCGGGAACGTGCTCGGGGAGGAATCGCGAAAAGAGACGGCGCGGCAGCCGTCTAGCTAGGAGGAAGCCGACTGTGAGATGGTTGCTCACCCCCCTGCGGTGGTCACCAAAATGATGCTCCTAAACAACACCCAACCGCCGACGTAGAGGGCCGAGCGCCTTTGTAGGGCGAGGCCGTCGCGAGATTCCGTGAAGGGTGCGCGGGCGTACCGCAAAAGGAGCGAAGCAGGAGGAGGTTAGAGTCGGGGTGCCCTGGCTAGAGGCAAGGCACAGTGTGGTGACGTGGCAAAGGCCGAGGGGGAACCGCAAGAGTCGCGGGTTTTCGCGAGTTGAATTTCGCAGTCTCGCGGAGTCGCGAGTCGCAGGTCGCAGTCGCCGTCGCAGTTCGCAGTAAGGTCGCAGGGAGTTCGCGGGCGCAGTGTAAGCTCAGTGTTGAGATCCCAAGAAGGGGAAGGGGGAATCTGCATTGACCGGCGCTTCGCCGTGTATTTTACAGGCCGAGTCCATAACTAAGTCCATCAATAAATAACACAGAAATTCCGCGGCCGCGGGGTCGCGCCCGCGAAGAGTTGTGGCCCGCGTCGCGATGTCCCACTATCACGGGACCGCGCCTCCGCGCCTGGAATCCGCGAGCGCCCGGAATTAGGCCCGCGATGGCCGGAGATACGTCCTCTGTCCTGCCCAAGTCCGTCCGTGGCCTATGTGCATCCGCGGGCGGTGCACGAGTTTGCGAAAGGAGCAGCGCGGCCGAGAAGGTTCGAGTAACACCCGCCACGAGGATACCGCGAGTCCGCTAAAGCGGCAAATCGGGGCCTAGCGAGGCCCTGGGCGCGTCACCGCACCACCATCACCTACCTCCGACCTCGAGTCTGTCGGCTCTGACGACTCTATTCTCAATGACACCTTCTCCATTCCTCTGGTAAATCAGCTCACTGCAGCCGTCCTAACGGACCCAATCCCCGTCCTGCGAGCGGCACAGCAGCAGCACCCGTACCCCGCATACCTCCTAGCCGAGTATCGCAACGCATACAACGACCAATGAGACCTTGTCAATCTGGCGGCGAATGCGGAAGACTTACGCAACGAGGTGTCGTCCATCGGAGATGAGCTCGAGGAGGACTTCAACGTCTTGCACAACAAGGCCGAAGCAACCCGGGCACAGGCGCAAATCCTCTACAACCAGTCGCTTCAGCTCTTTGAACGGGCCACCCACCTTCATGACACTGCCGTTCACATTCACCGCATCTCTAGAGAGGCCACCGTAGTAGAGAACATCGCGCAATGCTCCCAAAGCACCCTCGTCCGAGTCAATCAGCGAACTCTACAGCGCCGACACAACCTCGTTCGCACCTTCGAACAACCCGCCTTCCTCGAGCGCATGCACCCCTACTTCTGGGCGACGGTTGACGACTCAGCACCCCCTCGAGGACAGCGACTGGCAGCGCATCGTACCGTCCCAGGCGCAGCCCGCGACTCCAGCAGCTACCTTCCGTTCGGCCACTACCACCTCACTGCGGGCGCCCAGCGGCGACGAGCAGCCAACCAAGCGCTGCCCACTCAAGGGCCACCCCCTGCTTATCACGAGGCCGTCGTACCACCGCCACCTTCACCGCCGCGTCTCCCCAGCCCTATCGAACAGGCTGAAGAACCGGTGCGCGTTCCGTACCGCGAGACCGCCACGCCCGACATCCTTCTCGATGGAAGGAACTCTGGAGGACTTTGATAGGTCAACGACGGGACGTCGTTAGCCATACGAAGGGGGTAATGTTACGACGATCCTAATGGTAGAGCGGTACCTTTTCTCTTTTTCCTTTTCTGTCACTCTTCCTCAACCCGTTGTTCACCCGGTAGCATGACGTCATCCCGCTACTGGCTCCCATGGATGTTGTACTTTACTCTCACGCTGTCAGCACTGCCACGTCAGCACCGCCAGTGCTTCGTCAGCACTGCCACTGTGCTTCGTCAGCACTGCCACTGTGCTTCGTCAGCACTGCCACAGTGCTTCGTCAGCACCGCCACTGTTATGTCACCTTCTTTACCTGTACTACAGTTCTTACTCTACGTAGTAATACTGGACTCTCACGTGACCGGTTTCCTCCATGTATATAAACGCGAGGTATCTCTGCGAGATACCTCAGCTCGACCTGGTTATCTATTGCCTACATCGCTCAAATCCTCGATTGCCCTCGCCTAAAGCCCTGACTCCTAGCGACCTCGTCACGGACTGTGACCGTCGTAGGCATCATCGTAACAGGTGGGGCGGACGTCGGGGAACTTGCAGCAGGAGATGATGACTTGTGTGGAGTTCCGGACCTTGGCTCCGAGGCGGTCTTTGCAGGGGTTGCCGACGACTTGTGGCTTCCCGAAGACTCCCTGGCTTGCTCCGCCTTGCGTTCCCAGTACCGATGGTCCAGGGACTGCGCGAGGTTGCGGAGTTCCTCCAAGGAGTCCGGCTTGCCAACCTCGGAGATCCGATCCTCGGGACGTGTGGGAGTAGTCGGATCCCCAATGGGGACCCGGATGCAATGCGCAGAGAATCCGGACCAAACACCTTTAGGTTCCGTAGACATGACAAGACCCTCAGTGTCAGTTTGGATACACTGTTAGGACGCGTGCCATGGGCAGGCGGATGAACGGAGATAGGGTTCCGGAAAGGCCGGCGGAGTTCTGACCACGACATGGGGAGGTGGGGACTTGGCGAAAATATTGGTAACGCCCTGAGCGATCTTGTCGGGTGTCCCCTGTTTACTAGAGTGCACCGACAAGGGACGGAAGACTGAGGTATCCGGCGGGTGTCCAAGACGGGGGTCTAAAGAACGATGGTGTATTGTGAGTAGAGTACCGAGAAGCATAGAGTAGCAGAGAGTAACGAACAAGTATCTGGAATGAGGCAAAGGCTACTACCAGTGCACCTTATATACTAAGTGAACCTAACATATAAGGAAGGGGGCTTGCGTCACGGACATCGGAACTCTGGTGGGTCCGAGGTCCCTTGACGCAAGCCGAGAGAATGGAAATTCTACTAAGAACTGTATGACGCCAGCGCAAGGAAAGATCGAGAGCATACTAAACGTGGAAAGTCTGGAAGTCCTAACGGAACTCCTTCGAGGTTGCTCCGGAGTTCCGGCACAGATCGTGACACTTTGCCGGAGTCAGAGATGTCGGCGGACCCTTTGTCGTCCATAGGGTCAGGATTGTTGTTGCCACTGGGGCCACGGGGAGGTTCAGGCGGGCCTGTGGATTCCGGGGTCCATTGGTTTGGAGCTTGCTCAGAGAAGGGGTTGCCCGGAGAGGGTTCTCTCAGGGGTTGTGGGTTTCTGGGGCCTGTCACGACCCGTGCCGGAATTCCGGAGCGACCTCGAAGGAGTTCCGTTAGGACTTCCGGACTTTCCACATTTAGTACGCTCTCGACTCTTCCTTGCGCTGGCGTCATGCAGTTCCTAGTAGAACTTCCATTCTCTTGGCTTGCGTCAAGGGACCTCGGACTCACCGGAGTTCCAATGTCCGTGACGCAAGCCCCCTTCCTTATATGTTAGGCTCACTTGGTATATAAGGTGCGCTGGTAGTAGCCTTTGCCTCAGTTCGGATACTTGTTCTTACTCCCTGCTCGTTGCTTCCCGTTACTCTACGCTCTCCGGTACCCTACTCGCAATACACCTTCATTCCTCGGACTCCCGTCTCGGACATCCGTCGGACACCTTCGGTCTTCCGTCTCGCGTCGGTGAACTCTAGTAAGTAGGGGACACCCGACGAGATCGCTCAGGGCGTTACCAATAGTTTCGCCAAGTCCCCACCATCCCCATGTCGTGGCCGGAGCTCCGCCGGTCATTCCTCGGAACCCCGCCCTTGTCCATCGGTCTGCTCACGGCACGCGTCATAACAAGGATGGAGTAAACAAAAGTACAGAGGTTAAGCGGAGTTGCAAGTACCAAGGTCCAGACTTGGAGTTTGAGCATGGCACATAACAGATGTCTGCAGGAGTTCTAGTAGGACTTCTGGAATTCCCTCAGTTAGTATTCTTTTTGACTTTTCCTTACACTGGTGTTGTACCATTCTTAGTAGAACTTTCATTTTCTTGTCTTGCATCAAGGGCCCTCAGACTTTCCGGAGGTTCAATATCCATGACACAAGATTACCTTGCTTATATGTTAGGTTCACTTAGTATATAATGTGTGCTGGTAGTAGCCTTTGCCTCAATTTGGATACTTGTTGTTGCTACTCATTGCCTCCTTATTAATCACCCACTGTTCTTACTTGGTACTTACTTTCTGGTCAAATCTATGTTGTTCTTTCTTGGAACTCTGCCTCAGACCCCTCTTGGAACCTCTTGGAACTCCTGTCCACTTGTTGGTGACCTCTAGCAAATAGGAAACACTAGACAAGACCACTCAGGATGTTACTAATAGTTTTGCCAAAGTCCCCACATCCCCAAGTTGTAGCCGGAACTCTGCTGGCCTTCTGCAGAACTCCTGCCCACTCAGTCTGTCTGACTACAGCACTGACATGGCAGTGCTAACAGCATGAGAGTACAGTACAACAACTGTGTGATGTGACAGTGTCACACTACTGGGTAAGTGATGAATTTATGGGCAAGGCAAGGGGGAAATAGGAGGAAAGAAAAGGAAAACAATACTGGTCTAGTGTTAGGGTCATTGTAACGCTCAGAGGTACCGGTATCCCTCGGAGCTCGCCCGGATCATGACTCGAGCGCGCCCGAGTTGGGGCCTGTGTACGATGGGGCAGCATGGATCAACATGGGCCTCTGCGGGCCCACGGTCAACTTCCTGGTGCGCACAGAAATACATATGTACGTTGGACGGACGGACCAGATACGCACGGCGCGGGCCGGCTGGGATGCCCATGACCAGAGACGACACCGGGCCTCCCAGGTGTGTCCGATTCGTGGTCAGCACAGTGTGCGGCGGCGCTGGCGGTGGCTAGGCCCCTCCAATGCAGTCCACGGGCTCAAGTCCAGCACACGGGTAGTAGCGCAACGACTCGAGCTAGACTCCAGCCAAGGGTACAATGGGATTCCGGGTCGAGCTGGCAGGGGACTCATTACAGGGTGGTGGTTACAGCGCCACACGTTTGAGTATGGAGTACAGAGTATACATTGAGTGAGGCGAGTCCAGGAAGCACATCCAGGTCCACGAAATAGCCGGGACGGGGTAGGCACGTCAGGTTGAGAGTACGCCGGGCGAGTTCTGTGCAAGGCTGTCGCTGGGAATGTGGCGCAGCATTGATCCGAGTTCGCTTGGATCCTGCCGTGGCAGAGGCGGCGGGCGTTGAATCTGATGCAGGGTAGGCAGCACAATACGTGGAAACCAGCACGCCGGTGGGTAGGCTGATTGAAGGCTACGATCGTTGGCCCGCCTGCCTTCCCCATGCCCCAACACGATCTGGGACAGTCTCGCGTCACGCACCGAACAAGAGGCTCGCGCGATAGGCTTCCACTTCGCGCATGAGCGAGGGACGGCGGATGAAGGAGGTGGCCGGGTTGCAAGGGTACGCGACCACTTGCGACGTGGCGAAAAGGCGGTTTGAACGCACAAGGGGCGGTTGGGACGAGCATCGATGGACTTTGGCGGACGAGTCCAGGCGGGAGCTCGAGCGCGTTCAAGTCGTGGCGCCGGCCCCGCCTCGCGCGGCCTTCTTCGCAGCAAGACGCGCGCTGGCCCGTGTCGGTGCCGTTGCTGGACGATTCGCGGGCGACTTGCGGGCCTTTGGAGGCTGACGCGACGGCCTGGCGACGGCGCCGGCAGCTGGTCCAGCCGGGGACGGGCCCATGCCTCCGCCACGAGTCCTCGAACGCTTGCGCGAGCCCTCTGCGCGCGCCGCCGGATCGACCCCCGCGTCTTCCTCGTCGGCGGCGCCGCGTCCAGCCCTCCGGGAACGCTTCGTCCCAGCGCGAGCCGGGGTCTCGTCGTCGTCGAGGTCTTCCATCCCATCCTCTCCTGCGACGTTGGGGCGGGCGACGACCGAGGGTGGGACGCTACCGGAGTCCAGCAGGTCGCAGTGCTTCCAGTCGGCTTCCGGCCAGACGTTGTCCGGGTTCAGGGCGTCGTTGAAGATGGAGAGCACGGCCTCGTATGTCAGCCGATTGGACAGTTCGTCACCGGGAACGAATGGCAGATCGGCGAGGACCTGTTTGAGCACCAGCTGGGCGAAGCGTTTGAGGAGCGTGGTCAATGCAGGATTATTTTGGACGACAAGCTCAGATGTCATAGTGTCCAGGAGCCAATCTCTCTTGGCGGCTGCGCTCGCCCTGTCGTCCCCGTAGATGAAGAGCCATTTGCAGATCTCTTGTCCCGATACGCCTTCACGGCTGCAGTTGGTATGTCGGAGGACGACCCACAGCAGTACCCAATAGTAAGACTCGAGGTCGTGATGGACGTCGTGGATGACTCCAGGATTCCGGAGAAGTTCCCATGCCATGAAGTAGTACGTTCCCTTGAGCATTCAGTCAGTCGCATGCGCTGACGAGCCGAGCATCGCACGACGTACCGTACGTTCCTTCTGGCGAGCGCTGTCCTCCGGATTGTCGGAAGTCGGTTTGCTGTCAGCAGGGGCATCGGCGGAGGTTGAGGCGGTTGTCTCTTCCTCCGGCGTCATCGAGCTGTAGTCGAGGTCATGCATGTAGCCGATGGGATCGTCGCCTTTGGGCTTGTCAGTGATCAGGATGTTGCCTAAACTAACGTCGCGGTGCAGTACGCCCGCTTCAACGTATGCTTGTCGATGGCCTGTTTGTGGAGGACGTGTCAGCACTGACACATGCATGAGAAGGTCGTAGCCAGACACTCACCGAGGAGTGAATCCCGCACGGCTTCAGCCAGCTCCTCGCTCGACATGAACTGCGTCAGGGGGCGTCCGACCTCCTTTATGACCATCCGCATATGGCTCCGCTCCGAGTGCCACTTCGCCGGATCCACCATCCGCCATGAGTATGTTTGGTGTTGGGGGTAGGGGAGTGGGAAGTCCGAGTTCGGGATGTGATCTGGGCCAAAGACGAGGTTGTCCTTCTCGGCGGTCTGGCTGCCGGTCGTCACGAAAGTCGATGAGGTTCGGGTGGAGGAACTTGACGTCGACGCCGCGCGCGACGGCTGCCGAGTTGAAGAAACCGACGACGAGAGTTGACCGGAAGTTTCTGAGCCAGCAAGAGTCGACTCAGAGTCTCCATCAGCCGGACGCGACTTCGTCTGCTTCCACCACCTGAACTCAAGGTCTCCGAGGTCGCCGCCGCATATCATGGTCGCTAGACCGCGCCGCTGCCCCTGCGGTATTCTGGCCGCAAGCCGCTGATAGAACTTGGCCTCGGAAATACGAGCGAGCTGCCTCCACGCCTCCTTGATGATGCAGAGCTTGACATCCGCAGCGGGGTCCGGTGTCAACCTCCCGGTCGAGGGGTCGCGGATCCGGGTGTCCTTGAGAGTGCGCCAGATCGTCGTCGCCCGCGAGAAGAGGCGGCCGTTGACGTCGAGCACGTCGAAGCCGATGTGGACCTCGTACTCGCCAGTTTCCTCGTTGTACACTTCGAAACGCCGGGCCTTGTCTAGCTCGCGCGCGTACCTGTTGTCGACGTTTGCCTCCTTGAGCTGCACCGCGACCCATTCCCTGTCCTCGGCGGTCAAGGGGGAGATTGTTGGATCGCATCCCACGACCGTGTTGCCGACGACGGGATGGACAAAATGCCAAAAGAATTTCTGCAGGAGCTTCGAGCCGGGCTTGCTCCTCAGCTTGAACGGCAGAGACACCAAAGCACAGGTATGATCGACCCGCACGAGACGCACACGGTTGCCGTAGATGCCGACAGCAAACGCGGCGAGGAATCCATGAGCTAGAAGGAGGCTACGCGCACTTTTTGCTAGCTGCTCGACAGTGGCGTTGTTTGTAGCACCTTTGCGTTTGGCCTCGAATGGATCCTGGGTTTCCGACGCCTTCACCTCTATCACCATCGCGATGTTCTGCCAGGTCTTCGTGGACACGGTGCGACCTGGGAAGGAGACAGAGATATCGGGCTTGTTCCCATGGTGGTGCACCTTGAACGCGTCGAACGGAAACTGTATCTCGCCGCCACTAGTGTCGCTGAACGACAAGGTTTTGTCAGCCTCGAAGTCACGGACGAGCCTGTCAAGCCCTTTGCGCTTTGGCATAATCAGAGGTGTGGTCGACACATGAGAAGATGGGCACGCACCAGCTTTGGGTAACTCTGCTTCTCCTCGTTGGGCTTCGGTCTGTACTTGGAGAAGGCCTTGGAGACGTCGTCGTCCAATGTGAAGGGAACGGAAGAGGGTAGAAGGATTTCGATGAAGTGGTCAACGGTGATGTCGGGAAGGACGTGGATTCGTTGGTTGAGTTCGCTGATCCAGAACGGGCTGACAACCTTCTGCGCGATACCTTTGCGATGATTAGCAATGTTACCAGTACTCTTGCATGGACGAGGGGTAGCCACGCTGCCCATACCTGATGAGGTCGAGCAGCTGGCGCCGCAACAAAGAGAGGAGGTTGAAAGCGACATTTTATACTGAGCGTGTTGAGATTTGCGGTGGATCGGGATGGTGGCTAAGAAGGACAATGGAAACGAGTCAGCCAAGCGCCGACCAAACCGTCCAGGGCCGCGTCATGCATCCGGACCACGTGAACCGTTATTCGGATGCTGCGGTCCCAACATTGTCCGCGCACTGACCTGTTGGTATTGTTCGAAATTGCTTGACCAGGTCTGCGTGGCAATAACTTATAGTGCACTTGCAGATGCGAAGCCAGGTGTGGGATTTGGGAGCGCAGTATAGTCCGTTCAAAACGAGTGTGTTAAGAGAGGCTGCGAGAAGAGAAGCGAGCCGTGCATCCAAGCTGCCTTAATATATGGGACAATGTGGATGGGCAACGTCGGACTGGGCTCACCGGGAACGACAATGGAACGGTTGTTTTTCTTTGGTGCTCTGCTCCCAGCTTGCCGATCCCCACGCAATGCCTGTAATTCAGTGTCAGGACGAACAATCGCGTGCAGCGGACGGAGCTGAGCGCTGATGACCGGGTCTCAGACTGTCCCAAGCTCTCCTACCTCGAGGCGTTCAAGTTCAACCACTCGGAAGCGCTGGCGGCTAGCGGAGCCATCACCTTCCGTATTTGGGACTTGTCATCCGAGACTCCTCCCAGTGCTCCCACGAAGTTCTACCATTCGTTGACTCGAACCACTATCATTGGGCTCCGGATGTGCGCCCGCATGAATACACGTGTTGCATGAGGTGATTTCTTGCGTTCCTGCGCAGAATCCGCCTCATCGTTATCCAGCTTCCACATATCAGTGTGAACCTCAGCTTCGAGGCTCACCCTGCGTTGTGGCGCACTCTGCAGGCTTGCCCACGTTTCAGCTGCGAATGCTCCTCGATTCCTGCTCTATCCCATCGAGATCTCTGTACTCTCTTCTTCACTGTACTTTGAAGAGCTATCAAGCAGGTTACCTTCTTGCCCTCACCAAGCTCAGTCACAGCAGCCGACTCCCGGAAAACGAAGGTGGTACACTGTGACCCGGGCCAACCACCTTACAGATTAGAATCACCGACTGAGTCTGTGACGATGGACGCCTTCACCTGCTTTGATAATATGGATTACATGGGAAATCCTGTCGACTATCTCAATTTGGTGATCGCTTTCGTCGACGTGGAGATTGCCGCCAGCCCAAACAGTGTGCGTCCGCGTCGACCGTTGGGCCCAACGTTGCGCACTGGTGCACGTCAATCCTAGTGCTGCCGTGGAGTGTGCACATTGGGGTCTGCAGCGGCGCGCACGAGCGCGGCGCGCCCTGCTGGAAGCTCATGCGCGCGCGGCTCCCGGGCGAGTTCGTGATCGACAATCGTAAGAACAACGTGTTTCCGGGCACGGGCTTTGCCTCCCTTGTTCGGCCCACGGAAAAGCTTGTATCTGCCGGCATGCATAGTATCTTCGACCTCAACCAGAACTGCAGCACCACGCTTGCGCGCGGGGAGGTCTTCATCTGCGGCGCGCATGCGACGTGCGACTATGTTGAGGTGTTCAACCACAGTACCATCACTCCCCGTCGCGAGGATCTGATCGAGAATGAGCTGGAAGAAGTGGGAGTGCTGTTGCTGAAGATGATGGTCCTCCTGGGACTTTTATAGACGGCCAAACTCCCCCCGATATTCGATATCTGCACGCTCTTGTCTCTCTCAGACGTGCTTCACCCTCGCTGCTGAGATCTAAGAGGATGTACAGTACGCGGTTAAAGGCTCATGAGGAATGGAAAATACACGTATCTGAATGTGCAGTATGTGCGTCAATTCATTTAACGGGCACACAGGGTTAGTACTGACGTCCGAGGTAACGGGTATACAAACACCAACGCACGCTGGAACGCATGGTAGTGTGGGGCACCACGACCTCAGTGGGCCCAATTCGTCTCAAACTTGGTTCAGCACGCAGCATCGCATACCGAAGACACGAGCGATTTTCCATGAAGGTATGCGAGTAAAGACAGGGAGTCGATTACATGTCAAGAAGTAGACTGCAGAGAACAGGTGCTACCCGTGAGACGAGTACATCCCGGGTTACGTGCGAGGGTGCGAAAACATGATCCGGAACATGAGAACCTGGAGGAAACACACACCGTCAAACCTCACTCCCCCGTCCGCAGTGAATCCGTAACTTTGTGGGAGTTCTGTAGCTCAGTGTCTAGGCTGCCAACAACTGTGCGCTATGCCTGCTGGTTCGCGGGCTCGATCGGCGCGACACGCTCGTGAGTGGTTCGACACGGCTCGCAGAGGCGGAAGGACCGAGATGTCGCGGAAATGCCGTAGGGGTACAGACAGAGCGATACGGAGGTTAACGGTTCGGCGAGGGCGCTAACAAAGGGTGCTGATCAAGCCCGCATGAGGAGGTGGAAACAAGGACACTGGTGAAGTGAATGCGTAAGTGGAACGGCTAGAGACACCGCGGCACGAGTCCTGCGAGGTATTCGTAGGATGGCGGAAAATCTGGCAGAAAATCAAGACGAGGTGGTGTTAATGGAACATGGTGTCGGAGCCGTAGCCTCAAGCCCGCGATCCGCTCCCACTCCCTGATGCGGCCTTCTTCTCCACAAGCCGTCGGATCCGCTCGCTTGACCTCAGCGGAGGCACACTCTGCGAGGGCTGCCGTTTGCCGTCACTTGGGCCCGCTGCACTTGGGTCTGCTGCGGATGCAGCTGATTCGTCGGGGAGAGCAGTGCCCCCACCAGAGCGAGCGGGAAGGGCGGCCGGAGGTGCCATGGTGCCAGCTGCAGTAGCAGATTGCCTCGACCGCTTGTTGACACGCGGGCGATGTCCAAGGTCGGGCTGTCCTGTTACGAGGCCTGCGTCATCGCGCGAGCGCTTCGGGCGGCTTGAGGTGGCGTTCGAAGCCGGCGGCTCTGTGGTAGAAGGCGAGGCCTCGTTGCTCGTGCCAGCAGTGAGGACAGGTCCCGATCTTGAGGCGTTCACACTCAGAGGAGCATGGGAAGGGGGGCCGGAGGACGGTGTAGCGCCGTGAGAAGAAAAATTCGACGATCCGATTGTCCGAGAGCGGAGCTTCAGCCCCTCCGAACGATCTTCGTAGCCAGCCGGGATAGACGTCATGACGGCCACGTTCGTGCGGTGGTCAAAGTCGTTTGTGAGATCGCATGGGATCCAGTCTTCGTCCTCTGGCCAGCCTTCCATCTCGAGCGCCTCATCAAAGGCAGCCAACATCGCATCATATGTCAAGGGCACTCCAGCAAAATGTCTGTGGGGGATAGTATCTGAGACCATTTCATGGAGCTTGTTCATGAGCGTCGTGAGTGGGCGGTTGTTAGGGATGTTGATGTAGCTTGGTTTCCGATCGGTCAACCAGGTGTGCTTCTGACTGTAGCCCATCTCGTCGTTCCTGTACATATCCGCGCAAGCTTGCCGTCCTGTGATCCCGCGCGGTTCCACGATACACTCGGTGTGTCGAAGAACAACCCAGAGCAAGACCCAGTAGAATGACTCAAGGTCATGACTGGGAAGATGTATCACAGCCGTCGTGTCTGACGGGTTGATCAACTCCAGGGCCATGAAGTAGTACGTCCCCTATACCAAAACAGTAGGCTGACTGTAAGCGTTGTCCACATATGATCAGGGGGTACTTACTGTGCGCTCTTTGAAGGTGTTCGAGTCTTCTATCTCATTGTCAGGACGTGGCTTGTCTAGAGTCTTCGAGCTATAATCCCAGTCGTGCATGAATCCGAAGAAGGAGTCCTCATTGGGATCGTCAACCAGGAGAATGTTGCCCAGGCTCACATCCCTATGCAGGACACCAGCCACCTCCCATGCTAGCTGGTGGCCTACGGATTGTACAATCAGAGTTGGAAAACGTTACGAGAGGTTGTAAATCATACCTAGGAGGGCATCCCGCATCCCCCGTGCCAGACGCTTCGACTTGCCGAACTCTGTCAGAGGACGGCCAACGTCACTGATCACCATGCGCATGTGACTGCGCTCTCGGTGATAACGTGCGAGGTCCTCCAAGCGGGTTGAGAAAGTCTGATGCTGTGGATAGGGAAGCGGAAAGCAATCCTGGGGAGGGACCACCATCTCCCGCACGAGGTCTGCCGGATCAGCCTGGACCCACACGCTCCCCGTCGAGCGGAACTCCAAGTAGCAGCTGTCGGAGGTGTTGTGTGAAGAGTTGGGAAAGGTGTTCGAACGCGCAGCCTCGAGCCGTCGTGACTCCTCCCACCATTGGTATTCGAGCAGGCCGATGTCGCCTCCGCACTCCATTCTCGCGAGCCCGAAGAGTTTCTCGGCCGGTATCTTCTCCTCGAGACGCTTGTAGATCTCAGTCTCCGCCATCCGCACGAGCTGCCTCCACGCTTCCTTGACGATGCGCGGTCGGTTGAGAGTGCTGGAGTCTGAGACAGGTACCCATCGATTGCCGTCGAACTTGCGTGTGTCCAAGAGCGCGAGCCAGACCATGGTTGCCCGAGAGAAGAGCCGACCATTGGAGTCGAGCGCGCGGTAGCACACATACCGCCTGCACCGCCCCGTCTTCTCGTCAAAGATCTCCATGATGCGACCTTTGCTAACCTCCCTGGTGTGTTCCCGCCATCGCGTCGGGCATGACTTCTTGAGCTCGGAGATGACCCACGCTTGGGTCTCGGCATCCATCCTGGTCACCGTTGGGTCGGCCCCAACGACAGTGTTTCCAACTCGTGGGTGGGTAAAGTGCCAGAAAAACTTCTTGAGCAGCCGCACCCCGCCCTGGCCCCGTGCCAGGCTGATCGGAGGGGCAACGAGAGAACAAGAATGGTCGAAGCGAGCAAGGCGAATGGTCTTGCCGTAAACACCGACAACAAAGGCCGCAAGGAATCCGTGGGCAAGCAACAGGTTTCGCGCGTTCTTGGCCAGTTGCGCGATGGTACGAGCATGTTCGCCGTTGACATCGCGAGGAAACGGATCTTCTTCTTCTCCTCCCTTTGCTTCCATGACCATCGCAACCGACTGCCATGACTTCTCGACCAGAGGCTCGCCTGGGAACGAGACGCAGATGTCGGGGAAAGTCTTGTGGTGGTGGTGGGCGAATGCGTCAAAGGGGAATTTCCACTCGGTCCTGTGTTCGGAGTCGATATGCGGCCGCTTTGACTCCTCAAACCCAGCCACGAGTTTACGCAACCCAGATATCTACAGATTGTGAGAGTTGGCAGACTAACATAGCTGCAAAGCGACGTACCAGATGAGGGTATCCTGATAACTCCTTTCCCTTCTCCGGCGCGTAGTCGTCGAATGCGCCCTCGAGGACGTCTATGTCATCGTCGTCGGGAAAGGGTGTCGCGTTTGGAAGAAGGGTATCGATAAATTGTTCGGCTGAACCAGGGAATTCGTGGATCCGATCCTTGAGTTCGCTCTCCCAGCCCTTCTGGACGGCCTTCTCTGCAACGTCTGCGTGGGTGTTAGCTGGTACGCTGGCGCCCTTGGGCTTGATGGGGGTGGATTTGCTGGCCATACCTATGCTGCCGGGGCAGCTGGGAGAGCTGCAGATTGATGCGGTAGAGACGGACATCTTATAGTGTTGAGGTGGCGAGGTATTCGACTCGAGGTGGTGGCTAAGAAGAACAATGGAGACGGGTGAGCAAGCGCTGATGATAGCCATACGGGGCCACGTCATGCGCCCAGACCACATACGCCGTTTTTTGAACGCTGCGGTCGAGAAGTTTCCGCGGGCTCACCTATGGGTATTGTTCCACCTGTTGGTGTCTATTCTGGGCGAAATGAGACGCAGCGAGGAGTCGTGTACTTCCAGACGTACAATGACAGATCAATCCAGATGAGGTTTAGTTCCGTGCTGGCGCAGTACTCTGAGACGCTGAAGAGAAAATCAGTAGGCCCTGCGTCCTGAAGCTAGCTGAATATATGGGACAATGCGGAAAGGCAACGTCGGACTGGGCCCACCGGGGACGACAAAGGAGCGGTTGTTTTTCTTTGGCGCTCTTTTCACAGCTTGCCAAGCCCAACGCAACGCCTGTGAGTCAGTGTTAGGACAAATAATGGCGCGCAGCGGACGGAGCTGATGACCGGGTCTCACACTGTCCCAAGCTCTCCTGCCTCGAGGCGTTCAAGTTCAACCACTCGGAAGCGCTGGCGGCTAGCGGAGCCATCACCTTCCGTATTTGGGACTTGTCATCCAAAACTCCTGAAATACGTCTCCCACGTCGAACAACGATATGAGCTGGCAAGCCCTTTGTCGTTGAGGTACGAGACGTCCAATGCGGCCGTGCAGTACGTAGTTGAGATTTAGGCAGGGGTACCATGCTTTAGTCGGACAGGGGTTCTAGCTGACATCAGACACCGACTCCAACTTACTGAAATCCCTCCCAAGCCGAGCCGTTGACCACTTTCAGACTCATATCATATCATATACGCTCGCAGGCCGCACAGGCTAACCCCCCATCTGAATAAAAAACACATGCGGCTCACAACGGGGACTCTATGCAATATGAGAGCGACTCCGATCCGCGAATTGCCTCAACTAGGCATGATTTGTGACGCGCAGCTTCGCTACGACGGACGACACTCCTGCAACGACGGTCGCAAATGCAACAATCCACACTATCCCCGATACAAAGTCCCCCTTCCCAGGACGCGGAGGCAGCTTCGCCTCAAACGACCGCAGCTTCTTCGTAGCCTGTCGCGACAACGAGTCCAGTTAGCGGATCCTATCGCGGCGCATAGTAGCATTGCAGCACGAACCGCGGGGGTGTAAGGCGGGTACCTCGCCCAGAACGCGATAGTGTCAGACCTGTTGCATCGTCAGGGTGTGCCCTAGCTCGATGGCAACGGTGCTCACCAGGACGGGTTCTTGAGGGAGACCCGCATGTGGACGAATTGGTCGAAGCCGTACTTTCCGGTGTAGTATCCATCTGCAGGGGTTCTTAGTAAGGGAGATACCGGAAACAAATCAACGGAAGGCTCACAGCCGCCACTTCCTTTGCCACCGACAGGGAGTCCGGGTGCTACGGTCCTCTGGGTTAGGTCTGTACACTCAGAGCAGATATGGGTTGCGCTTGCCTCCTACTGCAATGAGGGTCTCGTTGATCATCACAGAACCGCTCTGCGTGTTCTCGGTCACTTCATCGCAGTCAACACAGGCAAACGACTAAAAAGACCGAAAGGACCACTGACCTTTGTCCTGGAACTTCTTGTCGTTCGAGAATATGTAGACTCCGAGCGGATAGTCCCTGTCGTGTTGTCAGGACATGGCGGTCGCGACCAGCTCGCACCGCGCACCTAGAGTTGATATACGCTATCGCTTCGTCCACGTCCTTGACGGGTACAACCGCAAGCACAGGCCCGAAGATCTCTCTGTTGAACCCTGAGCCTCAATTGACCTTAAGTCCTGCAATGCGGTACTTACTCGACCATCAGAGGGTCGTCTGGGTGGACGTTGCTCACGACAGTGGGGGCGACGTATCTCTCTGGGATGTCAATCTCCCCTCCGAACGCGATGGTGCCCCTCGTTTGGTTGATGAGCTTGCCTATTCTCTCCGTGTGCGCTTCCGTGACGATGCGACCAAACGAATCAGAAGTCTTGGCGCCATCGGGGAAGAATTGCTGGTTTCTGGGACGATATCAGATACGTGCTGGTGTGAACAGGACCACATAGCGTACGCCTTGCGGAACGCAGCGACTAGAGCCTCTTGAGTCTCCTCAGGAACGAGGACGTAGTCGGGCGCCAGGCAGATCTGAGACCACCCACCGTCAGATTGGCGTGGCCGAATCGAGATGAAAAGTGCGGTGGCATACCTGACCCGCGTTGGAGACGCGTCCCCACAGTATCCTCTTCGCAGCGAGCTCCAGATCTGTCCTGGAATCCACTACGACTGGGTTCTTCCCTGCACTGCACTTAAGCCATACGAAGCGGGGAAGAAGCTACGGTCAGACATACCGCCGAGCTGAGATAATTTGGGCCCCGTCGTCAGCGAACGTCATGCATGACTATGAACACAAGCGTACCTCGAGCGTCAGGGGCGTGAGGTGCTTTGCCGCAGCCCCAGCGATGATCCGGCCAACACGAGTGTTGCCTGCCACGATGTGAGCGCTGCGTTCTTGAAACCACTAAAGTATGCACCATACCAGTATACATGACTTTCGGCGAGCATATCAGTCTGACGTGCGATCACGCGTACTAACTATGTTCCACGTACTATGATCCCATTTCAGCTCCAGAATCTGGTTGTCAGGTCAGTATGTGCTATCCTGAAGATGATGCTTCCAAACCTTGGCAGTCTCTGGCACAGCACCGTTGATTACATGGTACAGCTCTGAATCGAGGTACTGAGGGACCAGATCCGCGAGTAGCGCGCTGAACGCCGGGGTGTGCTCTGGAGGCTTGAGGACGGCGGCGTTCCCGCCCGCAATCGCGCTGATCTGTCGACCCAGACAGGTTCAGTCAGCAACACACGCACACGCACGCGCGCAACCGGGAGTGGATGCGCTGACCAGGGGGACCAGGAGGAGGAAAAGCGGGTAGTTGAACGGCGCGATCATGAGCACCACGCCCTTTGGCTCCGGTTTCAGGCGCGGGCTCATGAAGAACCAGTTCGGGGAGAAGTCCGGTGCGTGCTCGCGCGTCCACGTCTCGATGCTGTCGTACGCCGTGCGCGCCTCGGCGTATACGATTCCAAAGTCGAAGCTGCATCGCACCGCACGCGCATGGAATGACGTGGGTCAGTCGACGCCTATAGGGCCCGAGCGCGGGGGGCGTGCCGGAGAAAAAAGACGACGCACAACTCCGTCTCGAGGTACGGCCGGCCGAGATCGGCCTTCATGGCGTCCTTGAAGCGCTGCTCGTTGTCTTTGACGAGGTATGCGACCTGCGCGATCTGCTCCTTACGGAACGCGAGGGGCTTGGCCTTGCCAGAAAGCCATGCCCGGCGCGCCGTTTCATTGATCTGCCCGCACCACGCCGTCAGAGTGCAGCACATCGGCAGCGTGGCTGGGCCGCGCGCGTACCCTGGGAATCTCGTCCAGAGCGGTGTACTTGAGCGACATGGTAACGGTGACTCTGAAAGGTGAGGAAAGCAGGCCTCTTGGGGAACGAGCACGACAGCCCTCTTAACGGCGACGACAATTTGCAATACGCGAGCGGCTGTTCATGGTTCTCAGACTCTCAAACTCGAGGACGGGTTCAGGAAAAGGATTGTCCGATGCACGCCCTGCCACGCCTTGCACGCTGGCGGGATGAGCGCAGGAGCGCTGAGGGTAACGTGGAAACGGTGAGCCACCTCTGCACTGCATTTGGGCAACCAGACTTGGGGTTGGCGACCGGGGCGTCGGGTACACAACTCTCAGGGCACCAATTAACACTGCTTCCTGAGCACTGCCATGTCCATTTCAGATGTCAGCGGGCGGAGCACCTAGCTTGCAGTCACCACGTCCTCACGTACGGTAGGTGCCCTTCGTGAAACACGAGGTATGCTCAATGGCACGCAGCAGCATGTCCACCGGCGTAAACGGGCGCACCCACGTTGCGATCGAAAGCAATGCGACAGAACGTCCGAGTTGCCCAGAGCAAGCGAAATAGATATACAACCGAGCCATTACATCACGGAAGTACCCTCCCCTCCCGGGAGCAGCACGGAACCTCCTCAATCCGACTTCTTCGCGCCCGCCACAGGCCCGTGCGCATGCCCGTTCGCACTCCCGTTGCTCACGCTCCTCAGCCCGCCCTCCCGACGCGGCGGGCCGCTTCCCTGCTGTGCGGCGAACATGCTCTGGCCCGGGCCGCCGCCGTACCCATTCGCTGTGTTCGGCGTCGGTGGGAAGTGCGCGTAGAGTCCCGGCGTGCCCGGCGTCGAGAGCAGCCCAGGACTCTGCGGCGCGTACGGCGAGCCGGCCGTTGCGCCGGTGGGGAAGGGCGAGCCAGGCGTGCCGCCCACCATGGACGACGGGCGCGAGGCGGCGGAGCGCGGCCCGAGCAGTGGGGATGTCGCGAGGCCGAGCCCGTACGTCGCGTTCCCCGGTGGAGGGGCGGGGTTCGGGCTGGCCGGGAAGGAGGGGGCGTATGGGCTTGGATGCGCGCTTGGAGAAGGGCTCCCAAAGGCCGCAGAGACGGGTGTGCCAGCATAGCTGCCGTAAGGGCTGCCGCCCTCCACGGCCCAGCCACTGCCCTGGCGGACGACCCTGTTGCTGGGTCGGAGGCGCAGGTCACCAGTGCCGAAGCGTTTGCCGAACTTGTTCACGCTCGACGACTCAGCGGCGACGATACCGTTCGTCCTGTCTGCGCCTGTTACGGCGTCGACGGCGTGACCTGTGATTTTCACTGCGTAGCCCATGCAGACGAAGACGCCTCCAATCACACCAACACAGCTGTTTGACGTGAACAGGATTAGTTGTGCTTCTGAAAGATATGGAGTACCGGGGACCAACCGGATGAACAGCTGCACAAGAGTGGTCGTGCGTTGGTGGATGGTGAGCTTCATGGGCTCAAGGTCGAATTTGAAGAAGATACCGGGGGTCCCACGGTGATGGTCCAAGACCCGGGTATAGTGAGTGACGCTGTATTGATGTGTGTTGAGGGGTGCCGAACGTGGTGCAATGTAAGTTGTCGGGACGACGTGCAGGAAGTACTGGTATGCGACAAACGCTAGTGAAGCACGTCAACCTGGTGAACATCAGCGTGAGTACCGTACACATACGATCTTGGGTGATCTCGAGCGAGTTGTCGAGCGGTTGGGTGATATCCGGAAAGTAAGGCCCGAAAGAGAACTCGGTAATGACATGTGATAGGTTCATCACTGGAGAGGATGAGTGAGAGTAAAAACGCGCCAGAGGTCAAACCCACATTTGTGATCGACATGTTGGTGGCTGGCATAACCGTGTCCGAGAGTTGTGACGTGCAAATTGGCTGGACGCTCTCTCGCTCAGTGCCCAGTTTGCATGGGAGTGCGATTGAGGACATACCAGTGACGCGCTTCGCGGTGATCGTACCAAAAACTCTGCACGCGCTGCCGTCTGGCTGGTAGTTGTACGTGGGTGTGAACCTGTTGCCGGGTCTGCGCAACAGGACATCGAAGAATCCCCGAGAGCTCCGAGATTGCGCAACGGCCTGGCGCGCTGACAGCGCCTCGGCATGCTCCTTCAGCGAGGTGGCTTGACCCAGGTCGAACTTCGTGCCATCGCGCCTGAAACCGTCACTAAGGAAGAGGCGGTCGCCCACGGCGTCTCGCAGGTCGACGCTGAGGTCTACAGACCGAACCAATTGAGGTTACGGAGTGCTTCACAGGGCGATTCAAGACGTACACTGGCAAGGCATATTGACCACCATATCGACATTGATGTCCAGCGCGTTCGATTGGTCGGTGTCAACACCGAACTCGTAGTCTGGCCATCCCCAGATGTATTCTCCGATATCATTCAAGACCAAGAGAAAAGCAACAAAAGCAACGAAGAGGGTGAGGAAACCACGCGACTCGGAATGGGTCTTGTAGGTCGAAGGCACTTTGGGGAAGGCGTCGAACTGCGCGAGCGGGGCGGGGACCAGCTCGTCAAGCTTGTCGAGGATCGAGGGTGACCCCGGCCGTTCCGCAGTCTTGGTCATCGTCCCCATCGTCAAGTGCGTCGCCGCCGGTGTCGACGAGGAGGAGAAGGGGGTGTTGCCAGCACGGCGGCGGGAGAGAGTGGTATAAAGCTGAGATGCGAAGTGCGGTAGCGCCCAGGCGACGTGGTCGCTCGACCCGTGATCCCGCACCGGACTCCGCGTCTTTGCTCCTCCCGCCTTCTCTGGCAGTCGCCTCGCTCTCTGAATTTTCCGCTGAGCGAAGTTGCGCCGACTCCGCCCCCGAGGGATGTCCAGGGGCCGGTTTCTGTAAACATGCCGCTTTCGACGCACTGCTGCCGAAGACTACACCAAATGGGCTACAACCAACCAACCTCTCACACAGTCCGAGCGGTGCGAGCGTCGTAGTTCGCAACGGCATACTGGATATACCTGGGTTCGTCAAGATCGCCCGCCACACACGGGCTGTGAAGTCGCATACTGTAGGTACCCCCCTGCCCTTCTACACGCCTCGGCTGGAAAGAACATGGAAGTCGCGCCGGTTCGTTGTACGAATGTGACCGTTGCACTCATGCGTCGCTCGCTTTCTAGTCAATGATTGATTGGGGGGTCCTTCTTCACGCGCGGAGCGATAGAAACACATCTCAATCCCCTTACTCCCTGAGGTCTGTCCCTGGCCCTGCGTGCGAAAGCGTGCCAGGTTGTGCGATACACGATGATAGTGCTTTGAAACCCTCATGAGTTTCTGCCCGAACCGTTGTACCAAGCGCCAAAGCTCACCTGGTCCTTGAACACCACCTTCGGATGGTTGGTAACCTTCATACCAAGGTCCGGAGCCTGCTCGTTGATGTCCCGCTCGTTTTCGAGCACAGCTTCTTGAGAGAATGTAAGCGCGCGTGTGAGAGTGTGAACAGCGGACAGCGAGCGGGGGCTCGCGCGCGTGTATTTATACTACCGTACGACTACCATACAAGTAAACTGTTCGCGGACATTCTATCTACGGTGGGGCGGACCTTCCGGGCGTTGAGTATCATAAGTGCCGCACGGAGGCGCATTTCCGAGGCGGCGCGCGCCACGCACGGCGGCGCGCACATTCCGACACTCCTCCTCGACGCCGTGCGTCAGGCGACCATGCCCATGCGGGACACAAGCGCCTGGAAGCGTGGCCGAGGGAGAGCCTTCGTGAGGGCGTCCGCGAGGTTGTCTTCGGAAGGGCAGTGGATGACCGCCACTTCGTGAGAAGTGACGCGCTCGCGTACGAAATGATAGTGAATGTCTATGTGCTTGGTGCGAGCGTGCGAGACTTGGGCGTTCGCAGACGCGATCGCGCTCTGGTTGTCGACAAGGAGCGCGGTCGGTCTGGGAGGCGCGAAACCGAGTTCCGCAAGGAGGGCGCGCAGCCACGCGATTTCGGAGGTCGCGAGGCTCGCCGCCATGTATTCGGCCTCCATCGAGGACTTCGCGACGGTGCGTTGCTTGCGCAAGGACCAAGAGATCGGGCCGCCGGCGAGGAGGAAGATCTGGCCGGAGATCGAGCGTCGGTCGTCGAGGTCGTTTCCCCAATCCGCGTCGGAGTAGCCAATAGGCTCGGGTGTAGTGGTCGAGGCACAATCCCGGCGGTAGACAATGCCGAGGTCGCGTGTGCCTTTCAGGTACCGGAGGACGCGCTTGGCGGCGGTGAGATGCTCGCGCGCTGGGTTGCTCGAGTACTGACTGAGCTGTTGGACAGCGTGAGCAATATCGGGACGGGTTCCCAGCGCAGCGTACATGAGCGATCCCACGATGGCTTGGTGCATCGCGCAAAGCTCCGGGTCTTCGGGGCCAGTGTTGGCTCGGAGGTGCACGTTGATGTCGAGTGGGGTGTCGACAGGGTTCGCATTAGTCATGCCGAAACGCTCGAGGATCCGGTTGATGTATTGCGATTGGCGGAGGGTTAGGGTGCCGGCGTCGCAATCGCGTTTAACTTCGAGGCCTACGACTTGACGGATTGGGCCGAGGTCGGAGAGCTCGAAATGCGCGGCGAGTTCGTGCTTGAGCGTAGCGGTCGCCTGCGCTGAAGACGTGAGCATGGTCATGTCATCGACGTGGACAGCTACGATGGCGATGTCAGCGTCGCATGCGCGCAAATACACGCACTGGTCCGAATTGAGTCGCGTGAAGCCGAGTGTCTTGAACGCGCTGTCGAGCTCAATATTCCACTCGCGTCCGTACAGTGTGCGGCGGAGGCAGCAGACGTCGGAGCAGCCGTTCTCGTACAGAGGCGGTTGTCGCATGTACAGCTCCTCGCGCAGATGGCCGTTGAGGTAGGCACCGACAATGTCGGCTACTTGAACGTCCAGGTCAAGGATGGTGGCGAGCGCGAGGAGTGTGCGCAGCATCTCGAGGTGGACAACCGGTGCGAAAGTTTCGATATAGTCGACACCTGGAATCTGCGAAAAACCTTGTGCGACAAGCCGTGCCTTGTACTTGACGATGCGTCCGTCCACGTCGCGCTTGATGCGAAAGACCCATTTGCATCCGATTGGTTTGCGATCGGGTGGGCAGGGTGTGAGCTCGTATGTGCCGAGGCGCTTGAGTTGCTCGATTTCGCGATCCATCGCAGCCTTCCATTCGGGCCAGTCAGGCCGCGCCTGGGCTTCCGCGAGGGACTGCGGGTCGTCGTTGGCGTTCGCAATGAGAATGCAGTCGGGTTCGTCTTCGAGCGCGAGCTCAGCGGATGCGGTGTCAGCTGCGGATGGGTCGGAAGCGGGGGCGAGAGGTTGAAAGCGGGGCGCTGGCTTGCGTGCGTCAGGGTTATTGAGTTTTCGGTAGTCCGTCGTGGCGCCGGCGCGTCGGGTGCTTCGAGAGTAGACGGGGATCTGGGATGGAGATGGCTTGATGGGGGCGCCAGGGGTTGATGGAGAGGTTTTGGCGGCTGGAGTTGCGGGAACGGGGATGTCGGCGGTGTCTTGAGAGGTCGCACCCTCAGGCGGTTGCTGATTGTCGTCCTCCCCCTCAACCGACAGAGGGGGCGCATGAGGGATCTCCCCCTCGAACTTGTAGCCAGTGCGGTCGAATATGACGTTGCGCGAGGTGAGGATTTGACGAGTTGCAGGGTCGTAAATGCGATAGGCGCAGGATTCTTCGGAGAGTCCAAGGAAGCGGCATGGGCGTGACTTGCATGCGAGTTTGTTGAGTGGGCCGTCCTGGCGCAGGGCCCAGCAGGTCGCGCCGAAGGTGTGAAGCTGCGAGACGTCGGGCTTGCATCCCCAGAACGCCTCGTACGGTGTCTTGTCAGGCAGCGCGCGCGTCGGAGAGCGGTTCTTGATGTAGATTGCGTAGTTGACGGCCTCGGGCCAGAGTTTGATGGGCAGGTTCGACTCAAACAGCATCGCGCGTGCGGCATTGAGGATGGTGAGGAACGAGCGTTCGGCTATGCCGTTCTGCGCGGACGAGTGCGCGGCAGTGAGTTCGAGGTGGATACCGTGCGCGGCAGTGAGTTCGAGGCAGATACCGTGTGCGCGGAGGAAGCCCTTTGTGTGGCGATTAACGAGCTCCTTGCCGTTGTCGACGCGCACGGCCTTGAGGCGAAGGTTCTTCTGGGTCTTAATAAACGCGCGGTAGCCGCGGAAAGCTTCGAGCTGGTCCTTCTTGTCGCGCGAGAAAAAGCGCACGGCATAGCGCGTGCAGACGTCCGTAAAGAGCGTGAAATACTGCTCGCCATGAGTGCCGCGATAACGTGCGGGTCCCCACATATCGCAGACAGCGAGATCGCCAATCTGTGTGACACACATGAACGAGTGCTGCGGGTACGGCTTGCGACGGTGCTTCGCCTCGATGCACGCGCGGCACTGCTCACTCGCGGGGACTGATTCGTCGACGTCCATGCCCGTGACGAGGCCCTTGCGCACCATGTCCCACAAATAGTTGTAGTTTAAATGCGCGAAGATTTTATGCCACTCGTCCCATGTACGTACATCGCGCGCGCTCAGGGCGGTATCGTAAGAGGTAGCTAATGCAAGGTGGTACAGATGCCCTTTTTTTTACCGGTCATCAGTAGCTCGCCACGCGCGGACCGGACTTCGACAGACTGTCCGCGGAAAGCGATGTTGTAGCCCAGTTCGGTGAGGCACGCGACGGAGACGAGGTTGTGGGTGGCGGATGGGACGTGTGCGACGTGGGTGAGTGTGAGCGGGACAGGTGGGGAGTGACCGAGGCGAGCGAGGACGGGGACAGTTCCTTCTCCAAGTTGCGGGATGTCATGGCTGCCGACACCCTTGATGATCTTGCCGGGGGTTTCCGAGTAGTTGCGGAACTGGATGCGGTCGCGAGCGACGTGGGTCGTAGCGCCGGAGTCGAGGTAGTAGATGTCGGGGTCGGCGGCGGCGAGGGCTGACTCGGAGGCGTCGGTACCATCCTCGGCGATCCAGATTGTGCCGAGGACTTCGCGCGCAGGCGTATCGCCATCGGACTCGGGGTCGCTGTTAAATATCCTATCTTGCACGCAGTCTAGGATGTAGTTGAGGGAGAGGGCAGCGCGAGCACGTCGACCGGCGCAGAGGAGGAGGGGATAGAAGTAATGTCAGTACAATGTAACCTAGATAAGAGAATAGCAGCAGCGGCGGAGTGCCAAGCAGCCCCTAGTGCAGGATGAGCGCGCGACGCGAGAACACGCCAGGCGTTGGAGAATGCGGGGAGAACGGAGACGGAACCGGCGGCGAGCGTACACGGACGCGGAGTGCGGGTGGCTTAGCGAGAGCAGAGGTTTGTCCGGAGCTGGGGCGGACGAACGAACGAGCGAGAGTAGACTCGGTGGGTGGGGCGCGGTAGCCGAGTACAGACTTTTTAGGGGAAAACCAAGCTACGTTTACAGTCGCGTGCGTATCCTATTTATTGTACAAAGTATACGGGGTAAAGCAAGCCCGGCCCTGTACGTCGGAATGTACGCGGGCGGATGCAAGTCGTCGGGACCGAGTCGAAGCGTGTCGGCGACCGCGTCGAGAGCGTTCACGTGATCGCGCCCCCGCGGACGCGCTTCCCAACGCGTCCTACCCGCACCGCGTCTCCACGCGCCGGGTCTCTTGTCTCTGTTATTGCGGGACCTGGGCCAATAATACGAGTACAAAACTTTTCAGTACGATCGGAAAAGTAGAGAGAAAACCGTACAACGCCGATCAACTTCGCAACGTCGACCGCCGAGGCCGTCTGTGCTGCTCAGTGTCGCGGTCCACGTGATCGCGCCTCGACATGCTGCCCAATGCATCTTATCCGCACTGCGTCTCCACGCGCCGGGCCTTCCGCTTTTGCAAATACCAGCCTGAGCCCGGCGAACCTCGCAGCATAGACGGCCGGAGCTGTCTGGACTGTTCAGTGCCGCGGGCTCCCCATCATCCCCTCCCAACTGAGCTATGGACCGTCCTCGGTCCACCGCAGGGCTGGGGTGAGCTGCCGCATCCGTCGCGGCTTACTGGCCTGGTTGGGCTGTGTTGGCCCGTCTTCGGTGCGTGATGCACCCATGTTCGGGTGCTTCTGTGCATCCAAGTCTTCGTCGTCGTCTCCGAGGGAGTGTGACGCCTCCATTTCACGCAGTCGCGCCGTCGAAACGTCGAGGTAATCGGGGTCGTCCAGCCACGCCAGGTTGACAGACTGTCGCGCCAGGTAAGGGAGAAGGCGAAAAGCGGCGATAGGGCGGTCGAGGACCGCGCCGTTGAGCTCGGAGATGATGTACGCGCCGCCCTGGTTGCGTGCTAGCACGACGTATGGTCCGAGGTAACGAGGGCGCATCTTCCGATTGAGGGCCTTCTCGATGGCGGTGTTCCGGAGTAAGACGAGGGCGCCACGCGCAAAGTCGAAGTCGTGCGTTGTCTGGGCATGTTCGTGCTCGAGACGTCGCGCTGCGTCTAGTCGCGCCTTGAACACGTCCGAGCGGAGTCGAGCGAGATCCTCCTGTCGTCGAGTTAGGGCACGGGCGCGTGCTCCGATGAGTTCTTCGGTGGAGGGAGGATGGTCCGGCGGGGGCACGAGATATGTTGCTTCGGCGATGTCGAATGGTAGGACGGGGTGGCAGCCAGTTGCGGCAAAGAATGGCGAGCACCCAAGGCGACGGCGCACCGTGATGCGGTCTGCCCAAAGGACTTGGTAAACGTGCTGTGACCACTTCGCCTGGTCGCCGTCGGCGGCTTTGAACAGTGCTTGTCGGACGTCGAAGTGTGTGCGCTCGACTAGTCCGTTCGCGCGTGAGTTGTACCCAGAAATACGGATGTGCTTGATGCCGTAGCGGTTCTCGAGATGGGCCAGCGCCTTTACGAAAGGGGTGCCGTTGTCGGTGATGACCTCGCAGAGTGTGCCCCAGCGACAGAGGACGTCTTGAAAGAGCCAATTGGCGATCGCGCGCGCGTTTTCTTGTCGCACTGCTCGTGCTTCGACATAGGATGTGAGGGAACACCGGCCTTGGAGGAGGTACCGCATGCCGCCGGACTTGGGTAGGTACATCGTGTCGACGTGCATGCGCGCGAATAGCGGGGCGGGTGTTTCGACTGTAGGAGGCAGGCTGACGAGGCGCAGCTGTCGGAGCTGGCAGAGATGACAAGTTCGGACATACCAGACTATGTCAGAGTGCATGTGGGGCCACCAGAATCGTTCAATGAGCGTTGCCGTTGTCGCGTACACGCCCCGGTGTCCGATCCTGTCGTGTGCTTGTGCTAGAATGCCTGGCCGTTGCGAAGGCCACAGGACCAGCTTGTGTCGTCCTTGGGGGTCGCGGCGAAAGAGTTGCTCTCCACGGATGAAGAAACGAAGTACGTGTCGGGTGAAGGAGGGGCGCGCGCTCTCCGTGAGGTCGTTGGGGAAGCGAAGGGTTGTGAGGTAGCGATAGACTTGCAGCAGGCGCTGGTCTTCCCGTATCGCCTCTGCCGAACGCGGGATGGTGATAGGAGCGCTGTCCGGATGCTCCTGTACGAACACTGGTGCCAACTGCGGTTGTAGTCGAGCGGGAACGGTCGGGTTTACCAGGTAGAGGAGCCCGTTCAGGCGGTCTATCCAGTCTGGGTCATCCTCCTCCTCTGGGGCATCGCCTGGCTGCGGGGGTCGCCTAGAGAGTCCGTCCGGCCCATGCTGTACCCCCGGGACATGTACGAGGTGGAACTGGAACGTCAGAATGGTAACAATCCAGCGGTTCATCGACGCGGAGGGCACTTCGTCCGGATTGTTGAGCATCCCGCGGATATACTTCGCGTCTACTTCCACGACGAGGTTCCGTACGCCGATGAGGGCGCGCTTGCAAGCCTTGAGTGCTCGGAAGAGGCCGTATAGCTCTAGCTTTGGCTGCGAGTACGCGGCCTCGCGGTCGTTCAGGGTGATGGAACCGAATTTGGCAAAATAGCGGCGCGAGGGGTTATTAGGATCGCATTGGGCGAGGAGGTAACCTACCGCAATCTTGGAGGTGTCGACCGCAAGAATGACTTCAGCTGGAGAGTTGTAGTCGATGGGGCGAAGAGCGGGGGATGAGGTAAGAGCGCGTTTGAGGTCGTCCTGCGCGGCGATTTGTTCGGGCCCCCACTCGAAGGCTGCTCCCTTGCGCGTCAGCCGTGTGAGTGGCCAGGCGCGCTTGCCGAAGTTGGGAATGAACGCGCGAGCGATCCCCACAGTCCCGAGGAAGGCCCGGACCTCGGAGAGCGAGCGGCATGGCCCCAGTTGAGGACCTTGTCATAGTTGCCTGGCTCAGGCACGCGTCCTGCGTACGTGCATCTGTGACCGACCACGGTGAATTCATCGGCGCACAGAACCGATTTCGTGCCCGAGAACGTCCCCCCGCAGTACTTTACGCGCTGCACAATGCGGTTCACGTTTTGGAGGTGTTCCCAAATGAAACGGCGTATACCGTCGTTTTCCGCGATCGTCTCGTACCCGCCACCGGCGGGTCGTTCGTATCGCGAAGCCGGGCCCCGTATGGGGACGTCGTCGATGAAGGGGCGGGTATACTCTGGAATTTCGGGCTGGAGGATATGAGTGACATCGTCGTGGAAGATTGGCACCGAGTTCGTCCAGCCCATCGGGAGCGTGGTAAGGCGGCGCGCGCCAAAGGGAGTGGAGAAAGTGGTGAGATCGCGGGAGGAGGGATCGAGGCGACGTTCGTCGTATCCTACGTAGAGGTCGAGGATGCCGCCGCACGCGCGGCCTGCGAAGGACTCGGCCAGTTGTTCTGTAAATGGAGGGACACCCGAGTGCGCGATGGTTACCGCGTTAAGGGGCTCAAGGGAGTGGATGATACGCAGTGATTTGCCGTCCTTTTTGAGGACACAGAACCAGCGGGAGCGATACGACGAGTTTGATGGTTCGTAGACTCCAGCGGCCTCCTTCCTTTGGATGATGTCGCAGACCTCGTCGAACAGTCCGGGCGGGATGGGGATATTCTTCTGGACCCACGGCGTATGCGGAATGACTGGGATTGTGACCGGTGGGAAGAAGTCTTCTCTGAACTGCCCGCGCTCGGTGTCGTTCCAGGCGAAGGCCTCGTTCTGCTGCGCCACGAGGTGGTGTAGTAGTGCGCGCTCCTGGGGCCACAAGAAGCCCTCCGGGTGGAGTGCATCGAGAGCTTGCCGCCGTTCTTCAGTGTAGCGTCCCGTCGGCGCGAAAGGCGGCGGGCGTGTGGGAAGGGAAGGGATGTCGGCGAGCGGGTCGCCTTTTATGGTACGGATGATGCGAAACTGGTCCGGCAAAGGCGCGAGTACCGGCTTGACCTTCTTGGCAACGGGCTTGTACTTTTTCTTGGAGGAGGCGAAGAGCGGGACGTAACCAGACAAGACGGACGATTGGGGGGAAAATGAACAGGAATGGATAGAGAAGTGGTTATGGTTTTCTGTTAGGTAGACCGGAGGGGAGCGGGAGGATGGCGACATATCAAAACTAGGGGAGTAATTGTAAAACGAGTCGTAAGGAAATGTTGGGTCGCAAAGTGATTCGGTACCAAGCGTGCTGGGGTCACAAACCGACAGGTAAAGCAAGTCTAGATCGTCAGGATTAAAAGTAGAGGCAAGGATAGTGTACGCATCTATAGTAAACCGGTTGGGGTGCAAAGGCGGGTTGCTCATGACGAGTGCGACCTCTTCCTGATCGTTGATCAGATCCTCGAGTCGCGAAAACTCCCCGCGCGAGGGCGGAGCAGTTGGGCATACTCTGGCGGGCGGCGCGGTAACGTGGGGACCTTGGTGACGATGTCGGAGTTGGGATCGTGTAAGGTGATGGTCTGGGAACCGTCGCCAAATGTCTGGACTACGCTTTCCGTGAGAACGTCGAAAGGGCGGCCCAGTAGGACATCGTAGGCCGGGGAGCGGATAATGTGGAATTGTAGGTAGACGACGAGATTGCCGAAGCGCACCGGGACGTTCCGTGCAAGCCCTAGGGATGGATTTGTTTCACCGTTTGCGCTCTGCATGTGAAGGATGACGTCGGGATCGTGATGGAGCCCGAGGCGGTGGCAGAGTCCTTCCGACATCGAGACAATTGCGGAGCCGCTGTCGAGTATGCACGAGACCTTCGTGTCGTCCTTGAACACACCTTCGATGGCTCGGATTGCCAAGGAGTGGGCGGAGGTGACGAGGGGGGGCAGGCTCTCACCTGGCGTGCCTGTCTTCAAGAAGCTTTCTGCGGGATCGGCAACGATGAGGGACCCTGGGGGTGGAATGTCTACCTGTTGTAGCGTGTGGTCCGCGGCCGCGAGAGCGAATGCGCTGGGCATATCGGCGAGGAAGGTGGATATGTATGGTGTGCCCGGGTTGGTTCCCGCGCCCTGCGCGCGATCTGGCTCTTCTACTGGTACCCTCTTCGTCGAACACGCCTCTCTGGTTGCGCTACGGATCTCCGGGGACAAAGCGAGCAGTTCTTCAAGAGTGAGGGAGGTTGGCGTCTGCAAGCAGCGGCGAAACACCTCGTGCGCATGCTTTGGGTCATAGACGGGTACGACCGAGCGGTAAGCAGCGTCATTCTTGCGCGGTGGTGCCGGACCATGCTTGTTTGAGACCGCCGGGGGAACGGCGTAGTTGCGGAGCGAAGGAGGTGCGTACGTAGCGTCGCGTATGTTGCGGAACGGATGCTCGGGCGTAGGGACAGTTGACGGGGAAGGGACCGGTTCTGTGCCAGCGGGAGTTCCCACGGTCACCTGATCGCGTCCCGTTGTACCCGTCGCATTGCTGGAACGGATGGTTGGTTCGTCGGCGACCTCCTCGACCCGCGCCGCAGGCCGCGGCAAAGGGATAGCCTTCTCCGGGGGTTCTTTAAACCGAACAGCGCGTCTCCGAGCTCGTTCCTCCCGTGCTGAGGTCGAGTTGCGTTGTGCCACTTGTTGACGCGCCTCAGCTGCGTAGATCTCTTGCTCGAGCTGCTGGAAGAGACCCTCGTTGTGCTCAAGACCGTGTATCAAGCCGCGGGTGGTTGCAGGGCGCTTATCATTTTCGAGGGCGGTGGTCGTGCTTGGTGGAGTAGCGGAGACTTGCGAGACGAATACCGGTTCAAAAAGCAATTGTGGCACTGTTCCGCCTGGGTGTGCGCTAGGGTGCTGCCGGTAGTACTCCTGTACGCGGTCACGGAGTGTCGCACCAGCGATGGCACTTGGGACGAAGCTACCTGAAGCGAGTACCACCTGGCCAGCCTCGTTGCGCTTCACTAACCCGGCCGCGGTGTCCGCCTCGACCTGGGGCAGCGCCGGATGATGTGGGTTGCGTTGCCGCAGTAGTGGCATTGACTTGGTCGTGTGTCGAGGTGCGGCGGACCTTGGCGAAGCGGCTGAGCAGGTGGGGGTGTCGTACGCTGCTGATGCAAAAGCGATACTGCTTGAGCCATGGCCGCCAGGGCTTCGGCGATTCGGCCGGATTCTGTCTTTGTCACAGGTGCGTAAGGCGGTGTCGGAGATGTGGGGAGCACAACCGCAGGTAGCGAGCACGTGCTGGGCCCGTCGTCGTCTTGTGCATCCAGGACGAATTCTGCCGCCTCTGTGACTTGTTCGACTGTGTAGGGAACTCGAGGTGCGAGTACGTCCGGGCATTTGTACCGAAGTCGGTCGAGCGTGGCCGCGCGCAAGGTCCCTGGCAGACCCTTGATGAAATACCGGTCGCGGTCGTCGTCGCGTAGTACGTGGTGCTTGACGAGGTCGTCCGCGATGACCCGAAAGCTGCGGCTGTAGACCTTGAACTCCGAGGACGACGCAAAACCCTTGTTGGCATAGGTGTTGACTAGGGTTTTGATATCGCCAAGTGAGTAGAGGCGTTTGCCGTCCTCGCCAAGGTACTCTTTGATAACCTCTTTCTTGAAGGCCTCGTACGTCTGCGCCTCGTTGTAGGCCGGGAAGGATCGCCATAGGGCTTTCTGTGTGGGCGGTGCGTACCGTACAGCATGCTCCTTCTTCTTCTGCTCGTCCTCTACCCTCGCTTCCTCCAGCATATAGTCCAGGTCCTCAAAGAAGTCGAGTAGCGTTTCTGGGTGGCTTGGGTCAAATACTGGTGCACCAGCAGCACCCCGAGGGGGTAGACGGTAGGGTTGGGACATTTTGAGATGGACGAGATCGTTGAAGATGGGCAAGAAGGAGGGGAAGGACTCTTCCGCTTCCTCTGTCTTGACGGGACTCGGAGGCAGCGGGACCGCGGTCGGTTCACGCGATCGCGCGCGGTTTGAGTTTTGTAGGAGACGAACGGTGTCGAATGCGTCTTGGAGCTCGTCGTCCGAACTGAACGGTGATGGGATGGAATCGCCGCGCTGGGTGTGCGGTTCAGACCAAATGGCTGGCCTTAGAGGAAACTGCCCGCTGGTAGGAGTGACAGGGGAGGCCGTGATGGCGGAGCGAGGACGATGTCCTCGCGACAGGCTCGTCCAGAGGTCAAGGCCGAAGGCTGAAAGCTAACCCCTCGCGGTGGGCTCCAGATGTTAAATATCCTATCTTGCACGCAGTCTAGGATGTAGTTGAGGGAGAGGGCAGCGCGAGCACGTCGACCGGCGCAGAGGAGGAGGGGATAGAAGTAATGTCAGTACAATGTAACCTAGATAAGAGAATAGCAGCAGCGGCGGAGTGCCAAGCAGCCCCTAGTGCAGGATGAGCGCGCGACGCGAGAACACGCCAGGCGTTGGAGAATGCGGGGAGAACGGAGACGGAACCGGCGGCGAGCGTACACGGACGCGGAGTGCGGGTGGCTTAGCGAGAGCAGAGGTTTGTCCGGAGCTGGGGCGGACGAACGAACGAGCGAGAGTAGACTCGGTGGGTGGGGCGCGGTAGCCGAGTACAGACTTTTTAGGGGAAAACCAAGCTACGTTTACAGTCGCGTGCGTATCCTATTTATTGTACAAAGTATACGGGGTAAAGCGAGCCCGGCCCCTGTACGTCGGAATGTACGCGGGCGGATGCAAGTCGTCGGGACCGAGTCGAAGCGTGTCGGCGACCGCGTCGAGAGCGTTCACGTGATCGCGCCCCCGCGGACGCGCTTCCCAACGCGTCCTACCCGCACCGCGTCTCCACGCGCCGGGTCTCTTGTCTCTGTTATTGCGGGACCTGGGCCAATAATACGAGTACAAAACTTTTCAGTACGATCGGAAAAGTAGAGAGAAAACCGTACAACGCCGATCAACTTCGCAACGTCGACCGCCGAGGCCGTCTGTGCTGCTCAGTGTCGCGGTCCACGTGATCGCGCCTCGACATGCTGCCCAATGCATCTTATCCGCACTGCGTCTCCACGCGCCGGGCCTTCCGCTTTTGCAAATACCAGCCTGAGCCCGGCGAACCTCGCAGCATAGACGGCCGGAGCTGTCTGGACTGTTCAGTGCCGCGGGCTCCCCATCATCGCGGTCATCGGCGATGTACGCGCGGGAGTCGTTATGGGTGTGCGGGCGTGGGTCTTGCGGGCGTCCTCCGGCGCGAGACGAGTCTTGATGCTGGCGGCGGTCGGCTCCTGAGCGCTGGTTTGAGCGCGGTCTGCCAGAGCAGCACTCGCGCGCCCAGTGCCCGCGTCGTCCGCACTTGTGGCAGGTGGTGTTCGACTTGTCAACGGCCTTGAGTGCGGTTTCGGGTTCGTCGTCGCGCTTAGAGCGCCGGTCTTCCTGGTGGATGCGCGCGATGAGCTTCACGGAGGTGAGCTTGGCGGGTTGACCGGTAGATGGTGGTGCGAGGTTGAGGGGGTCGATCGCCCGAATGAACGGGTTCCAGGACTCGGGAAGGGAGGTGAGGATGATCATTGAGAAGTCAGCGTCCGAGACGGTTTGGCCCAGGGCATGAAGCTCGGACCGGTAGGAACGGAGCTTGCGGAGGTGCTCCTCGATGTCTCCTCCTTCGGGGCATTGAGCGCGGAAGAGCTTGCATTGCGCTTCGATGATTCCAATGGGGCCGGTCTCCTGGAAGGTCTCAGCGAGGGTGTCCCACGCCTCCTTCGAGGTCTTCGCGTCTTGCACATACACCAAGACGTCCTTCGCGATGCAGAGGCGGATCGTGCGGAAGGCCTTGGCATCCTTTTTGCGCCACGCAGGTTGCTGGGCGGTGTCGGCCGGTAGGGTGGTGTCGCCGGAGACGTACTCCCACAGCTCGAGCTCAGCGAGGATGTCTTGCATCTGGATGCGCCAAGTGTGATAGTTGTCCCCATTGAGGGGCTCGATGCGGTAGCTCGAGGACGAGTCATTGGACATGGCGAGAGGTAGCGGTGAGAGATAAAAAGCGAGTTTTGAGTTAGGAAGTCGAGAGAGAGGGTAGAAGTCAAGCGAGTGCGAGCAGTTGCGGTCAGGGCGCAGGGCTCATAACCTGAGAGAATGTAAGCGCGCGTGTGAGAGTGTGAACAGCGGACAGCGAGCGGGGGCTCGCGCGCGTGTATTTATACTACCGTACGACTACCATACAAGTAAACTGTTCGCGGACATTCTATCTACGGTGGGGCGGACCTTCCGGGCGTTGAGTATCATAAGTGCCGCACGGAGGCGCATTTCCGAGGCGGCGCGCGCCACGCACGGCGGCGCGCACATTCCGACACTTCTACCTGCTTTTGGCACGCGTCAGAGTGCGGTGTCTATGGTGCGCGTATAGCGCCACTCACCTCTCTCTGACGCTTCCCGCCCCTGAACTCCGTTTCGACGAGGTCTCCGATTTCAATGACACGGCCCTCCTCACCCTTGGTTCCCTTCTGCGCGAGTGCGTTCGGAATGAGCTCCTGTCAGCGCCATGACTCTCCTGACCAATGCTTTGCGACCCACCGGCATCTCGATCGACTTTGAGTTAAGGTTCCAACGCGGTAGAGAGAGTACGCAGTGATGTCAGTCGCTTGCAGCTGTAGTTCTCAATTGAGTGAGAGGCCCAAATACCTTGTCAATTTATTTGCTTCTAGTGAGAACCACAGTGATCATGCACCCGGACAATGGTGGTCTGGACCGAATCTGCCGAGCCCCCCCTCGAATGTCCTCAACAGATATGTGCAGCCTTCCTATCCGGTGTTGCCGTACATGCACGCGCTCAGTTCGCCCTCCAGCCCCCATGTGCTTGCATCCGTCCTACAGCAGCACGGAGGTCTACACCGACACAGTGACCGCCGCCGGCCTGGGAATGGGCACGCCCTTTCGGTGGCCGAAGTCGCTTCTAGCATGGACCTCGTTCGGTGCTCAACAACCACAGCCTCTGCGCCGCGCATCTGTGGCTACCTCCCGCCCGACAAGCACAGGGTCCGCATACTGGATGCGATGGGCACCCCTCGTTCTGCGCCAGTGGCTACTCCAGATGACGTGGAGCAGAGCCCTGGAGGGCCTGCCCGGAGCGGCAGTGCTCCCGACGGGAAGCCGGCATGGACCGTGTTTCCCTCGCGGGCTTTCAGAGGACCGGTGTCCGTGGTCACCGAGGTGGTAAATACGTGGGATGACGAGCGGCTCCTGATCTCGCTCAAGAAAGCATACAGTGATCTGTGTGCGTGGTACGAGCGCTGGTTCTCGCTGATTGGTCTCAGGTAGGAAGCCTATGTCAAGCCATGTGCGTTCTCCCGCTCTGACGCCTTTTTCCTCGTCGTCGTCGCAGTTACCTAACGCGCGTCGAGGTGAGAACGAACATGTTCGTCGCATGTCACTCTGCTCGCTAACGAATGTAGTTGCGACATGCAGGTGAACGACGCGCTAATATACCCGCAGCGTGTCGGGCCCGGGCGGGTGACCGCGCACGGGAAACTGTGCATGCGCTACCTGCTCGACCATCCGGCCCACATGCACGGCCAGCACGAGTTCGTGCACGCCCTCACCGCGTGCGGCGCCGCGTACGGCGTCCAGTTCGTCGAGGGCTGGCGGACCGCGCACGTCGTCGCGATTGTGCTCTCCTCGGCCTCTGGCACGACCGCTCTCGCGCTCGCCTATGGGGTGCTCATGGCGGACTGGCCGGGAGGGTTCACGATCACTGGTGAGCGCGTGGTGTCTTGTGGTACAGGTGCCAGACGTGCTGACCGGTTTTACTGGCAGCGTTCTTCTCACAGCTATCCACTCAGCCTTTCGCGCTGCTGGCATACCTGCAGTATCATCAGTTCTAGGATCAGGATGCAAACAAGAAGGCGATGAGATGGGGAAACGCATGGCTCCCTAGCATTTGGGTGCATATGAGCATTGAGAATTTATTGGCGACGATCGCCAATATTCTTGGGCACCGCAGTCTGTCTTCCCCGCTCCAGATTGGCCAATACTACGTGTCCTTCTCGGAATACGGACACGAGAGGTGAACATTCAGATATGGGATCATGGAGAGACTGAACTGCGTAGGGATGCGGAGTACATGGTATATGAATCGGAACTGTGAGTAGATGCATATGAACAGGAGGCGTGTCCGTACGGTAGCCCAGACGACCGCAGAGAATAAGCCCATGACAGCGAAGATGTGGGAACTGTACAGCCTGGTGGACACACGTCGCCTCGTGCCAACTCCTTCAACCCCCATCTAGCAGCCCTCTTCGCCGCAAGACGAGAGCTGACTCGGGTCGGGGCCACAGCGTTTGCACGCGCATTGCGCGGCCTCTGAGCCTGTGGTGGTCGACGAGCCGCCCTGGTGGACGACGCAGGGGCGGGACCCAGGGGGGAGGCCACGTTGTTGCCGGCATCGGTCCTCGCACGCTTCCGTGGACGCGTCGGTGCCCGCGACGGGCCAGCGGAGGTGGCGGCCGGTGCATCATTGTCGGTGTCAACCCGTCGCCCCCTCTTGCGTTTGGTTCCTACGAGAACCGGAGGAGGAGCATCTGCATCGTCTGCGTCTTCGTCTTCCGGCTGGTCGTCCATCTCCTCGGAACTTGCAAGTCCCGGACGATGTTCTTCGTTTGGTACCTCATCCGGGTCGACGTCGGTGTCGACGCAGTTTTCGCGGTGGACGACCGCTGACATTGCAACGGTGCGAAGATCCAAAAGAGTGCAATGCTTCCAGTCGTTCTTTGGCCAGGGGTTCCCCGGCGCAAGGGCGGTATCGAAAAGCTGGAGGACGGACTCATACGTAAGCTTCTTGTCAACGTCGAGCTGGTCCGCAACGAGCTTCGTAAACTCGTGTAGAAGTGTCATCAAGGTGGGGTTACCACGGATGACTAGTGGTTCGTTTTTGGTGCTTTTCACCCACAGCACCTTCGCTGTGGCGCCGAGCCTATCGTTCCCGTAGAAGAACGTTGTCTTGCAATGTTCAGGGCCGCTCATGTTCTGCCAGTAGCAATCTGTATGCCGGAGAACGACCCAGAGGAAGACCCAGTAGAATGACTCCAGATCACGGTGGGCAAAGTGTACGACTTGTTTGCCCATAAGCCACTCGGCCGCCATGAAGTAGTACGTGCCCTTGTTTGTGGGTCTGGTCAGACACCTATCGCAGTAATGCGATGGTAACATGTCACTCACCGTGCGCTCCTTGTGGCGAGCATTATCCTCTGTGTCGCCGGAAGGGGCTTGAGCGGCGTCTTGCGCATTGGCAGCGGATGTCGAAGTGCCGGTGTTGTTGTCCGGATTGGGCGTCATCGAGCTATAGTCGAAGTCATGGATGAACCCGATACCCGGCCCGCCCTTTGGGTCATCCGAAATCAGGAAATTGCCCACGCTCACGTCCCGGTGTAGTACACCGGCTATGGTCCACGCTTGTTGATGACCTGCCCGCAACGAATTAGATACCGTTGGATAATAGAAGTACCGAAGAAGACTCACCGAGGATTGAATCAAAGAAAGCCCCCGCAAGTTCCTTCGTTTCCACAAATTGCGTGATAGGACAACCAACGTCCTTCATAACCATCCGCATGTGGCCCCGCTCAGCGTACCATCTTCCCGAGTCAACCGCGCGCCACGAAAACGTCTGATGTTGCGGATAAGGCAGCGGGAAGTCCGTTGTCGGAATGTGGTCTGGGCCCAGCGTGATGTGGTTCTCGGCGGCAGCCCGGCTACCAGTCATCACGAACATTGGAGTATCTGCGGTCGCGACCGCCATTGCGATCGGTGGCTGCTCCACCGAAGAGAGGATGGATTGGCTCGACGACGCCGGATCAGAAGACGCAGCCTGACGCGCTTTCGTCCGTAGCCACCATTCCACCTCGAGTTCCCCCATGTCTGCACCACACAACATGGTAGGAAGTTCGCGTCGTCCTTCCTTCGGTATCTTCGCATCCAGACGTTTGTAGAACTTGGCCTCAGCCACACGACGTAACTGCCTCCAAGCGACCTTGATGATACGCGACTTGAGAGGTGGGGCGGAGGGGTTGGCGACCAGTCTTCGGGTAGAAGGATTGCGGATTCGGGTATCGAGGAAAGCATACCAGATTGCTGTCGCTCGAGAGAACAGGCGACCATTGATGTCGAGTATGTCGTAGCCTATATATGGCTCGTACTCGCCAGTATCTTGATTGAACACTTCGAAGCACCGTGCCTTCTCCAACTCGCGGGTGTGCTGGGGCCAATCCTTGACCTTTGCATTCTTGAGTTGATCTTTGACCCAATTCCTGCCCAAGGCAGACAAGAGTGTCATCGTCGGGTCGTTTCCAGCGACGGGGCCGCTCACAAGAGGGTGTGCAAAGTGCCAGAAGAATTTCTGGAGTAGTCTCGAGCCGTACGGGGTCCTCAGTTTGAACCTCTTAGAGAAGAGGGCGCACGTATGGTCGAAACGCATGATCCGAGCAAATCCGCCGTAGACACCCACAGCGAACGCGGCGATGAAGCCGTGTGCAAGGAGTAGGCTCCGAGCGCTCCTTGCGAGCTGCTCGATCGTGCAGGTGCCCTTGCAATTTCGTCGGAAGGGATCATCGGCCTCATCAGCTTTCGCCTCGATGACCATCGCAATATCCTTCCCATTCGGGGCACGGATTTTGCGACCTGGGAAGGAGACAGAAACGTCGGGACGAGTGCTATGGTGGTTATCCTTGAACGCGTCAAACGGGAATTCGACATCGTTCCCGCTGGTGTTTGAGAACGCGAGCTTCTTCTTCGCACTGATGGGTTTGACAGGTAGTTTCAGACCCTCATGCTGAAAAAGGTGAGCCAAACACCAAATCGCTGGTGATGTGACACGTACCAACTCGGGATAACTCTCTACTTCTTTGCCGTGATGTGGCTTGTACTCCCTGAATGCCCTGGAGTGATCATCTTGTAGCATGGAGGACACCGAGGATGGAAGATAGGTCTCGATATAATCGTCCACAGTAGTCTCCACGCGGTTGATTCGTTTGTGGAGTTCACTCAACCAGGCAGGGACAGCACTATTCTTGCGGGATCCTAGTCTATGATTAGCCGCATTGCCGCTGCTCTCGAGGGAGTGAAATATTCATACCCGAGTAAATCCAGCTGTCAAGGTAACAAACAGACGAGGTGCAAAGAGACATCTCATGTGTGTGGGTCGGGTTGGCGACGGATGGGGTTGGTGGCTGAGCTGAACGATGGATATGGGTGAGCTGAGCGTTCAAGAGAGACATACGAGGCCACGTCATGTGCTCGGACAACAATTGCCATTCTCCGCAAGCCGTATCGAGTGACGTGGATGATGACTCACCGTTGTCGGCGCAGCAAGGATCAATATCATATTTGTCACTCCATTCGGACGAACAATGACCGATACCGGCGGGGACTCAGTTCGACATGTGTCAGATCGTCGGGAACGACGTTAGCTGTGGTGGGGCCTTGCCGATTCCACCAGTGGTAACCTCAATGGAGAATGTCGTAGCAATATCGTAGAATACAGAGAGGTCGAATCAGCACATTCAGCCGACGAACACGAGTTTGGGCACAGGTTTCTGCATAGTACTTACTATCTACGTGCAGCTAAGCTCCATGAAACGTAACACCAAGGACCCGTAGGCACGGAGTTAAACGGGACCAGCGGGAGGCTCAGGTTTTGGCTTCTATAATCACCAAAGGCCCGAGCCCTCGATTCCTAGTACTTGCGATGACGGCGCGGTAGGGACCAAGTAATATGATACATCACTGAGCTTGTTACTTGGTTGTGTTGCCTTCCGCGCCGTTGTTCGACGATACTGTACGTAAAGTACAACTTGGAAATGACTCGACGGTCACGGCCCGTCGGGGTATGCACCCATATGGAAGGCTGCGACCACAGCGGCAAACAACTGATAGGCGCCGGCGTCGTGGTTGTATGCCATTGTCGAGTTTTGAACTTCAGCTTGTGCGACGGTCCGAGGATCGGCTCTGACCCTATCGTCTGCGGTTAACAATCGGCTATTATTCTTCTGCAATAAAAGACTCCTACCCTAGAACGCAAAGCGCGGAAGGGACCACCCGCCCCATTGTTGTCGCTGGTGCGTTGCTACCCGTTTTGTCCTATAAAATAGGCCAGATTCGACCAGCTCCCGAGGCGCTCCTCTCACTATTCTAAATCGGCTACTACCAGGGTATCCATCACGACTTCGAAGCTCTAGATACACTTTTTGTTGCCTTTCCGATCTTGAGTGCAGTAGCACTCAACCAGCCGTCGCGTCACTGCACCCGCAGTACTAGAAAAGGTTAGATTGATCGCTCTTGCATGGATCTGTCTGAGCCATGGCTTGCGGAAGACGGTGCCCGATGTCCGGGCGCATGACGCGGCCCTGCATCGATCCTGCATTGCTTGAATAGACGCTCGGCTCACTCGTTTTCATTGTTCACCTTAGCCATCCACCTCTCCCTCAACCCACCGCAAGCCCATCCAGCCTGTATAAGATGTCCCTCTGCACATCTTCTCTCTGCTGCGGTGCCAGCTACTCGACCTCTTCAGGTATGAGTATCCCGGCTACCCCACACTCCCTCAAGGCCAGCGGCAATCCTGCTAACCACCGATTAGAGGTCCGGCAAGATCATGTCAGCCCGTTCTGGCTGAGTGAACTTCACAAGCGAATCAATCTCGTCGACACTCCCATCGACGACTTCATTGAAACCCATCTTCCCTCCTCGGTATCCTTCACATTGCAAGATGATCTCTCCCAGGCATTCGCGGAGTACACACCACAACCCGGCAAGGAAGTAGAGAGTTATCCAGATTTGGTACGTTGCACATCGCTATTCCTCCAGTATTCTGCTGACCTCGCTCAGCATAAGGGCCTGGAACGACTTGTAAAACCCTTCGGCGCAAAGAAGAAGCTCGCGTTCTCCGACACAAGCCACCGGAATGTCGAATTCCCGTTCGATGCATTCAAGGAACACCACCATTACACTCGACCCGACGTCTCCGTATCGTTCCCAGGTTGCCAGGTTCATGCCCCGAACTGGCAGAATATTGCCATGGTCATCGAGGCGAAAGCCGATGAGAGCGATGATCCCTTCCGACTAAACCGCCAGGGGAACAAGAACAACTGCACAGTCGAGCAGCTCGCCAAGAGCGCGCGAAGCCTACTCCTTGCACACGGCTTCCTTGCCGCATTTGCTGTGGGCATATACGGCAAATGGGCTCGAATCATCCGATTCGACCATACGTGTGCCCTCGTTTCCCGGCGGTTCAGGCTCAGGACCAGGACCGGCTCGAGACTACTCCAGAAATTCTTCTGGCACTTTGCACACCCTCTTGTGGGCGGCCCCGTCGCTGGAAACGACCCGACGATGACACTCTTGTCTGCCTCGGACAGGATATGGGTCAAAAATCAGCTCAAGAAGGCCAAGGTCAAGGATTGGCCCCAGCACACCCGCGAATTGGAGAAGGCGCGGCGCTTCGAGGTGTTCAACCAAGACACTGGCGAGTACGAGCCATATATAGGCTACGACATACTCGACATCAATGGTCGCCTGTTCTCTCGAGCGACAACGATATGGTACGCTTTCCTCGATACCCGAATCCGCAATCCTTCTACCGGAAGACTGGTCACCAACCCCTCCGCCCCACCTCTCAAGCCGCGTATCATCAAAGTCGCGTGGAGGCAGGCGCCTCGTGTGGCTGAGGCCGAGTTCTACAAGCGTCTGGACGCAATGATACCGAAAGAAGAACGACGGGGGCTCCCCACCATGTTGTGCGGTGGAGACATGGGCGAGCTCGAGATGAAGTGGTGGTTACAGACAAAGTCGCGTCGAGATCACGCTGCGTCATCTTCCTCGTCCTCCACTGATCCGGCGTCATCAAACCAACCCTCCACTCTTTCTCCGGTGGAGCAGTCCAGCGTAGCGACAATCTCGTCCGCGGATACTTCGATGTTCGTGACGACTGGTAGCTGGGCTGCCGCCAAAAACCACATTCCGCTGGGGTCTGACCACATCCCTACGACGGACTTCCCATTGCCTTATCCGCAGCATCAGACGTTTTCGTGGCGCATAGTGGACGCGGGGAGGTGGCACGCTGAGCGGAGCCACATGCGCATGGTCATGAAGGACGTTGGCCGTCCCATAACGCAGTTCGGGTCCACCAAGGTGCTCGCAGGGGCTTTCTGTGACTCCATATTCGGTGAGTCTTCTGCGGTACTTCTATTATCCAACGGCATCTAATTCGTTGCGGGCAGGTCATCAACAAGCGTGGACCATAGCCGGTGTACTACACCGGGACGTGAGCGTGGGCAACATTCTAATCTCGGATGATCCCTCGGGCGGGCCGGGAATTGGCTTCATACATGACTTCGATTATAGTTCGATGACGCCCGACCCGGACAAACACGCCGGCATGTCAACAACCAATACCGCTGCTCACGACGCTGCTCAAGCTCCTTCCAATGGCACAGAGGATAACGCTCGCCACAAGGAGCGCACGGTGAGTGACCTGTGACCCTCACATGTGCACTGTAGGTGGCTGACCAGATGATCGAACAAGGGCACGTACTACTTCATGGCATACGAGTTGCTTACGGGCAAAGAAGTCATACACGATGCCCACCATGACCTGGAATCATTCTACTGGGTCCTCCTGTGGGTTGTTCTCCGGCATACAGATTGTTACCTGCAGGACCAGAGCGGCCCTGAACATTGCATGACTACATTCAAATACGGCAGCGACACCATCAGTGCGAACGCGAAGGTGGGCTGGGTGAATCGCGCCAGGAAGGAACCACTAGTCGTCCGCAATAACCCCACTTTGACGACACTTCTACACGACTTCACCAAACTCGTTGCGGACCAGATCCTTTTCAGCAACAGGCTCACGTATGAGTCCGTTCTCCAGCTCTTTGATATCGCCCTCGCGCCGGGGAAACCCTGGCCAGAGAATGACTGGAAGCGTTGCACTCTTTTGGATCTTCGTACCGCTGCGATGTCAGTGGTCGTCCACCCCGACAACGGCGTCGACTCCGAGCCTGTCGAGCCGGATTCTGAGGCAACAAACCAAGAACAACATACAGAAGATGCACACTCAGAGATTAGCGACCAACCGGTAGACGAAGACGTAGACGACGCAGACGCAGACGCAGACGCTCCTTTCCCGGCTCTCGCAGGAACCAAACGCAAGAGGGGGCGACGGGTTGACACCGTCAATAATGCACCGGCCGCCACCTCCTCCGCTGGCCCGTCGCGGGCACCGACGCGTCCACGGAAGCGGGCGAGGGCCGATTCCGGCGACAACGCGGCCCCCTCTCCGGGTCCAGACGCTGCGTCGTCGCCTAGGACGGCTCGTCGACCACTGCCGGCTCAGAAGCCCCGCAACGCCCGCGCGCCCGCTTTGGCCCCGACCCGGGTCAGCTCTCGTCTTGCGGCGAAGAGGGCTGCTAGAGGAGGTTGAAGGAGTTGGCACGAGGCGACGGGTGTTCACCAGGCTGTACATATCCCACATCTGCGGTGCCATGGGCTTCTTGCGCTGATATTCTTTGCGGTCGTCTGGGACAAGACATGCTACCGTACTGACACTCTGATTTTCATATACATGTACCCACTGTTCCTATTCATATACCATGCACTTCACATTCCTACTCAGTTCAGTATCGCTGAATGAGTCCATGTTTCCATTGCACCGAACGATCGCCTTTTGTGTCCGTATTCCGAGAAGGACACGCAACAATGGCCAACCTGGAGCGGGGCAGACTGACTGCCGTGCCCAAATGCTAGGGAGCTATGCGTTCCCTCAATTGATCACCCGTTTACTCAAATCGTGATCCTACTACGCAAAAACATACATCAATTTAACAAGGAAGGATGCAGTCCTACGTGACAGACCGGCATGTCGTATCGCCGTCCTGCAATAGCTCGAATTGCCCGTGATCCGCATCTGCCGTGCTTCTCATTGTCTTCTCATTGATTCGCAGACAAGGCTGGCCGTCCCGTTCTTCAGCCACCGGAAACCCTAAAATTGGTGATACTGTAGGTATGCCAGCAGCGCGAAAAGCTGGGTGAATAGCTGTGAGAAGAACGCTGCGAGCAAAACCTGTCAGCACGTCTAACACCTGCACCACAAGACACCACGCGCTCACCAGTGATCGTGAACCCTCCCGGCCAGTCCGCCATGGCCACCCCATAGGCGAGCGCGAAAGCAATCGTGCCAGAGGTCGAGGCGAGCACAATCGCGACGACGTGCGCGTTTCGCCAGCCCTCGACAAACTCGACGCCGTACGCGGCGCCGCACGTGGTGAGGGCGTGCACGAACTCGTGCTGGCCGCGCATGTGGGCCGGATAGTCGAGCAGGTAGCGCATGCGCAGCTTCCGGTGCGCGGTCATCCGCCCGGGCCTGACATGCTGCGGGTATATCAGCGCGTCGTTCACCTGCACGTCGCGACCACATTCGTTAGCGAGCAGAGTGACATGCAACGAACATGGCCGTTCTCACCTTGACGCGCGTTAGGTAACTGCGACGACGACGAGGAAAAAGGCGTCAGAGCGGGAGAACGCACATGGCTTGACATAGGCTTCCTACCTGAGACCAATCAGCGAGAACCAGCGCTCGTACCACGCACACAGATCACTGTATGCTTTCTTGAGCGAGATCAGGAGCCGCTCGTCATCCCACGTATTTACCACCTCGGTGACCACGGACACCGGTCCTCTGAAAGCCCGCGAGGGAAACACGGTCCATGCCGGCTTCCCGTCGGGAGCACTGCCGCTCCGGGCAGGCCCTCCAGGGCTCTGCTCCACGTCATCTGGAGTAGCCACTGGCGCAGAACGAGGGGTGCCCATCGCATCCAGTATGCGGACCCTGTGCGTGTCGGGCGGGAGGTAGCGACAGATGCGCGGCGCAGAGGCTGTGGTTGTTGAGCATCGAACGAGGTCCATGCTAGAAGCGACTTCGGCCACCGAAAGGGCGTGCCCATTCCCAGGCCGGCGGCGGTCACTGTGTCGGTGTAGACCTCCGTGCTGCTGCAAGACGGATGCAAGCACATGGGGGCTGGAGGGCGAACTGAGCGCGTGCATGTACGGCAACACCGGAGAGGAAGGCCGCACATATCTGTTCAGGCCATTCGAGGGCAGATTCGGTCCAGACCACCATTGTCCGGGTGCAGGATGACCGTGTACCATCGAGAGCGGTCGGGTGAGTTGTGTGACAGACCCCCCTGCTCCGTCCCCACCAAGAAGGGCCGGACTTGCTGCACCTCGTCAGGCGGGAACCCGGTTGGCATCTCCTCCGGCAAGCGTAAGATGCTGAACCAGACATGCTCGACCATCTGGCCGGCCAACGAAGACGACGGACTGTCTTTGTGCACGCTGGACTGAGAACCAGACGGAGACCGCGTATCTGGGTCAGTCACCCCCGGCGAAGCTGCCGATCCCAGAGTTGGGACCGGGAACGCGGAGGGGATAGTTTTCGACGGAGGGTGCACTGGCGGAGAGATACATAATTGCCAATGCCCAGATCCCAATCGACCCCGCGAACGCAAGCCCAGGTGGTTGCTTTCGTCCTGATTGCAGGACCTGGAGTCTGGGTGGGGTTGGAGAACCCAAGCGGTTCATCCACGGACTCAAGCGGTTGTTCAGGCTCTTCTACGTATCCGTCAATTAGCCGCTGACTCGCAGTGTACATGAGTTCCCAACCTTCGAGCAACGTGTCGTTCACCATCCCGTGTCTCCCGACCGATGAGGAGATTGCGACCCCTTTCCCAGAGGAGAAGTGGTCGAGGGTACGTTCAGGTATCGGAGACAAAGAGGGCGGGCTACCAGGCAAGCACCACGTATGCGAGCTCTGCGATGCAATGGGATACCACCCATCGGGCAAAGATGCTTCTACAGCAGTCAACGTCAGAGCCGATACCAACCCCTGGCTTAGCATGAAGATGGCTCACGAGGCGCTCTGGCTCTTGCTAGTGTGGACTTGGACGCATCTCGCTCCTGGATGCTGTCTGCCTTGGCATCTACTGGCATAGACGACATGCCTCCAGTATGTTTTCGAGAGAATAGCCCCCTGTCTTCAACGCGGACATTGCCATTACTGGGAAGTCGCCTGAGCTGTTGCTGTCGCATGGACTCTGCTTCGGACGCGTGATTGGACATGCTTGAGCAAAAAGGCCTATGATCTTGCACGGGGGAAGGAGGAAGAGACGCGTCCATGGGTATCGCACTGATCGTGACAGGAAACTGACCATTATAACCCCATTGACGAGGGTGCTATGGGCCGCGCCCATGATACGATCCCTCGGTCTGGACTTTGGGCGTTAGAACGGGAGAAGCGATATGGATTGTCCAGGTTCCCAGCGCGCAGACACCGCCCACGACACGAGGCATGGCGTACGACAAGTTCGGGTGAGAATGCCATGCTATCCTCGGTTCACATGTCGCGAGAAGCACGAAGCCGTGAGACAGCATCGCTCGGTGGCTTAAGCTGATACCCGCAGCAGTAACTCGTAGACTTGAGAATCCGTCAGCCTCGAGTTGTGTACAAGCAAGCTACGACGGGGTTTAGTATAGCGTATTGGATGCACGAAATGACGTACGTACTAGATCTGTCGAGCTTGTACACAGGCTCACAGCCACCGCTCCGCAATGCGTCTTGTGTGATTGGTCGACATGCTGTACTCTTCCGTTCGGACCTGTCGGTACCCGGAGTATGCCCGACAATGCACAATGCATCGCCGGGAGCTGCATTCGCTGGTCTGTTACCGTGGATCGTGGTCATCGTCGCTGGTGTGGCGACCACCCATCCGAAGTCCAGATTGTGACAATTGTCGCCCCATTGCTTCTCGCACTTCCTAATGTCCCACCAATGTCATACTTTTGATAGAAATCATGTCGTATCGCCAGACTGGTGAAAAGACAGGCAGTCACGTCCAGTGGATTTACGTGCAGAGATACCTGGAGAGTACGCATTCACGCACTTGAACATGATGTCTCGCCGCTGCCGCGCAAAACAGCTACAACGTCATGGCTTTGGGAGGAGTCCGGGGGCAACGACGGAAATAACATTAACAGGCTATTCACACAAGAACGAGAGCGACAGTCGAAACTGCCGTCGCGGCAAGGACGGCGTAGCCTGCAGCGTACGAGCTCTTGAGGGTCAGGACTAAAGGGTGCGTCAGCCTTGTTGTACCCTGCTCGGCAGCAGCACGACATACATTTGCCCATGTCCCAGCTGAGGTGGCGGAGCCCGTTCCACGAGTGAAACGCGAACGGCGCGGCGAGAATGGCTTTACCGGCGTACTTGACGGCATCCGGAAGGCCAGCGACGAACTCGATGACGTGCGTGGAGTCGAACGTGCCGGGCGCAACGAGGTAGGCAAGGGCGTACCCGTACAGCACTGATTATCCCTCAGTGCCGATGTCTAGGGAGACGCGTGTGAAGGGTACGTACAGACACTCAGGCCAGCACCAGTGACACGGTTGGCGATAGAGCTCAGCCAGGTCAGCTGTGGTTGGTAGATAGTGAAGTGAGGGCTGGAGGGGCGACGGAGACGCTGCTGGTTAAGGATTTGTTGCTCGGCAGAGGGGGTGAGGGACTCCGTTTGAATGGAGCTTCATATTGGCGCATACAGTCAGTCGCTTGAATCCACATGCAAGCGCGATGCAAATCAAACTCACCGCTTGGCCAATGCGCGCAGGGCGGGGCTACGAGCAACTGTCCGTGGAGGGTGAGCTCCTAATCACCCATGATACGCCAGACGGAGAGGTACGCACCAAAGCGCGGCCGAAGTGCGGTCTGCCTCAAGGCAGGTCCAAGTCCAACAGCGCGGGCAGAGAGCATCGTAGGCGGGACAACTTCGAACGAGGGCGGGAGGGTCGTCGGTTATGGCGGTCTGCTCTTCGTTCCCCGCCATCCGCGACGAGTCGGGACCCCTCGGCCGTAACGCCCACGTGATGTTTGTCACGAGCAATGTCATGTGATTGAACCTCCCTCCCCGGCGCTTCCTTCCGACTTGATGCCTCCGTAGACTTGAGGATATGACGTTCGTTTGTGGTAGCGTCAATTATGCAGCGCAAACTCCGAAACAGTTAGCAGTAGTCACATATCACAGGGACGAGAAACAAGCGGTATTTACATGTTACAGAGCCGGTTGCAAACGTGGGCGTGCGTCGAGCAGCATTAGAACACATGGTGTGCAGAGGACAAGAACGTTATGCCGGTCAAGTGAGAAAACCCATCGCAGCAACACGATATTCACGCCTCCGATCCGCTCCCGGCAGCCTTCTTCTCCGCCACGCGCCGAATGCGTTTGCTTGACCTCCGGGCTGCGTCCTGCGAAGGCGACCTACTACCGCCACTCCTGCTTCCGCTCCTTGAACCCTCATTCTTCGCCATACGCTGGATACGCTCGCTCGATCTCCGGCGCACACCGCCCTGCGGAGGTGACCTGCTACGATCATTCTCGTTCGGCCCCGGCACAGGCTCCGGCATCGGCTTGTGGCATGGACCAATTTCTGTGTGCACCAATGTGTTCATGCTCAAGACATCGCAATTGGAACAGTATTCGCTTGAAACTCACCGAAGAGGAACTGTCTCTGCCTCCGCAACTCTTGCGCGACACTGTGCCTCTTCAATGAAACGAAGTACTGCTCCGCGACGGATGTCCAAGTGTTTACATAGTCCGCCGAGGTACGTTCGAGCCTCATTTCAGAGCAATGGTCACATGCGTGGAAGGAAGCCCATTACGAAGGGTGATTCTCGCGCATTCCCCGCTCTACAGATACAGATGTCGCATGACCGACTCAACCACGCACACACAAAGAGAACAATCATACAAACAAGCAAAGCCCTGAGCAAAGCACTCACGCAGCAGCGTCTTCCAAATCCTCCAAGCGTGCTACTTGCCTACGAAGGACGAGCTGATTAGCTCCGCGAACACGCGGATACCGCCCAACGAATACGCACCTATCTCTCACCGCCTCCTGCCACCTCTGCAGCTTAGCAATCTCGTTCACCTGGAAGCCGAAGATGCGTGGCCGGTACCGGTCCGCCTTGAGCGCGACAGCGGCGGTGCTCGCGCCCTCGCCGACGCCCTCCGTCTCCTGGTCTTCTCGCGCGCGCCTGCTGCGGCGACTGCCCTCAACGTCTGCCGCGCGCACGGGCAGGCCGATCTCGACGGGCCCGCTCTTCGGGGGAATGAGGTTCGGGTATACGAGGAAGAGCAGGTGCGGGAACGACGTCCCGAAATATGCGCCGTCGATTGAGCCGTGGCGGGAGGACTTGGGCGAGTAGATGTCCTCGCAGCGGCCGCAATAGAGCTTCACGGACTTTTCGTACGGGACGTCGGTGAGCCCGACGGGGAGGAGCGGCTGCGATTGGCAAAGGACGCGCGGGCAACGTCCAAAGTCCGCCCGCTTGTACTTTTCAAGCTACAGGCGCGGGAGATGAGTATACGGGGTGGAGGAGCAGAAGAGAACGTACCATCTTGGCAAGCCCGCGGGCTGTTACAATCCATCGCGCATGAATGAGGCCGTAGAGGAGGCGAGCTTGCAAGTCGAGATTCCCGCGCAGGTCATCTTGGATCTCCTCGTCTACTTAGCACGCACAACATCGGCCACACCGGAGATCAGCCACGCACAGGGTCGTCGGACAAAAAAGCCACGCACCCAAGTTATCTGTAATCATATCCAACGCCTGCGCATAGTGCTGCACCTCCGTGTTGAGCCCGGTGAGATTAAAGCGGTCGAGGATGTAGTCTTCCTCGACCTCGCAAAAGTATTCATTGCCCTTGGAGGAAAGGAACCACGAGATCCACTGCAGCGCGCATTAGATCAAAACTATATACGCCGTTCTGCGGATATACCGAGCTAGAGCATGCTCAGAACGCGCGCCAGGGGTGTATGTGCACGGGCCACTCACTTGGAATAGTCAGATCCGGAGCCAGTCGAAACCTCTTCCACTGCGGACAGAGTCAGACATAGTTCAATTGAGGATCATCAGTAGAAGTGAGTTCTGACTGCTGTAATGGTTTGCGTATGGAAGGAACAGACACAGAGGGCACCGACGGGAGGGAGGACGTGGAGGTCGAAGACAAGGTGCAACAGACGCACACCTTCGAGGACCCTCGAGGGAATACAGCGATCTGTTTGCGGTCGTTCATTGCGCAACGAAAGCGAGTAAGTTAGAGGTTAGTAAGTCGTATTATGGGAACTCACAGTGTTGCTTTACCGGCAATCAAAGGGGGATATAATCAGAAGCGCCCGAAATCATGCCAGTCAAGTCCGCGGACTCACACTGCGCGCATCGCTTTCCACACTCCGACTTCGTGTCTCGCCGACCCAGTTGCTCGCTATTATATGTTGGCTTGCTGAACGCGTTCTTTCATGAAGAAAGATACCGACTGAACTCTCATCACTTGCTTCATGCTCGGCGACGCGGTAGTGACGATGCCGTCTGACCTGCGCCCGACCGCAGCCTTCGAGCTGGACTCGCCCGAGCACCGCCCACCGAAAGCAACAGGCCTCACCCGGATAACCGTTGACATTCCGTCGGCGTACAACCCAAAAGTCAAAGCGGCACCGCATCCTCCGCCACGATGGAGAACGCCGGAGTTTATGGTCTACTACGTGGTTTTCTGTCTGGCCCTGCCTCTCATGGTCTGGATACCGTACCATCTGAGCTCGCGTGAGTGCCACATTGGGAATGTAACGAACGTTGGCATGAATATCGGCTACAGCATTACATCCAAACTACCCTTACTTTGTGCGCTCATTGTCAGAAGGATGGCTATTCGGGCGGAAAGTGGTAAGATATCCTCCAATTCCTCTCTTCCACGGTTCTTCTGACCAGACTGGCTCGCGCCGGCCACCATCGCTCAGGACAACAGCGACGCGCAGTATCGCTCCTTTCGCACCGGTTTGCCATCCCTCATCTTACTCACCGTTGCATACCTCGGCCTGAAGCACGTCTATACCCTCGTCGCGCGCCGAGCGCGCTCTCCCTCCGATACCAGTAACTTATTCCACGTCCCCTTCCTGGTGGCATTCTCTACTGCGATGCTTTTTGGGCTTCACGGCACAAGTGCGCTCAAGGTGCTTTTCATACTCTCTATCAACTTCGCAATAGCGAAGTCCACGGCGGGTTCCAAAGCGACGCCTGCCCTCACATGGGCGTTTAACGGCGTAGTTCTATTCGCCATCGAGCGCAACTCGGGTTTTGACTTTTCCGGCTTCCACCCTGCGCTCGCGTCACTGGTACGCGCGCCCAACCACCTCGTCTGCTTGGCTGACCTGACCAGCTTCTGCCCGTGTAGGATGCTTGGAAGGGCGCATACCCGCGGTGGTACATCAGCTTCAACATCACGATGCTGCGGCTCGTGTCGTTCAACATGGACTACTACTGGGCTTGCAAGCACGAAGGCCTTCCTGACGTGGGTACCTCCTGCGCTTACCTGTCGCACTCGCTAAGAACGTCCTTCAGACAGGCGGTGTTTTGTCAGACAAGCAGAGGCCGCGCGTGTCGCATTCACGGGAATACTACACGTTTGCGAACTACATCGCCTACGTGCTCTACCCGCCGCTCTATATTGCAGGGCCAATCATGACCTTCAACGACTTCTTGTGGCAGGTCAGGCACTCGTTGAGCACATGCGTATCGTTCTGACCGGTTTCAAACAGTTGAGGAGGCCTCTGAGTGTCAGCATGCGATCTACGTTTGGATATTTGGTTCGCTTCGCCGTGTGCATCCTCACGCTCGAGTTTATCCTACACTACATGTACGTGGTCGCCATCAAGGACAAGAAGGCTTGGGCTGGGTATTCCGCCGCCGAACTCTGCATGGTCGGTTTCTGGAACCTCATCATCGTTTGGCTCAAGGTACGCTCGCAGCACATGCGTACCTCTATAATGCGCTGACATCCCCCAGCTGCTCGTTCCATGGCGATTCTTCCGCCTCTGGGCGTTGCTCGGTGGGATTGACCCGCCGGAGAACATGGTACGGTGCATGGCGAACAACTACTCGACTCTCGGCTTCTGGCGCGCGTGGCACCGGAGCTACAACCTCTGGATAACGCGCTACATCTACATCCCGCTCGGCGGCACGCGTCGCCGGGTGCTCGCGTCCGCGCTCGTGTTCACTTTCGTCGCGCTGTGGCACGACCTCTCCTTCCGCCTCCTCGCGTGGGGCTGGCTCGTCACGCTCTTCATCTTGCCCGAGGTCGGCGCGCGCATGCTCCTCCCCGCGTCCAAGGTATGTGTCCCGACCTGCTCGTACGGATCATCGCATGCGAGCTGACGCTTCCGGCACAGTACGGAGATCGGGCGTGGTACAGACACGTCGCTGCGTGCGGCGCGGTACTCAATGTGTTGATGATGATGACCGCGAACCTGATCGGGTTCGTCATCGGGACGGACGGGATGAAGTATATGTTGCACCAAGTGCTCGACGGCTGGGAAGGTGCGACCATGCCCTGGGGGTGTTTGCAGCACACTGACGGAGTTCCAGGCGTTCGATTCTTGGTGGTCGCATGTGCGTGTCTGTTCGTTGGCGTGCAGGTGATGTTCGAGTATCGGTACGCATGTTCCCTCCGTCATGGCTCTCTGCATTGTCTCATATGCACACAGCGAGGAAGAAGCGCGGCAGGGTATCTTCCGTCGTTGTTGATTTATTGGGTGCTCCGCTCGTCCGTACATACTGGGTTGGTTGTGCATCATGATGGACTTTGGGGACTGTCGTAAAGTATTTGGTGCTCATGTTACCGCGAGCGGCTTTCCGTACTTATTGCACAGACTCGAGAGGTGCCGCCTACGGTCTTCCCCTGGGAGTCGGGATTGAGGAATGTATCGGCGTTTCTGGAAATTACGGTCAAACCTAGATCCATGCCATAAACAGAAGTGCACAGCTCGCGCATGCGGGCGTCTGTTGCGGGGAACCTGGCCTCGTCGCGCAAACGGAGTGCTTCGTTCCTTCGCTCCGTACCATTCCCTCCCGTTCTCCAGATTCCCTCCTTCACTTGCGCTCGCTCTACGCTACCATCTGTTGTTATACCACCCCTTTCAACTGCCTTCAGCTCTGACCATATACCCACCATGTCATCCGCCTACAAGTACGAACGCATCGCGGCGAACCCCGACTACCCCGCGGACCTGAAGCGGCGTACAAGCCGCGACGAGCCCACGAGCGACATCCACGAGCTGCACCGCCGGCTCGAGGAGGACCCGCGCTTCAACCCGCCGACGCCATCAGTCTGGAAGCGCGTCGCGCTCGTCTTCTTCCTCCTCGCCGTCTTCTGGCTCGGGTTCAGGCTCCGCGCGTCCGTCGCACAGCCGCCGCAGACCAAGGTCGTTCACGCTTCCAGGTACGCCTCACACCCGCGCTGACGCGCATTGTTCCTCTTGCGCGTAGGGTGCGGTGTGGAGAGACTGAGGCGCGGGGGCAGGTACTCGAAGGACTACAAGTTCAGGCCGGCTGCGAGCCCAATTGTCACAGAGCGGCTTAAAGACGGCCGTGTGCGCGTGCGGGGGGCTGCTCCGTCTTTCCGGTGAGAGGTGAGCGTGTGTTTGAGCTCGCATGACATGCAGCATTCTAGCTGACTCTACCGCCCCGTAGCAGCAGTTGGCAGAAGTGAGGTTCCTGAGTATGGACTGTTTTCGTTCTTTATTTCACCGTTCCCCGATTCTCCGTATGTTATTGCTTGCTATTGCATGATGCTTGTTGTGGTTTCAGTCAATGATCTTGATTTCGACAAAGATGGGCCTCAATGCCCCAGGCAGTCGTACCTCACGGGTCGCCCGGAAGATGTATATGGATGAGATATAGTCGACGTACTGAATAGTACTCATTCACGTCGGACCCCCGTCCTCACATCTGTAACCGAGAACAGTGCAGTGGCGGAAGCGGGACGATTTGAGATCTGCCAGCTTTTGCATCATCCGCTGCGCAGTACTCGACAGTGTGGACTTCACAGTACGCCGCAGCATTGCGCCAGAAGCATGCGTTGTTTCTCGCAACTGCATTGTCGTGGCCGGTGAGTTTTGAATTTACCATTGTTCCGCTCCCGATATTTAATTACAGCGGGCGCACACAGGAATCGGTCTATGCTGATTGGTGAATGTAATGCCATGTCAGCAGTACAGCTCCACATCGTAGCAGCGCCGACAACTAGTATCTCCAATAGCTCCAGAAAATACCGACGTAACTCATGAACCCAAGGCCTATCATGGCTATGGCGGTATTGCATTGTCTCCAACGTTATCGGGGAATGACGGTATTGGGCTTATCACGCATTTCGTAGGATGTCCTAGCTAGTGTCTCCATCGTTCATCTCTTCTGCCGCACTGATCCTCTACGCACCTCAACCTCTCACGCAAGATGTCTCTCTGCACTTCCGCCTCATGTTGTCGCGTCAGCAGCTATAGTGAGGCGCCATGTAAATGTATCGCGGTTACACTCCGCTGCGTCAGGGTTGTACTAATCAGGTCGATGTCTGTGTAGACACAGGGAAGATACACGTCAACCTGTCGTGGCTAAGCACGCTCCAAGGTCGATGCCATGTCGTCCCGGGACATGTAGTTCTCCGACTTCGCGCGCCAGGTGCTGGGACACCCGGTGCCGCCAGCATCAGCGCGCAACGCTCGCTCGATGCACGTTCCACAGATTCCGTCCGGCCAGACGAAGAAGATGATTATCATAATACAAGTCCCGTTCGACTACAAGACGAGCGCACCGGCAAAGGAGGAGGTTGACGACCTCATGGTGTACGACAAAAAACGCACATTCGTGTGCCGCATCAAAAAAAACAAGGTAATTCGTTGGGCTACATGCGTATTTCGCGAGCCGTCAGAACGAAGGGCGTTGCCGGCGCGAAGACATACTGTTCGGCAGAGATGAAGTCGGCAGACAGACTGACTGTCGCGGTTTCTGAGGTGTTGGCTGAGCAGGGTTTTTCTGAGGGTTGAGCTTTCGGTCCGAGGTTCTGGTGTACTTGTTCTGTATAATGGCGTGTGTATATGTTTGTCGGTGCCAACCATCATCGACAACTATAACATGTAGGTTCGCCTGCCACGAGTCAGTGTGCCAGACCACCGTCTGCACTCACATCGCACACTCAAATGACATCTATCTCAAGTACCGACTCACGCATGTTTGTCGAAGCTTCAACTTGTTCACGCGTTCATCCGGCGCCTGATGGCATTGTACTTTCTCTCCGTATCCAGTGGGATTGGAAAAAGGGGCAAAGGAGTGCAGCTAACGGTACAAAGTGTTGTCTAGTGCAGCAAGCTAGGGAGGGGCGGAACAGCTAGAGGCGCAGGAGTCACTCGCAAAAACAAGGCGTGGCGTCTTAGACGACGCTCTGGGAGGCGTCGCCCGCGTGCGACTTGTCAGTCGCGATGTTCGTGTCGAGCTTCTTCCTGCAGAAGCAAGCACGCATGATCAAACCAGGCCCACATCGCGGACAAGAATAGGGGATAGACGTACTGCTCCTCGGCGATCTTGGACTCGATGTCGGAGGTGTCATCGCCGGAGGCCTGCGCCTTGGCGAGCTTGATCTTCAGCACCTGGACCTCACCCGTGAGCTTGAGGACCTTGTTCTTGATCTTGCCGACCTGGAGCGCGTCCGCGGCGTCGCCGCTCGCGGCCTTGATTGCGGGGTTGAACTTGTCGGTCTCAGCAGCCTCGGCAGCCTTGCGCATCGTCTCCATGTTCTTCGCGACACTGTCGTCGAGCGTGGCGAGGTCGACGCCAGCGAAGGGGTCGACGAAGACGGCGTTCGCCTCGGCCTCGGCGTTGCCCGCGACACCGTCGGAGATCTGGAAGGCAGAGTAGCTGGAGCAGACATGTTAGCATCACCCACAAACAAGGGAGGCTTTTCAAGAGACGTACTCCTGGACGGCGAAGGTGATAGCAGAGCCGCTGGAGCCGCCGGTGCTAGCAGAGGCAGTACTGGAAGCCGCGTCGGTGGAAGACGAAGAAGCCGAGCTCGAGGTCTTGGAGGACGAGGTGGAGGCGGCAGCGTTGTTGGTCTGGGCAGTACCGCCCGTCACACCCTGCGAGGCAGCGCCAGCAGACTTCGTGTCGAGGTCGATGTTGTGGGACAGCTTCTTCTGCTCGTCAGCGAGCTTCTTCTCGAGCGATGCGGTGTCGTCACCAGACGCCTCTGCCTGGGCGATCTGTGCACGCATGCCGCGGATCAGAGACGGGTGGGAGACGTTCACAGGAGTGCCCAAAACACACCTGGATCTTCAGCGCCTGGACCTCGCCGGTGAGTTTGAGCACCTTATTCTTGATCTTGCCGACCTGGAGGGCATCGGCGGCGTCGCCATCCGCGGCCTTGATCGCCGGGTTGAACTGCTTCGTCTCGGCGTCCTCAGCCGCCTCGCGCATTGTCTTGACGGCATCGAGTGTGGCCTTGTCCACGGTGGCAAGGTCGACGCCAGCGAAGGGGTCGACGAAGACAGCGTTGGCCTCCGCCTGGGCGTTACCAGCCACGCCATCCGAGATCTGGAAGTCCGCGTAGCTGATGCGCGTGTCAGCAAGCTCTCTTTACACGTGGAAGTTGGGAGATACACTCACTCCTGAAGGGCAAACGCGCGCTTCGCTACCCGGTTTATAACAGGACGGCGGAAGGGAGCGGCAGCCGCGAGACCAGCGACGGCGAGAACGAAGGTAGAGATGAGTCTGACCATCTTGAACAATAGACCGGCGGAAGGGAGGAGGTGAGGTGCTTGGGGAGAAGATCAAGTCGGGGGGAGGAATGCGACGATGACCAGGGCACAGACTAGCTGTGGAGTTGCTGCAGAAGAAACAACAGAGACAGACTAGCTGCGTGCACGGAAGGAAGAAAAGGGCCTTCGAGACCGGACCACAAGGGAAGGAAAGTGGAGGAGAGAAGAAAGTGTTGGGGACCGCCTTCCGCCTGCTCGCCCGGCTTTATATCCCTCCCTTCGCACGCGGGGGCCTGTCTGCGTGCAGCCCGGCTCGCCAGGGCGTGTCACCGACCATCATCCGTGCCCGGCGTCGTTGTCCACAGCGGGCCGCATCAGGATCGAAGGTTCTGACGTTCTGTATTCGAGGGCCGGTTGCGAGGTTGCCCGCAAAAACAAGCACGCGGGAGAGGCTTGGCACGGCCGAACCACACACTCCTGCCAAATCAGGGAGAAATGTGTGCCTCCGCTCAGTAAGCGCCCATAATGGAGGACGGTGCCGGTCGTCCCTGACAACAACCGGCGGCCTCTCCCCGCCGGGCGGAGCGGTCGTGGCGGGATGATAGTGGATACTTGACGAAGCTGGGTCGGCAGACGATGTCCGAGAGCCTGGTTCGACGTAATACAGGCACTGACATCGTGCAATGTGGTACTATCCAGGAACCTTCACATATCATGGAACGGGGGCCGCTGCCACAAGAGCATGCGCGCGTGAATGCTTGACATCAGGCTGGGAACAACTTTCTAGCGGTACATTGGCGTGCACAAGAGGCGCAACGTCCGAACACTGGTCTCTGAGGTTCGAGAGGACCGTCGCAGTTCGCGTTTACATAGATATGCACTCAAGAAACGCAGGCCTCCCGTTCACGCTCGGGACTTCAACTGCGCAAGCCGCCCCGACTTGGTCAGCAAGACCGACGATGCGCCCACCAGCGCGAACACAAGCCAGAATCCCCACCTCTTCGCAACGGCCGCGACGGAGCGAGAGCCGGGACGCGGTGGGAGCGGCGCATCCAGTGCCTTCACGTACTTCTTGTAGTCCTTCTGTTGGTCGAGCACAGAGGTTGTGTGAACAGCGTTTTATCCCGGGAAAAGTGAAGTCTGACCTGGTATGGAGGGTACCGGAAGCCAAACGCGACTTTGTCAACCCTGGGAATTACACGGTCAGACAATCGGTAGAAACAGGGGGGGAGGTATCAACACGGACCATCCAGGGTTATTCAAGGTTGCACGATAGTGCGTGAACTGTTCAAATCCCTGCTTCCCGGAGTAGTACCCGTCTAACGTGAGGGGTTATGGTAAGATCAGCCTGCATCCTCATCGCCCTAGGAAGTTGCTCACATCCGCTCGCGCCTATGCCTCCAACTGGCAGGCCGGGTACTGTGAAATACATTCAGCCTTATGCCATACCGGAGAACGCCGAAACGGACCTCCGGCACTTATGACTGTCTCGTTGGCGACTGCTGCCCCGCTCCTGGTGCTTTTGAAGACTGGGGAACAACGCTGAGCTGCGGCTACGATGATAACCCTTGACTGCCTACCTTTCCTCTGGAACTGCTTGTCCGGCGAGAAAACATACACGGCGAGAGGGTCTTCCCTAGAAGCCGTTGAATATACTGATGTTTGAGGAGATGACGATCACATACCTAGCTCTTATGAACGCAATGGCGTCATCGACGTCCTTCACTGGCACGATGGGAAGGACAGGTCCGAAGATCTCCCTGATCGTTACCTTGTGTGAGCAACGCGTGCACAGTGGCGAACGATCGGAACGATACGTACTCGCTCAAAAGAGCATCGCCTGCAGCCACGTCACGTACTACAGTTGGCGCGATGTACCGCTTCGAGACGTCGGCATTGCCACCGAGCACGATCTCCCCTTTCGTCTCGTCGATCAAGCGCTTGATGCGCGCGGTGTGCGCCTCGGAGACGATGCGCGATATCGAGTCCGAGTTATCAGGGCCGTCCGGGTAGAAGGAATGATATCTTGAGGCAAGTTAGAACTCGTCTTTGCTTCGCCGTATGAAAAGTTTACTCACGCTTCCTTCAAGGCTTCGACAAGTGTGTCTTGGAATTCGGCGGGCACCAGCACATATTCGGGACACAAGCAGATCTGAGACAACCGTCAGCGCGGTCGCCATTCGACGATACTGTGACTCACCTGTCCAGCGTTCGAGAAGCGGCCCCAGAGAACTCTTCTGGCGGACATCTTGATGTCCACCTTGGGGTCGACAACAACAGGGTTCTTGCCTGATGGGAACCCAGTACAAGAATGAGGCCACGTAGACATGTTTCGCAAAAGTTCTTACCTCCCAGCTATCGTCCAACATGCGACATCAGATATCCGAACCGGAGGATACAATATTGGGGGACCCACCTCCAGGGTGATAGGAGTCAGGTGTTTAGCTGCGGCCTCGGCGATGATCCGGCCTACGCGCCCGTTGCCTGTCGCTCCTTTGTGAGTAAAGGGTTCCCTCAAATATTGCACGGGACAGGCGAACCAGTGTAGAGAACTGTCGGAGGTAATCAGCACTGGTGTCCAGCAGCGAGAACCACATACACTCACTGTGGTCCCACTTGAGCTCTAATAGCTGTAACTCGTTTTTAGTGCATCACGCACCATACAGCCCACTGGACCAACCTTTGTAGTCTCTGGAACGCCTCCATTGACGAGGTGGTACAACTCGGGATCAAGGTACTTCGGGATGAGCTCTCCCAGCAGCTGGCTGGTAGCAGGGGTTTGCTCCGACGGCTTGAGGACCACGGCGTCTCCCGCGGCGATAGCGCTGACCTATGCATTACACTGTCATTCTAGGAGCTCTTTCTCGGCAGCGATTATTGCGCACCAGCGGCCCAAGGAGCAGGAACATGGGGAAGTTGAAAGGTGCGATGATCAGGGCGACGCCCTTCGGTTCCGCAGTGAACTTCGGGCTCATGGCGAACCAGTTGATGGAGAAGCCGATGCTCTGAGGCCTGACCCACTTCTCGACGTTATTGTAAGCATCCCTGATCTCACTGAGCGTCGGACCAAAGTCTAGGCTGTCCGACCATGTACGTTAGTGTTAGTAGCTCATGAGTCTGAGGAGTCGGCGGGACATACAGATCGGTCTCCTGGGGATGGCGACCGAGGTCGGCATGGAGCGCCTCGCGCAGGCGCTCCTCGTTGTCTTTGATGAGGTAGGCGACTTGAGCGATCTGCTCCTTGCGGAATGCGACGGAATCTGTCCTGCCCGACTCGAATGCGCTCCGGGCGGTTTCGAGGATCTGGCGCCGCGCGGGTTGCGTCAGTGAGCAGACAGGAGGTTAACAGCGGACTACCAGACCTGGGGGATATCCGCAATCGGCGTATATGTCAACGTCGACATAGCAGGAGACTATTTTTGCGGGTTTCAGAGGGACGTCTGCTCAGGGGGAGTGAGCTAGAGAGGTCTATTAAGACGGCGAAGAGGATGGGATGAGTACGAAGAGCCGAACGCGAGCGCCTCGATTCCGAACACAAGGAATGGCGATATTTTCACGCAGGATGCCAGTACGCGGCTTGTCAGGTTGGTTGCTCTGCGCGAGTATCTTGGCTGTCGCCAGCGCTACAACCGAGGCATTCCGGGCAAAGACATGGCCAACTTCGGCCTTGATGACGCTCGTTACATGATGATCGACATATTATCCCAAACGCGTGCAAGCACGTTGTGCAGTCCTTCAACTACGAGAAGTATTTGCACTGACCTGCGTGACAAGAAACAGAGGTGGGAGTGCGGAAGAAAGCGGCGGATCCAACTTCGTCCCACGCGCGCAGTGGTTGTACCCGCGGAGTCCTGGCCTGAGAGACCCCCACGGGAGCCTATCACATGCCTGTGCGCCCCGGGCTGGCGGCTCGCTCACCGGCCACAGCCAGAAGGTGTGCAGTAACTCATCAGCGCTCGACATTGACCCTGGAGGTCGACGTTTGTCCCGCATATATGTAATGACTTCTGGACTGGTACACGATGAGACCTAGTTATCTTACACGCGGTAGCTGTACCACATTCCGACCATCCTCGCTTTTGCCCCTCTTACGTAGATACCCCAAGCAGATCCAGTGGATCACACAACGCCATCACTTCGAATGGCGCACTGGCCAAAGTTCCTCTTTGTGAGCCCCTCTTCCCTCGGCAGGATGTCCTATGGATGACTCGATGAGTGTCGGAAGGGTAGAGTATAGCACTGGGTCCGACATACGTTTTCAAAGATACCAAGGGGTAAAGCCATGGTAACGCATGCGTTCGGCGAGTCCTGGTTGGCTGTCAGCACCTCCTCGCACTGTGCGGGGACTATGTGTTGACGTACCACAATGGCGCCAACATGACTTTCCACTGGTGCTGCTGATAGCAGCAGATCTACAGAGAGCGGCGAGTGGGTTAGAGCAAGCACGACGTAGGGGCAGAGTAATGCGTACAGGCTTGCTCCCGAGCTGACACGCGAAAAAGGAGTTGTTAGCGCCAGATACAATCAACTTTGGTCTCTTGGTGACTCACTGTACCCAAGCTACAAATCGAACGACATCAGACAAATGGTGTTATGATGCTTCGGCCAGAACATACCTTCATGAGGTACTCGATAGTGTTGAGAGTCGCCTGTTTGAACGCCACAGTTCTGCGCACCAGCTTCAATCGGTCGTCTCACTGAGGTGCTAACACGGGCCACTCACGCGTCCATGTTGTACTGCTTCCCATCACCATCTACATGCATAATGTTAGTAAAGTCACAGAATGAGACGACGGGGGGAGATACTCACGGACGTCAACACTTATACCCTCGAATACAAGCTTGATGAAGAGAGGTTAGCCTCCGATGCATCCGCGCACTCTTAGCGATCCATACCTTCGCGGAATACAGAGGATCTACAGGGGATGGCTGGCAGGGATGTCAATCCAGGTGATCATACCAGCCTGGTACAGAGTGGCACCACACACCAGGAACATTGGCTGCTTCATCCCGAACTTCTCGACGCCATTTTTGATGATGCTGCAGCTGAACGTGATAATACCGGCCTGAAGGAGAATGAGTGCAACCAAGGCGTAAGCCACGCCTGACAACGTACCATCTCGATGGCGCCACAGAATGATATCTGTGTGGGGTCAGACGTCGTCATGAGCTGACATGCTACGCTGATAGCGTACCTCTCCCTGTAGGCGCACAGTTAGCCAGGTTGTGAGCAGCAAGCTGAAGAGTTGCACTCACATCGCCCTGGGAGAAGTGGAGATCTCCCACAGATAGGTTTGCACCCTTGACATACACAGGGAAGTAGCAGCGCGAACCCCTAGCATTGCGCTCATCAGAGCCAAATCAGAATAGACCATCGTGGCCTTGACTTACTTCGACAAGTTCTTGATCTGTACGAATAACCCAAAGTCAGCCATTCACGCCGCCCTCTCTTCGCCGCGAACACTCACATCGCAGTTCCCTCCATGCTCCCGTGGGGGGACAGTCCTTGCGCCCTCCTGCGCGACCTTCGCGCGCACTTCCTCCGGTACATCCTGGCCCACATACGCGCCCCTCGGCTCGGGCGGGAAGGCGACCGCGGGGACCTCGCCAGCATGCGCGGCAATGAGCTCGCCCTCGCGTGCGTTCCACGTCGCGAGGAGCTCCGGGGAGGGCGCGGTGCCGATGAGGCCGGGGTGCGAGACGCCGGCGAAGCGCACGCCGGGGATGTGCCGCGAGGAGGCGTAGACGCCGTGGAAGTCCCAGATCGCCTTTGCTGCTTTGCTGTTGAACTCGCGGGCTGGGAATAGGTGGTAAGCGAGAAAGAGAGTGAACGTGGATGATGGATGAGTACGTACCGAATAACCCGCCGCCGTTGTTCAGCTCGAATATGCCCTGCATGCAACACAGGTGAGTACGTCATAGCTCGGGATGCGCAATTAAGCGCATACGGTGTAGCCCCATGGCATCTTGTCGAACGGTCGCACTGGCTTGATCTGTCAGTTGACTCGCCTCTCGATTAGGATAGGGGCACGCACCATCCAGAATGTCGACCACAAGGCAGTCGCCGGGCTCAGCGCCCTCAATGGCGACTGGCCCAGAGAGGTTGTGTATCTTCGTCAAATCCACATTCTTGATATCATCGCTGACTGTGGCAAGTGTCAACCCACACCGGAGTCTTCCCCACTCAGAGCAACAAGTACATACAATCATTGTTGCCGATTTGTGCTCCGGTCCAGTCTACGAAGCGCAAGGCGTTAGTGAGATGCTTAGACGACTCGGAGCCTCCGGCATGCCATGAACGTACCCACGCACTGAACGCTGAACACCTCCCCTGACTTCACAGTAGCGAATGCAGGAATGTCTGGGCTATCAGAAAATGCTTAGATTCTCCATGTCATTTAATGGCCTATTGACTTACTGCCACCGGTTGTGGATGCCCTGGAGGGAAAGCGGTATCAGTAAATAACAGACTTTAGGTATGACGCGCCCACACAGACCTTCTGTTGGTCCGCAGGGCTACGATGATGACCTCAGACAACCTATCATGCACTCGTTATATCTCATGACTCACATGAAAGGGTCGACCTGGAAGCTGTCGGTTAGCCTCCGAAGAGTGACTACCTGGGATAAGTACTTGCCTCTACGACTATGCGATGAGCCACGGAGTTCTCCCTGGTGGCCATTTCGTACTTCAGCGAGTGATCTCAACCGATACGACGGATTATAGAAACGGCAGACCAGACAACTCCCACAGACGCAACGATGCATGTGCGGGAAAGTCGCAGCTCCTTTTATCTGCCCTTCAGATGTCCAGACGCCTCCGAAGATAAGAAGCGGCAGTCCGCCGGGAACGCTACACAGCGCCATTGAGACACTGACATTTGGTGAGTGAGCGCAGATAAGATAGGGTACGAGGATAGGCAGAATTACCTGGCCATTATCTGCGCTGCGCGGGAGGGCTCACACGGTGGGAGTACAGATGACCGGCCCTGCCTTCTCTTTATGTCCACGTGGTGGCGCACCTGCAGATGTGGGGGCGTTCATACCGGCATACTCTAGTATGGAAGTCTGAAGCGAGTTCTGAGATAGAGCAGTCAGGGGTGTGCATATGAAGTGAGATATGAGATAGTTAGTGGCTTTGGACAACATCGGGAGATGCGACCGCCACGACCGCCTTTCTGTACGAGTTGATAGCCATTTCCCCACAATCGGGCGCCACATGACGCCGGGAACGCGCATTCGAGTCAATCAGCTTGATTGAGCAAGAGATACACAAAAGTTCATCCAGAGAGACAAGAGAAATCGTGGCAGGTCGTTATGGGTGGTATCGGTGAGTAGGCAGACAGACGGAACGTGAGTTAATAAGTCAGCTTGCGATGGGGGCGGGGATGGAGGAGGCGGGCATCCTCGCTGATAGTACAGTAGCCATGTGTGCGATAGACGAGTGATGAGCGGAGGAACCAGGGGGCATCGAAAGAGAAGCAAGACAGCACGAGATGTATGAGACGGTTTATATATACACTCGCAGAGTCCAAGATCATGAGTTGACATGTCCTTGGTATCGCTTGATGAGCTCCCTAAGCCGCGCCTGTCCGAACGCCAGCTCTGCCTTCGCGGGAGGCGACTTTGGGCCGACAGGAGTCGTCGATGTGGACGGCGGGGCGGAGGCAGGCGCGGGGGTGTCGCCCTCGGAGATCGTTGGCGGCAGCTTCACGTTCATCTTGTGCCGCTCAGCCGGCGCGGGCGCAGGGCGGGCGAGGGACGCGGTCGAGGAGATCATGGGTGTGGCCAAGGACGACGAGACGACGGCGGGGACAGACGCAGACTTGACCATGCGTGCGCGGCGAGCGGTTAGGTCTCCGACGGCTGCAGCTCCTGCATCGGAGACAGGCGGCGTCACCGCGGGGGAAGAGTACGCAGTCTTCGTCGTGGGCATGAGCGCTCTGGGACGCGCGTCCGCAATGGTTGGCGACTTCGACGGCTCAGGCCTGGATGCGCTAGGCTTCACAAGGTCCCGTCCAGTCTTGACTTTCCATTGTTCCGCAAGTTTGGGGGGCTTCGACTGCGGCATTACCGGTGCAGGTGCAGGCTTGGCTGGCTCCTTGCTAGAGGCTTGCGTAGCAGATGCCCAAAGCGCAGCGACCGAAGTGACAATACCACCGCGCCCTCCACGTGCAGAGCGGACGTCGTACTTGACTTCCGGATCAGAGGAGCGGGGTGGGTACACAGTGAGACGAGGAGAAGCCTTGGGCGGAAGGTATGCCTCCCAAGGCGCACCGCCTTGCTGAATAGGCTTGGTGCCATTCGTCTGCGCAGGTAGACGCAAGGTCGACCCGCGTGCGGTCCCGATCGCTACGAATCCTGAGGAACGCGGGTTAGGCACAGCCTGAGCCTCTTGAGTCGCATCAGCAGCGCCCGATGGTCGTGCATCGGCGGCAGGCTTCTCTTCGGATGTCGAAGCTGATTCTGGGGATGGGATGTCCGCTGGGGAGACCTTGGGGCTGGGCGCGGGGGAAACACCGGGAGAGATGGCTGGAGACCTTGCGGGAGAGACAGCCGGCGACTTCCCTGCAGACCTCACAGGCGCTATGGCAGGAGAACGTGCAGGAGAGTCTGCCAATGAGCGCGCAGGGGACCTGTCCGTTGTTCGCTCTGTCGCCTTCACAAATGGTGGTGAAGCCTGCGGAGGTGGTGTCTCGAACGCGGGCATAGCCGGGGGCGCCTCCGGGTCGATGCTCCCCAGCCACGCCGCGATGCGTCCCTGCGCCTCTTTCCTTAAGTGATGGAGCTCTTTGTCCTTCTGCTTGCTCTCCGTGCCTGCATGCTCCGGGTCCGCACTGCGCTTGCTGCCGTGCTTCTCCGCGCGCTTCGCGCGACCCGACCCACCGCCCTTCTTCGTCTCCCTGCTCTCGCGCTCGCGCCCGCGCATAGTCTCCTTGCTCGTGCGTTCGTGCATCGTCTCCTTGCTCCCCTGCGCGCGCGTCGTTGACGGCGCCAGCAGTTCCTCTCCTGCGTCCCGCTCGCTCCCCGCGCGCACGCTCGTATTCCCCTTCCGTAGCGTCTTCTCGTCCGCGTGCGCGTCCCCGTCGAGATCCAACCCTGGCAGCGTCAGGCTCGATATCGCCGAGTCGTTCGGTGGGTCAGCGTCAGCGTCCGCCGTGCGCACGGGAATCGCGATCGGGAGCACCGCGCGCACGTCGGGCGCGCGCGCATCCTTCTCGGGCTTGCGCGTCCCGACCTCTGCAAGGAGGCGCGCTTCGAGCGCGTCCAGACCCGACGCGTCGTTCCCCGGTCGCAACCCGCGCGGGGTCTTGAGCGACGCTACCGCCGCGAGCGTCGGCGTCGGCGGCGTCTCGTGCGCCGCCGCACAGTCGAGCAGTGGCGGAAAGAGTGCGTCGGCGCGGCCGCGAGGAGTGAGCGCAATCTCCTTGTCCGTCGGCACCGGCGGCTTGGGCAGCGTCTTCTCCCTGCTGCCCGTGCTGCGCTCGCTGACTGCGGGCCCCGGTAGAGGAGGAACGGTGAGGTCGCCGTTGCCGTTCTCAACTTGTGCAGCGATGCGTTCAAGGTTCTCGACTTGTGTGACCTGGTCGAAAGGGTCGTTAGTGAACGACCTCTTGGGTGACAGCATCGGACGTGGTGAGACAACTGCGCCGCCGGTATGCACGGGCGAGATTGACAGCGTCGTCCCGGGCGCACGGCGTGTCTCGGGAGAGGAGGCCGGGCTCAGGTTGGCTTGCGTGGCGTAATGAGTGGGCGGGACAGCCGCCAACGTAACCGGCGAGGTAGGTGGCGCAGGTTCAGGTACATGGTAGTGATGTGCTGGAGGAGAAACAGAGCGGTGGCGCGAGGACAGGCGTAGATGGTGGGAAATACGAGAAGCACGCTCGCCCTTTCCCTCCTCGCGGTCGCCCCCCTTGTTTGAGCCCGTCGGCATCGGGATGAGAGGCGGAGGTGGGACGACTGGTGGGAGGCCGGATGGTAGATTGTATAACGGCTGGGATGGGACGGGCTCAGCGCTAGACGGACGTGGAGGCGGAGGAAATGAAGGAATGCCGGTTGGAGGCGATGCTGGGTGACCATAATATGGCATTGGGATGTAGGCGTTGTAGGGTATCGGGCTGAGCGAAGGAGGCGGAAGCCAGACCTGGCCATGCTCTACGTACGGCCCTAATGGAGGGGACATTGGGGGTATTGGGTATGCGTAAGGGCTCGTGGGACGATCCAGGTAGGGTGCAGGCGACAAGGGTGGCTGGTAGAACATGCCCGATGTTGGATCATATACTGACGCAGGGCTTGCGGCTGATGGCAAGGCGTACAAGTCATACGGCGGGAACTCCCGCGCAACGGAGGGGTGTAGAACAATTACGGGTAAGTCCAGTCGAACATCCTTACTGCTCATGAAGCGGTCAGGCCTTGTTGACATTCAATGAAATGAGACTCTTACCTCCCGATACCCATAGCGAGCTTGACGCTCACGATACATCGCACCTCGAAGAGGCATTCGCTGGACTTGCCTTCATCGCCAATGCGACGGCCGCCCTTCACACCCCGGGCGTTCTTCGGTATGTCAACCACCAGGTTGGCTACGCCCTCGGCACCAGGTGTGATGATATACTCCGGTCCGCGGAAGGAGACCGATGTCACAGTGTCGGAGAGTTGGAGAGGCTGTTTCTGTGTTGACGGCACATTTGGGAGATATAACTCGCGAGTAAGAGTAACCGATAGTCCCGAATTCTAACAACATGTTTAGACGGGGGTTGTGCTACCGCGAGGTAGAGAACTCAGACCTTCTTGCTTGAATGGTTCTTGACCATGAGTTCTATGCAAGCAGGCTGTCCAGACACCAGGAATCCGCCGAGCACCTTGCCTTGCATCCAGATCTTGCCGTTCTCACCGACAATCACTCCCTCGGGATCTACCCTGCTGAAATCCTCCTCGAAACGCTCTACGACATCCACAGGCTTCTTGTCGGTTACTAGCTTCTTCTCGCCTTTCCAGGCAACCCCGACGCTAGCTCGGGCCTCGTAGCGGAGGCGAGCAAGTCCTGACCCGAAGTCGATAGATGAAGGTGAAGACTCCGGAAGCGGGAACTGAAACAAAAAAGTGGTGATGCCGCGTCGAGCGTGATAGTAGTTGGCTGGTAACGGCGGGTCACCGGGAGACGGATATGGATGCACTGAGTTCGAAGGTGGTAGGCCAGGGCCCTGGAACAGCCTTCGCGAGTGCAGGAAGGTAGATGTAGCCGAGTGATCCCTGGATGTCAGTTCTTGTAGTGAAAGCGCGTGAGTACATTTTAAGGAGGACATGGATCATGCATATGCATCGAACCACTGACGTACCTTCAATTGCACATAACTCGACCATAATCACTCCGATGCCGAGGCCCTTCTCAGCTTTACATTCGAGCTCGATCTTGCCCGTTACGGTCCCTCCCGCGGCAAATTGGGTGTCAGCGAACTTGAGCGACACCCTCACCTTGGAATGGTAAGGTGAAGCGTTCATAGGTTCCGGTCTGGTTTGTAATGCCATCCCGGCCATGTTGAAGTGCAATCGACTTGCCGCTGCGACTGTTACGGTCCAAGCATGTAGATGGGAGAACCAGTTGATCGCCGGCTTCAATCCAGTTCATTAACTGCAGCAAAAGCATATAATGAGTAGCAGAGCCCAGTTCCAGAGGAGCTGTATGACCTGAGCCGAGAGATGATGAAATGGAAACAAGTCCTCAGGTCAACCTCAGAGCATTGCGGCACCATGCAGCCGCGTGACAGTTTCGGCAGCCCTGAGGAGCCGGGATCACATTGACGTCACGCGTCTCTACTTTCTCTGTCACCCATCAGTCACGTCTGAGCACTTCGTCAGGTCGCGCTGCTTGCACTTGACTTCGACCTCTGCTTGCCCTCCGGCTTCGACCGTTGCTACTGCCCGCATCGTCTCCTCCCACTACCTACACGCTTTGGGTTTAAGGAGGCTACTTTGTGCTGGTTTTTGGAGTACGATTCGGGGTGTGTAGCATATCAGATCTTTGCAAGCTTACCTCGACTTCACGACGATCCAAATCCGCCACGATCCACGGCGCGCTCCCTCACTACTTCGTCGGTTCACGCGACATATACACAATCTGAACATCCACTGCAGCAATTTGGAAGCGGCTGAAGACGATGCCTGCAAAATACTCCCATGTGAAGAAGCGGGCCGCCACAACTCCCAAGAAGGCGAATGCTAGCGCGAGCGGCAGCCACAGTCACCACCACAGCCATAGCCACAAAGAGCTCAAGCGTCCAAGTCCGCGCGCGGACCAGAGTCTTTCGCAGCCTATGTCGGCCGTTACGCGACTCGAGCGAACCATCGCGCGCATCATCCTCGTTCGCTTCGAGCAAGATATAGTCCGCCTCTTCTCCACACATCTCTATTGCGTCGCGCTGCTCCATCTACCCACCTTCATTCTGCGATGCGTGACCGTCGGTGGTCCAAGCTGGGTTGCAGCCAATGCGGACTCCGACGAGATCAAGGACTTCTTCCGCGCGACGGTAGCCATGGATCTCCGCCAGGCCGGAGAACGGGTTGCAACCAAGAGCGTACTCTGGACATACACCGCGCTGCGACATTTTGTACGTCCCCCTCTCTCGTCAGCATATCTATTCAAAGCGCACACACCGACCGTCGTTCCCCACGCACAGGCCAAGTCGAACGGCGTACCTATATGCCAGAGAAGTGGGCTGCATTCGGTGCGCCTATTGCCGCACTATGATGCGCTCAAGGCACATCTCGACTCGCTCGAGGCGCAACACCCCCCGGCATTCGCCAAGCCCCCGCACCTTGGCCCCATGTCCGAGGGCGTCCGCGCGCTCGAGGAGGCGTGCGAAACGAAGTATGGGAAAGGCCCGGACTGGCGCATGCGCGTCCGGGAGGGCTATGACCGCGCGTGCGCGACCCTCTGGCGCGTCGCGCGCGAGTTCGACGTGCGCGGCTACGGTCTCGTCCTCCGTGAAAAGCTCACGTCTAAGTGGTGCGATTGCGGGTGCTCGACGGACCATCTGAGCGAGGTGTGTGAGAAGACGGTACGACTGGAAGAGGAAGAGAGCGGCGTGCGCTCGGGCAAGGAGCGCGAGTGGGATGGACGAGGTGCGTTCAGGGTTGCTCCGTTCGGATTCGGGGCGCCGACCGGCCTTTCCAGGTTCTGGTGTATGTGGGTGGGGAACCGAAGAGGAAGAGGACATGTGGGAGGTCGACTTCGACTTTGTTGGCATGGATCCCGAGACGAAGCTGGACTCGCCACTCGAGTGTGATATGACCGTCGCTGAACTGATGGAATGGCGATATCTCCGCGCAGAGCGGGAAAAAGAACAGGTCATTAACGCGCCGCTTTGCCTGTTGCGATGCTCACTGCGGCTTGCTATATTGTAGGGGAATACGGCGTTCAAGAAGGGCGAGTATGCGGAAGCAATCGAGCATTACAAGGCCGCGTACCGCATTGAGCCTGAGTTGCCCCACTATCAGCTCAACATAGCCGCGGCGTATCTGAAACTGCAGAAGTGGGTCTTCTATGCTTCTCTGACACCGTTCCTTCCTCATCATTTGCCGGTAGCTATGTGGAAGCTGAAAAAGCGTGTGACATCGCGCTCGGTCAGCACCACAGTGTGAAAGGCCATTGGCGGAGAGCTCAAGCCCGGAAGGCTCAGGGTCGAATAGAGGACGCCATGAAAGGTAGATCACTTCCTCCGGGTACATACCACCGTCCCTCACGACCAACAGACTTGCGTGCCGTCCTCCGTCTGCAGCCATCCTCTACAGAAGCTATAGCGGAGATTATGTTGCTATGCCCTCCAGAACCTACGACATCCTCCTCGCAGCCCTCTTCCTCGTCCTCGTCCTCAAAGGCGACGATCACATCCGGCGGCGTTCCGGGCTGGATACCTACCCCCAAACCACCAAAGCCGCTTCCATTCGTGCGAAGCAAGACGGACGACCGCAAGCTGAAGATTTCCGCCCTTCCCATCACCGTCGACATCCCCGTCGACTTCCCGTTCTTCACGGGTAGCGGCGGAGTGGAGAACAAGAGCACCACGCCCCCGTCCTCGTCGTCCTTCTCTGGCAAGACCGTCGCCCAGACGTTCTCGTACCCGTCCTGGGAACGGTACATGGTCCAGAAGATCTCGGACTGAGCCGGCCAGCGAGTGCCTGCCTTGCCCATCCAGCGGCTCTGCCCGATTGGCCGGCGGGCCCGCAATGTTTTTCACGACGTTCCACGACAATCGCGCAGGTCCGAGCTGTCGCACGTCTGCCACATTCTACCGTTCTGATAGGCATTATCGTACGTTAGCGCCCTACGACGTCGTTCTCACATTCTTGACCAGTGGCCCCTTTCTGACCTCGCCATGATCTGTACCACCCCCGTGTATTGCCACATTATGTTATCATTGCGTTTTCTTCGACCCCCGTGCCTCGCCTGTGCTTTACCGCTGGTTCGTCATCATTTCTTCCTCTGTTCCCCTCGGCCCGGACCTAGTGCCCCAAGCAATGCACGTATCTGTGGGCTGTGGCCAACGAACGGTAACGTAACACTAGAACGCTGAACATAGCCGAAGTGTTTGGGCGATCATGGAAAGGTTGAATGAGGTAAGTGGATACCTCATCCTTTTGAGCCCTCATCGCTGTCCAAATCTCCCAGCTGCCCTCGTAGGCGGCCCTGGGCAAGCTCTCGTCACGGTCCAGCACCGGGGCAACACGCTTCAAGCGTCTCCTCCCATCTCCTGTTGGCCATCATGAGAGATAGCCGGGGCATTCGCACCTGGCACCCACAGTACACCGCCTCATATCGAATGTCGCCAAACCACTTCACACCCAACCGCGCAAACGTTTTTCTAGCCGTGCCTTGCCAAGCTGCAGCCCGCCGTCGTGCGCACATTTGCTTCCGACCGGCGGCTCGCGCTCAGCCCCGTCCAGGGATGTGCCGACTTTGGTCAGACCCATGGTCAGACCCCCGGACAGTTGGGTCCGACCTCAAAAGGTCTGACCTTGGGTCTGAGTCAAGGCGTGACTACAATCAGACCTGGACCCACCAGTCCTCCGCCGCGTATGATGCGTAGAAAATACGAGGAAACCCGGCAGACATCGGTGATGACGACATTGGGTTTTACAATCACGTGAAATGATCACGTGCTGACCCTTGACGTTTTGGGACCCTCGGTCGGACCCCTGGTCTGACTCCCGGACCCAAGTCAAGGGGTCAGTGAGTCAAGTTCTGACCCGCCCATCTCTGGCCCCGTCTGCGGACAGCCGCCGCCACCATCACGCGGGCGCGTGGGGCGCGCACTGTGCGCTGGATAAACCCCTTCCGGGTCGACCGAGTTTCAGCGCGCGCATATCGAGGATGCCCGACGCCCGACGCGCCGCGGGCGGACGCGCGGGTCAAGCGGGGTCGTTCATCATGTTCGTGCAGCTAGCGCACCGACTAGCGGGATCGCGTACGTGCAGGGAAGAGGTAGTCGAGTAGCCGTAATTGAGGACGTGCTTCTTTGGCCAGCGAGGGAGAAGGAGTTTCTCGGCAGCGCTTCTAGCGCGCGATGCGCGACACGGCCAATCTGAACGCAAATCGCGATGGAAGCGCGGGCTGCCGACCGTCTCGGAGTTGCCGTCGAGGGCGTTAATTAATATGAGAGGATGATGTGGGATGCCTGAAGTGCGGTGCGAGGGTGAGTGCGTCCTGTCACTCTCCTGAAGAAAGGGAGAGCGCAAAAACTGAAGGCTGGGAGGCCTAATACAACAGTACTTTGAAGGGGATGCGCGCAAATGGCCAGACCAGCCCACTCCCCTATATCGAGGATCGCGGGATCAAAGGAGATCTTGAGGGGCACCAACAGGAGATCATTGATTTACACCACGAGACAGCTGGTCGGCCGGGGCCCCTCTCTTGCAGTGATCTGGACGTTCCGAGAAGCGCATCAGCCGTGCAGCGCACCCAGCGAGCCGGTTGGTCCGCCTGGCAGGCGAGAAAAACACGCAGGCCCGTCGCAGGGTCATCCGGCCGTGGGTGGACCCCGATGGGGAGAGGGGGCGCCGTAAGTATGGAGGCGGGCAGATCTCGCGCAGTGGCTGCAACACTCTGGGCGTGGAAAGGAAAGACGGGCGCGGAGCGCCGGGGCAGCTGTGTTTGGACTGAGAGGCGGTCTTGTGCAGCTGATGGAGGAAATTTCCGTCTCGTCTTCTTGGGGAACCCCGAACCGGCGCAGTTTAAGCGACGAGGGGCCACGGCCTTAATCCATGGGCGATTCGGATGATGGGATGACTTTGTTTCCTTGACGCACAACTGCAACGTTGATATACATCTCTCCGCCCAGCCACCCAAACCGTTCCGCTCTGCCCGCTCTGCCCCCTTGCTTCCCTCCTCCTTCCTCATCCTCCCATCATGAGTGCTGAAGTACGCATGCGCGCATCCTCTGCTCATTTCCGCCGCGCGCTGACGCCGTGGCTCTGGTCTAGTCGTCCAGGTCTCCGCCTCTACAGACGACCCATCCGATTAATTTCCTGATAATTGGCGGAGGTACGTCCGATCGCCTGAGGACCCGCAGCGCTGCGTCGATCAAGCTCCTCTTGCTAGGTATTGCCGGCCTTGCTTGCGCACTTGCACTACGACGCGTCGGACACCATGCATTGGTAGTAGAGCGGAATGACAGGAGATCTGCGGTACGTGTCCCCTTCTTTCCTTCGTACTGCTAGCCGAGCATTCGTATTCGCTTAGCGGGGTGAAGGCGGCCTCCGCCTACCACCGAACCTCACCAAGATCCTGTTCCATTGGGGCCTTCGCGATGCGCTGAACGAGAAGGGCCGCATCTCAGACTCTATCCTCTTCACACGATGTCAGTGCCCGCCCTTGTTAGCCGCGTCCCTTTCTGACCGGAGCGCCCGCAGACGAGTCCGGGGAATACCTCGGGCAGCAAGTGTGGGACAAAGAAGTGCTACGAGAAACGCGGGGTGCATTCATGCTGATCACCGTACGTCCCCGTCCGGTTCCTATGTCATTCGGGCGCGCATCTGACCTGCCGCGCCAGCACGGCGAGCTGCACGACATTCTGTACGAGACCGCGACCCGGGCGGGCGTCCGGGTGCGGTTCAACGCCGAAGTTACGTCCATCGACCCCGAAGGGTGTGAGGTCGAGCTCGCGACGGGCGAAACGCTCACCGGGGACGTGATCGTCGGCGCTGACGGCGAGCATGGCCTGTCCCGGACAGCGGTGCTCGGCCGAGAGGTCAGGGGGCGGCCCACGGGCCTCGCGATGTACGAGTAAGTTTAGGCTCTCCCCGTGCCCGCGCCGCGCCCCGGAACGTGTCGTCCTGCGCCCGAGCTTATTGTGTTGCTGATGCGCGTGATAGCACCATCGTCCCTGGCAAGCACCTCCCACCACACCTGGACGGTCTGCGCGACAGCGTGAGTCATGCTCGTTTCCCCTGCGTTATCGCATACATATCTGGGGTAGGCATGCTGATGGGCGCTAATAGAACGGTGTGTTTGTGGCGTTCGGCGCCGGGCGTGCCATTGTGGCATATCCGGTGGTGAGTGGGTTCTCCTCAGACAAAGATAGATGGTCATTTTGAGTGACGCAAACTTACTGCAGCACAAACAAGAAGACTTCGCTTTCCAGTTCTATGCCCCGGACGATAACTCAGAAGGTAGGTATGGTGACACACCGTCAGTGCCCGTGCCTAGTATCGCCCCGACGCTGGACCCACGGTACGCGAGTTCTGTCCTATAGGTGCCAAATTATGTGGGTGCTTACATCAACACAGGTTACGGGATATCGTCGAGAATGCCCGGAAAGCAGTCAGGGTGTCGGTCCGTGCCCACGACGATATAGAGGATTGGGTAGAAGAGAACGGCCGGATGGTGCTCATTGGCGAGGCAGCACATCCATTCCCTGTGAGTACACATATTCGAAGCGTTGATCCGAATGAACTGACGTTCTGGTTGACGTGCGCAGCCCGGGTGCATCCAAGCAACAGCAATGGCCGTCGAGGACGGCGCTGTGCTCGCCAAGCTCTTCTCCCACCTCAGTGAAGAACGCCAGATCTCCTCCTTCCTGTTCGCCTTCCCCGATTTGCGGCAGTCTCGCGCGCAGACCGTGCGCGCGGGCGAGTTCGCGAACGCGTTCTTCATGCCGCTCGAGGGCCCGGGTGCGGCGCAGCGTGACGCGGCGATGCGCGCGAAGGGCGAGGCGGGCTTGAACGTGCTCGAGGGCGAGGAGGGCGAGGAGAACGCGCTCTGGGACGAGGTCACGACGATCTTCGGGTACGACTGCGAGGACGCCGCGGACGACTGGTGGATGCAGTGGGGCATCCTGCGCGAGCGCGCGCTCGAGCGCCAGGAGCACGGGGACGACGGGGACGAGGGCGCGCACGGCCACGTGCCACCCCTGCTCGACTTCTCGGCGATGACGGTGCAGGTCAGTTCGACTGCTACTGAGGATGAGGTCGTGTGCGACCGCGCGTGAGTGCGCGCGGGGCCACCCTGTGGGCAAACGGGCGCCAGGCCCTGGAGCCTCGGGGCTGCGTGACGCGTTGGGTCGCTGTTATTCTTTGGGAAAAGCACGGCCGTGTGCACTCTCGTCGTTCGTTATCGGATCGCTGTCGTCGCTACCACATTCCATTTGTCCACGTCTCTCTTTGTCTCTCCGCACTTATACACACACCACACACACATCCATGACGGACTCTCCGGAGCCGTCGTCATTTTGCATCACATCACTATCGATATCGCACGCACGCTGCTAATCATACGGTTGTTCGTAGGCATCTGAACGAGGTCGCCTCCATCAAAACGACAAGCGATCCCAACGCGTGCACTGACACCACGCCACGCCGAGACACTGCCCAACCTTGGAGCTTGGCGCGGAACCAACCCACGAGCGCGCCGACGCGCAGCGCCGCAGACACGGCCGCCCAGTTGCCCGCTAGAAGGAGGCGCGCCTCCGCGTGGAAGGGCTATGGGGTGTGGGCGCGCGCACGATGTGATCTGGGTATCTTGCGCCTGTCATGATGGACATTCGGAGGATTCTGGAAGGACCGTGTGGGTGCTGTTCGCCCCGCCCCGGGAGATTGTACATACTACATTTATCGAGGATCTCATCGCCACTATCAGTTTTTCAATATGCTGTTCCGGGAGCGCTGTGCCCGGATGATGCAGTGCGTCCCAGAGAGGAAGGTGTCTCCAGATGTACACATGGGGATGCTGCCAGTGGGAGGAAAAACGAGCCGGTGAGACTAGTACCATTCACCGTCATGCATCAGATATGAGGAACCGAGGAAGAGGGTGGTTCGATGAGGTTCCGTGCCTGTTGGTAGTACGTATGTCTGGAGCATTCAACGCTGCGTAGATCCTTCGACTGATGTCGGCGGCGTCAATGTATGATGTACATTGGTTATGACGGTCTAGAATACAGTGTACACGGGACCCGGACCCCAACCTCGCAGTCTACAGCCTGCTGCACCAGCCCAATCCTACAGCTCCCCGACCTTCTTAACTCCGACGACCACACGCTCGTTGCGCCGCCAGAACTCGACGAGCACCTCGGCCATGCGCGTCGGGTCATCCTGCGGATTCACTGTTAGCTCACACGTTGGCCGACGCGGGTTCGAACAAGATACCTCGTGAACTATATGTCCCACGCCGGGGATCACGACGAGCTGGAATTTACCCTGCATCTGGCCAATCATGAGCTCCTTGTCCAGGCGCTCCGTGCCGGCCAAGACGAGCAGTCGTGCCGTCCGCGCCGCAAGAAACTTGCTCGACAGCCCAGTGAACCAGCCTAGTTCGTTCGACCATGTCGGTCAATCAAATTGCTCCACGGCGCATGTACGCAGGGAAGGGATTACGTACTCGTCCAGTACGGCGCTGTCGAGCGCAGCGGTGTTCGCCAGAGGTACGCGGGAGTGCTCGGTGGCGATCCGGGCGGGGCTGGGACGATGATGCTCGGAATCGAAACCCGAGCCGAGGCGGGATTGCGGATGGTGTTCGTGCGGACGCTAATTTGCAGGTCAATTGCAACAAACCCCCGGACGTAATCGGCTCGGCCGCTTACTGCCACTCGATCGCTTCCTCGGGGCTATCGAAACCCTCGGGGCGCGCGTTGAGCAAGCTATGCATGAGCGGGAGAGCCTCGAGCGTGAACTCTTCGGGATCAAATGTGAGTGCGCACGACGGGAGCGGAATTGCGGTGCGACCCTCACCTTCGACTACGTCAATCACCGCTACGCCCGTGATCCTATACTGCTGTTGTTGCAGAATGGGGCATGCGCGCACCGAGACCGAGCCCCCAAGACTGTGGCCAACAAGCTAGAACGCGTCAAGAAGCGAAGTGAAAAGCTAGAAGTGCGCATACCAAAAGGGAAGGTGCGCTCTGCACGTCTGGGAAGATTGCTTTGACCAAATTCACGAGGTCGGCGGTGAGGATTTCAATGTCCAGATTCTCCTCGGCCTGAGGGTCCTCGTCGGAGAGATGCTTGGTCTTTCCTACACGTCATGAGCCACGCTGCTGGACTCGGTGGCGCACGGACACCTACCATGTCCGCGGCAATCGTACGCCAACACGCCGCACTCGCCCTTGCTCATGTCCGTGATCTCCTTCGCCATACACGCAAACGTGAGGCCTGAGTACCCTGCGCCATGGTGGCAGATCATGACGGTGCCGTCCTCGAATTTCGGGGGGCTGTAGTAGACGCGGATGGCGAGATCGGACGACGGCACGCTAACTTCTATCGCTTGCTCGAAGAAGTTGGATGCAGAGATCGGGGCAAGGGCAGGGTTCGGTGCGTGCTTCCTGGCAGCTCTAGGTGTCCTTGAAGGGCTGTACTACCACGCTAAGCCACGAAATGGGTGGGAGGATTGCGATAGGAGGACTTACGCTGCAGGAGGCCCCATTCCGCTGGGCAGCGATCCAACAGTATCCCCGGACTCATCTTCCTCCTCGTCCTCGCCGGGTAGAGGCGGTAGTTGAGGTGCCTTGGCAAACTTGGCTTGCAGTGCTGAACGATACAGATCCGACATATTTGTTACGTTGGTTGAGAGCAGGCAGGAATTTCCTTCAGGCCGATCTGGGTCAGAAACGTCGCCAATCCAGGCAGCTCAACCTCAGACACACAATGCAAGCCACTAAAACAGATATCAAGAGGTTTGAATTGCAAAGACAAAGTTCTTGACGGGCTTAAGCCGCTAGCACAGTGATGGAACGAGCGAGACTGTCGCAGTCCTAACCTCGATGTCTGCAGAGCGTCATAGGCATGTAGATAACTACACATCTAATCTAATCTATGCTGAGCCATAGCACCTCGAGTGCCGATATATGTACATACGAGGATATACCATGCTGCTCAGCCATGGTAGCGGCAAAACATCTGTTTCAAGTTGAGCATAGCAAGCTCGATGTGCATAACAAAGAAGATGTATTCCTCGAGATATCACACAGCTCAAGCAGTGACCTTCTCCTCCACCCGCTTCGCCTCTTCCTCCCTCCCAGCCCGCACAGGCAGCCCAGCGAACTTCGACCGTAACGCCTCGTATTTCCGGCGCTGCGCAACAGACACACTCGGCTGCACCTTATCCAACGCCTGCACAAAGTCGTCCACCGACACCAGCACACGCTGCGTCTGCGGCAGCAGAGCGCCCGCTTCGCCCGCGTCCATCGCATCCAGCGCGCCCAGCGTGCGCTTCAGCGCCATCACGCCCGCCTCGCGCACGAGCGCCGCGAGGTCCGCGCCGCTGTACCCCTCGCAGCGCTCCCGCGCGAGCGCGTCGATGCGTTGCTGGATCGCCTCCGGGCTGCTGCTGCCGTCCAGGCTGCCGTCGCCGAGGGGCACCTTGCGCGTCATCTTCCGGACGATCTCCGCGCGCTCCTCCGCGGAGGGCAGGTCGACGTAGAGCAACTTGTCGAGCCGCCCCGGGCGGCACATCGCGGGGTCGATCATGTCCGGCCGGTTCGTCGCTGCGATCACGTACACGCTCTTGCGCGCATCGAGCCCGTCGAGCTCGGTCAGGAGCGTGTTGACGACCCGGGCTGAGGACTCCGACTGTGTGCAGGGTCAGTAAATCTGCGCGAAGTTGGTCGCAGGCGTGCCTGCCAGCTCACCATGCTGTCATCTCGGCGGGGCACGAGCGCATCCAGCTCGTCGAAGAAAATCACGCACGGCGAGGACGCGCGGGCCCGGGAGAACACTTGGCGCACTGCACGCTCGCTCTCGCCAACATACTGTGAATTCTCCCGTTAGCCGTGTTCCGACCGAAAAGATTGAGGCAGGAACCAACGAACCTTATTTAGAAGCTCCGGGCCCTTGACACTGATGAAGTTCGCCCTGGACTCGTTCGCGACCGCCTTGGCGAGGAGTGTCTTGCCGCACCCGGGCGGGCCCCAGAGGAGCACGCCGCACGCGGCAACGATGCCGACCGCGCTGAAGAGCTCGGGGCGCCGAATGGGCTGCACGATCGCCATGTGCAGCTCCTCGCGCGTCGCGTGCAGCGCGCCGATGTCCGCCCACGTCACATCCGGCACGGTCGCAAAGCCCTCGCGTTTCGAGGACGGCTGCACGTGCTGCAGCGCGAGCATGAAGTCCGCATACGTGATGCAGAGCGGCGCGAGCTGCGCCTCCGTGAGCGGGTCCGGGTGTGCGCGCAGGAAGTGCACGATGGAGCTCGCGTGTGTGTGCTTGGAGACGTCGAAGTTCGCGAAGGGCACTCTTCTGCTGCTGCTTGGCTGAGGTGCTGCAGGCTGGGGAATAGGTGGTGAATCAACGGCCATAGATACATCGCCATCGCTTGGCGGTGGTGCAGGAGTGACATTGTCGGGTAGGACAAGAGTGCCTTCAGAGATTTGCTGGAAGATGCGCTTGACTGCGATGATACCCGCTGCTCCGGTGAGGGCAGCCAGGTCGGCTCCGACATATCCGGGAGTGGCTTTAGCTAACGCTATGTAGTCAAAGTCGCCTTCTAGCCGTAGTTTCGACGACTGCACGCGCAGTATTCTGGAACGAGGGATGAGCACTCTGATGCACAATGCCGGGAAGACCACACATACTGTGCTCTGGCCTCCTCATCTGGCACACCCATGCTAATTTCATGATCAAATCGTCCTGCTCGTCGCAACGCAGCGTCCAACGAGTCCGGCCGATTCGTCGCACCGATGACAATGACCGGCTTGTTGTCGTTCTTCTCCCATGACATGTCTGTGCTACTGTTAGCGATGGGGTACAGATCGGTATAGCGATGTGCCCACGCACCATCCATGCATGTCAGAAATTGTGCGACGATCCGCCGTTCCATTTCTCGCTGTGCACTTTCTCGTTTGGGGGTGATAGCGTCGATCTCGTCGATGAACAGCAAACAAGGCGCGACTCTCTACTACTGGTCAGATGAAGGTACCAAATTGTGTTGAAAAAGCATACCTTAGCCTCTTCGAACGTATCCCGCAGCGTCTTCTCCGACTCTCCAGACATACCGGAAACAACGGAAGGTGCTGAGATATTGATGAATGGCACGCCGAGTTCCTGTAGCATGCCTCAGAACTGCTTTCTACAAAAAGCCCAAGATGAAGCGTACCCCAGCAATAGCGTGTGCGAGTAGTGTCTTTCCACAACCCGGAGGCCCATGCAACAGCACACCTCTCGGCGGCTGCACCCCCGTATGCAAGTAGATCTCCGGATGGCACAGAGGCATGGCGACGAGCTCAAGCATCTTCTCAATGCACTGGTCTACGCCGCCGAGGTCCGATAGCCGCGTCGGGGGCGGGGTGTAGTCCTTCGAAATGCCCCCTGAGAGCTTCGCGCGCTTGCTCCCCTCCTCCCCCGCCGCGCGGGACGAGCGCAGCTTCCGCTTGGTGCTCACCGGCTTCCCTTCTCCCAATCCTGGTGTTTCTGGCTCAGCAATCGGCGTCTCTGGGGCGGAGGCGGGTGCGGCGGCGGAGGGCTCTGCGGCGGCTGGTGGTGCATCCGTGGGGATCTCGTCTGCAGGAGCAGGGGATGCGATGGGCATGGTCGAGCTCGATGGGGTCACAGAAGCGGAATTGAGGTTGATTTTGGCGGCACGCCTATGTGTGGACCACAGTCCTTGCATGGAGCGGTTCAGCGCGTTCGAGCTCTGCCTAGATACATGTGAGCGGGATGTGTGGCTTTCCTACGCATGTTCGACGCACAGATATTTCCATATCTCCTCTTGAAAATCTCGTCTCGCGCAAGTAGCTTTTTTTATGAATGAGCAGATATTCTACTCCCTGAGTGGATAGAACTTCAGGCCTGTGGCAAATGGTGGAGGTCGTAATACTGGAGGGAAAACTTGTAGGCGCCCATATGAATCCATCGGAGCGCCCCCTTGGCGCCCGCAACGGAACGATGTTTGGGCGCCCCGCAAGTCCGAAGCTGCATTTGTGCACGATCCTGACGCGGATATATAACTCTTGACTGGCATACCATGAGACCGTCATGGTGACGTACCTGGATTATTCTATATCATCTCACACAACATGTATAACGAGGTTATCATATATTAGGGGCGAATTTGGGCAGAGCTTGCTGCGGCAGAACGAGCAATGTGGGCAAAGCAACTCGGATAACGTCATCCGTGAACCTCCACACCCGGCATGGAGGGTTTCGGGCCCTAAATCATCATGTTCCCAGAGGAGACGATATGCGAGCTGAACGTGGGGTGATGGGAGACCGTACTGGCGTCTGGCACTAATGTGAATCGCGTTCGATAAGTCAGCCCACGTCGTACATTCGAAAAAGGAGAAAGGGAGTCTAACATGGTGGCATAGAACGCTCGACCTGGACATATCAAGTGGTTGCGGTCGGCTTGCGCTCAAGTTGATGATCGCGCTCGGGCTAATCTCGTACACCGCGCGCTCTCCGAGGTACCTTCTAGCGTTCAGACTGTGGGTGTATATGTCCTTACTAGGCGAACAGAAGCCGCCGGAGGGGTTACTCACGCAGCGAGGAGCGAGTTCACGTACACTGTCGGCGAATGAGTAAAGTCGAAGGTGTTTGGTCATACAGGGACTTACGCTTCGAGCAGATGATCCCGGACGATGCATACGCCAGTTTGCTTGGACACAGAAGCGACTGCACATGCTGTAGCAGCCAATCGTAGAAGGGCAAAGAATCGCGCTCACAAAGATGAACGACAAGAAGTTCACGACGCTGACCAAAAGATAGTGATCATCACCGCTTCACATGATCAATACGGGAAAAGAATTCTTACCCTGTCAACAGACCTGTTGTCCGCAATGTTACAGTTGCGATAGACACGAGAACGACACCGGACAAACCTGTGCTGATAGTATACAAAATGATGATGTCGACGACTGTATCCATACTGTCACGTCGATGTTAGCTATTCTGGAGATGTAGGGGACGGTTGACCGCATACCGCTTCAAACCGGCCGAGCTGCGACGCAAGAAGACAACGAGGGCGCCGGTCAACAGGCCGTCTGCTACCCCAGCCATAGCGGCCCCAGCCGATATGAGCCACTGCGGGATGAATTAAATAAGAAAATTCGGATAGACCTCTGCCACCTACCGTGTACCTTTGAAAGTGGGCGAACTCGGGATATGCAAACCTGTGCCCAAAAATAAGCAGGGCATATATGTGAAGCAAAATCACAAACGAACGCTTCGACGGTTGCAGCTACAAGTGAATGAACTCCTTGACTGTGCTATTTTCCACGACGTGGCATGGGCTTACCGACAAAAAGACACAACTCTCCAAACAGCATGACAACCTGGGGAAAACGAACAAGGTCGACGTTGATCACATAGCCTAGCGGAGAAGTCGGACATACCGCGGCTACGACCAGGAACCGATAGGGTGTTCCAACTATTGAGAGTTACCGCTCGTACACAGCATCCTTGGTAGCCATTTGTGGCAGTACGTACTCAGATAGACGCGCCTTGCGAAGTAGCTGCCCAAACGCTCATAAGCGGACATTGATGACGATGTACTAGTCACTACTCACCTTTGGCCAGCAAGTATAATGACGCCCTGTACGACGGTCGTCTATCGTCATGACGAAGTATACCGACCAGAATTGAGACCTTACCGACAAGCCGGTCAAAAGCTGTCCTCAAAGGGAAACTATCTGGTCAAGTCGGCCTGGATACATTCGCGAAAACTCACATTGATAGACCTGCCACGCACCGGGTTAATACGGACCGCTTGGCACGCACCACCTCGTCGGTATTGGTACGTACCACACTCCTCTTGTGAGAGCTTCAGGTTTACCGAAGCTCGTAACGAGATAGAAGTAACTGCAGGAGATGTCGAGTAAGACTTGGCAACCCCTAGGATGGGGCTTCAGATGCGACCTAGCATGTGTACAAATGATCGTGTGGAGGGTCTCCAAGACACTGTGTCAAGGCTCAACGACACGAATAAGGTGGTACACGAACAAACATACGTCAGGGCGCACACCTTGCGGCCAGAAAGAATTTTTCAGTATGATTGTGACATACGATTGCAGCACAAACATACCAAGAGTTTGTTTCCGATGGGATCGCTCGTGTTATAAGCTCTGAAATAGCGATACACCTGGTGAATCGTCACCCCATACAGCCTGCGAAGTCCAGATCCTCAGTCATAACTCTGCTGAGAGAGCAGCTTGGGCTCAACTGACAAGATCCCGATGAAGGTTCCGATCAGGAACGACCCAAACGTATCGTCAATACGTACCCCGGAGGGTGAGCCAGATAGACCTTCACGCATGTGTAGGCGTACAGGAGAAGGGAAGGGAATGATAGGATGCCGAGGGAGCGCATGGTGCGGTGCGGTGCGCGGTAGGCCTTATGCACTACCAGCTAATCTGATGGTCATATGGAAGTCCTGTGGTTCAGCGACCAACAGTTTGAGATGGCGGTGGACGTATAGCGGATGTTATCACCTGGATGATGGGGCAAGGCGTCTCAACCGTGCCTGATGCTAGCCGGGGAACTAACAGCAACCGTCTGAGCCACAGCTCGCACTCGGAGTCTCTAGGTTCCACGGCTTGAAACACTGTTACTCCTGAATTTAGATTGCACTCATTCCAAGACGATTGGAAGACATCTCTCACCGGTCAAACTCTGGATTAGGTTACCGATGCTGGTTGTCGAGCGCTCGCCGCCGGGGCCCAAAACATCATGATATGAAGAGTGAACTGTGACCCAGGGTGATATACGAACCACCTGTGTACTGGCGTCTCCTTCAAATCGTCAAGCTCACCACGGAGTCTTGTGTTCTCAATTGGTGAGCGAGGGTGAGTGGTGTCAGCGACGACAGTGCATGCACAAAGCAGCTATGATCGAATGATACTAAGCAAAGGAGATGCATGATGCAATATTTCCCACTATGATTCCCCGGGCACTGGATGCTGGAAGTGCTGAGCCGTGGTGTAAAGGTCGCTCTGATCGTTCAGCTGCAGCCTTGGCAAGCCACACGATGGTGCTTGCCATGATACTCACCAACCGTGTGTCTTCTCCTATTCAAAAGAATTGAGGTGAGCTCGCGCTGTGAAGACGTTGACCGTGTAGCCTCAACCTGATCATGAGGGAAGGGTCCGAGGAGAACTCCAATGTGGGAGGAGTCGCAGGTGTGATCCGGAGTCGCTGGCGCTAGCGTCTGCATAGCCACGTACACCACGTCACCCGTTTGGCAGAAGGTTGGTAATTGTTCTTAGGCGCTTGACTCTCCGAGTCCTGGCGTCATCAATCCAACCGCGATTGTGTCTCACCACTGTGGTATGACCGATGTCATCATTGGGAGTATTTTTTCCTACACTTTTGGCTGAGAAAAGGGAGAGACGTAGTCCCATTGGCGGGAATTGACCATAGTGAGTCACGAATCAATCTGGTTCAAGCTCTATCACTACCATTTCGTCGGCCTTTTCTGCTCAGAAAGCTTGATTTTACCACCCTTTTGTTTCTGCAGCGGAAATAGACCATATGGTATCGCAATATTTTGCGTTGCAGGTCATGGACTCAACAAAGAAACATTTCAATGTCGCGACCGCAAACTATGAGTGCCGCCGACATCGCTGAACACAATGATGTGCGAGTATGACATTGGTGCGCTTCAAGAGTTGCATAATAGTGTTACTTGCTCTTTACTTTACCTATGCGGTAATCCGTCTCTGTTTAGTGTGTTCGCTTATAATCTAGCCACATTCCACGTGTTCCGCATTCGGAGACTTTCCTATTACTATAAGATCACTGGCAACTTGAGGCATTCCTTCCCAACGACCACTCTGTGCCTTTGATTGATAGCCTCCCTCTTTCCAATACCCCAGCCCCAAGAGGCTGGTGCGCCTGAGGCCCCATCATCGCACACAACGGTGACAAGGTGCATGTCTATCCGAGGTGCGTTTTTTTCAGGCCCCCCCCCCTCCCCCGCTATGCCAGATGTAGTTCTCAGCCATACCCCGTACCCAGAACCTCTCGAGGATATCCAAGTCTCTTGCGATGAAGACCCTCAAGATGTCGTAAACAATATTGACGTCTTAGACGTCCCGGTACTAGACTTCCTGGCAACACTCGTCCCAACATGTCGGCAATACTCAGCGCTGCTCACCGACGATTCCGGGAGAGTACTGGAGGAAGCTCATTCTGCGTTTCAGACTTCAATGAGGCCAATGGAGTTGGTGAGAACAAGTCCGAAAGTCTTTGTTCGATGTAGCTAACATTCGACGCAACAGGTCCCCTACCTCAAAGCCCTAGTGTCTTCGTTTCCAGCTAACAAAAAGCCTTCTTTCTGTGGGGTCCACCAAGGCGACTTGCAGCCATTGTTCAAAAACAAAGGCAATCGCTACAGCACCACGCTACCCGACATCGCGGTGTCCTTTCCCGGCTCGACGCTCGAGCCGGCTCCCCAGGCGCTGCAATGGCAGCGTTTCTCCATGGTTGTCGAGATCAAGCCGCGCGCGTCTCAAGACCCCTTCGACCGCGAGTACCCCTCCGGTCCTTCGATCACCCACCTGGCGACGTGCGCGCGGAACCTGATGCTCGCGAACGGTTTCCTCGCAGCTTTTGTTCTCGCCATCTACGGGGACCGCTGCCGCATCCTCCGCTTCGACCATGCGTGCGGACTCGTCTCGGAGGCCTTCTCCTACCTGAAGCGGCCGGACGTTCTCGCGCGACTCTTCTGGCACTTCGTCCACCCGTGCGTGGGCGAGACCGTCGTCGGTTGCGACCCGACGGCGCATCGGCTCACGACGGACGACGTGGCCTGGGCGGAGGCGCAGCTTACCAGCGCGAAGCTGGAGTCGCTCGGCATTGACCTCGGGGAAGGCCGAAGGGTGGACATTTATGACGCCAACAACCACCTGGCGCGCACGTTCATTCTCCTCAAGCCGGTCAGCACCTACCGTCGGCTCTTCTCCCGCGCGACCATGGTATGGCTGGCCATCGAAGCACCGCGCGGGGGAAGCGTTGACGGCCGCCGTGGGAGGTTGGCCATCGTCAAGGAGGCCTGGCGCGAGCTTGAAATCCGCTCCGAGGCCGCGGTCTGCGAGCGGTTCCGTAACGTCTCGGAGGAGGAACGGTTCGGCCTGTCGACGCTTGTCTGCGGTGTGGACCTTGGAGAGCGCGACCTCGCGCTCTGGAAGGCCGGAAACTCAAGCGTCTCTCGGGATCAGGAGTATGGGCAACCCACCGTCGACGTGCGCTCTCCGCTCGCATCCGTGTCAATGCAGGAGTCCCTTCCTTTTGCCTCTACGAGTAAAAATTCCGGCTGTAAGGTCTGGCAGGGGGCGCGCGGCGAGTGCTGCGATCCGTTCTCTGGCGCGGGCCCTGCAGAACCGGTCGGGAAGGCGGAGAAGTATCCCCTTCCCTTCCCGCAGCACCAAACGTACTCGTGGCGCATAACTGGCGACTATGAGTACGCCTACCGCGAGCGCAGCCAGATGCGACTAGTCATCGACACGGTCGGAAAGCCCCTCTCGGGCTTCCCGAGCACGAAGCGGCTGGCGCGAGCGTTCCTCGATGCGATCAAAGGTACATGCCTCATCTACATCTCTCTGACTATCAGTGTTAACACCGCATAGGGCACGAGAACGCTTGGAAGCTGGGAGTACTCCACCGCGACATCAGCGAAGGTAACATACTCCTGGTAGACGAAGACGCGACGCCGGATGCGCTTTTCACGGCTTTCCTGGGCGACTTCGACTACAGTTGGGTCGCGCAAGGAGACCGTACTCCGTCGACGGTCGACGGTCACTCCCCAGGCACGGATGATAATGTCCTTATGGGCCAAACGGTACGTCATTCGCCCGCACCCCAAAGCCGCGACTCCCATACTGACCTCCCCAACAGGGAACGCCTCCGTTCATGGCGATCGCGATCCACCAGCAGCGCACATCGCGCTACCTCGGGCGCGCGATCCGGCACGACGTCCACCACGACCTCGAGTCGTTTTATTGGCTCCTCGTACGGCTCGTCCTCCGGCACACGCGCTGTGTGCACGCATGGGGGCCGAAGGCGGAAAAGACGCTCTTCGGCCCGCACGACCACGCGTTCTACAGCAGCATGAAGGCGATCTGGCTCGGGCTCCCCGCGCTGGCCGTGCGCGACAACGCGCCGCTGACGGACCTCCTGCGCCGCTTCACGGACGCCGTGCGGGCAAACAACCCGGAGCTGGGGGGCGCCGGTAAGGAGCCGGCGTACCTGACCCACGCGCAGGTTATCGCGTTGTTCGAGGAGGTTGTCGCGCGGGACGACTGGCCGGAGGATGACGCTGCTGTGGTGCGCGGACAGGGGGAGACGTGTGCAGAACCTTGCGCGGACCCTCGGCCTGGAGAGAAGCGCCTTCGCGAGGAGCTTGCGGACTCCGTCGAGAAGGACGCCGCGGAGAACGTGGATGGCGCAGACGGCCCCAAGCGTCGCAGAGTTTAACTTTACCCCTCTGCGCTGGAAGAGCCATGGCGACCGTCTGTCTGAAGAGTTGGAGCACTAACATTATAGAGATATTTATTTGGATGGCCACTGTAATGATCAACATTGTACTACAAGCTCCATCAGTCTGTTGTAATTTAAATGCAACACAAGCACTGACCTTTTAGACTGAGTGACTCTTCTGGTGGGACATCGGTCGGTAAGTTCCAGATGAGATTACTTCCCACACAATCAGGAGATCGTGGTATACAATACATTCCTGCTACCGCGAACGCTGTCGACGACTACCTAATGTCCCACGAGAAGGTAACAGTACATATCTACAGTGTATTAGTTTCGGTTAGTGTATGTCTAAGCTACGAATTGGCGCAGCTGCTCGATGTGCACCCGGCGTCGCTTGACGGTCTCCGCGTGAGTAATCGAACTTCGGAGCTCAGCCTCGGTCTAGAAGAGTAGCGGTGTCAGTTGTTCGCACGCCAACGAAGAGACTGAACATGCATACAGACCTGGAGGAGTTTGTCCGCTTCCCACATGCGGTTTGGCAAGCTTTCCAAAGCGACGTACACCGCAGGGATAGACGTGCAGCGCATGAGCTCCTGCTCGTTGGTCCGAAGAATCGCAAACGCGATGCGGAAGAGCACATCGACGCCGTCGACCATGAAGACGTCCCACACTCGGAACAAAGTCTGCGTCCAACATGAGCCCGCGAGCATCCAATCATACCAGAGAACACACGCACCTCGACCGGCAGACAATCCGTAAACAGCGACAGAAACCAGGAGAAACAGATCGCGCCGAGGTCGATACCTAGTTCGGTCAGGTGGGCGGACAACTTGGGCATCAGTTCTTGGACGTAGTCGAGCAACACGAGCGGGCACGCCCGCGAGCTGAGCAGGGATGGGGAGAAGAATTCTTCTGGTAAGATGCGCTCGATGATGGCAGCGAGAACCCAGAAAGCCTCCTCTTCGTCTGCGTGGACAAGCAGCAAGGTCGACGTAACCAGGTTCATGCCCTGGCAGTAGCCAACAGCAGGATTTCGCCTTTCACAACCGTCAGTACACTCAGTCAAGGCCGCTGCACAATCCCACGCACTTGCTATACGCCATGAGGACTCGGCGGAGCTTCTGCACACCGGCGCCCGTCCGCCCAAAGAATATGTTGAGTGGCATCGTCCTGCAGACGTCCTTCTCGATCTCCCGCACCACGCTGCTCGACGAGTCGCACTCCGAGAGCAAGTCCGCGAACACGCCCGGCTCGCGCATGTCCAGCGCACCGCTGCACTCGAGCCACGCTTTCGAGCGGTAAGCCAGGGGAATGCCGTTACGGACCAGCCGATCGAACTCCCTCTTCTCGTCCTTGCGCGACGGGATGCCGAGCTGCGCGAAGCCGATGAGGCCCTCGCTGTGCACGAGCTCCTCCGCCTCGTCGGTGGTGTCGAGCCCAAGGAGGCGCGCTGCACCGCCACCGGACGGGGCGCTGCGGTTGGCCGACGACTTGGTCGCGACGGCCTTGCTCCGGTTTTTCAGGAACAGGTCCCACTCCTTGCGCTGTGCGTCCTGCCGGTGGTCGTGTATGTCCGTCAGCTGCGTGAGCAGCCGGCGGATCGTGTTCGGGCAGACGTGGCGGGGCGTGTCCGAGTCGACCGAGAGGATGGAAGACGTCGATCGCATGGTGGCCGTGCCGCTGCTGAGGAGGGTGGACGTGCGCTTGCGCACTCGCGAAGACGCAGGCGATGCACCGCGCGATCGTTGCGAGGACGCGGACGCGCTATCGAAGGCGGGCATGCTGCGTACCGTCGGACGGGTGCTTGCAGAGTTGATGCTGAGCGTGTCCGCGCCATCTTCGCCGTCGCAATCGCACGAATCATTCACAATCTCGATCGCATCTACGGATGTCTCCTCGTCGTCCTCCGGCCAACTGTTGTCCTCCTTGCGGTCCGCGACTTTGATCCCCGTGAGACACGCCGGTGCGGTGTTCTTGCACTCCTTGGCCCGTAACAGGAGCAAGACATCGTACCGCGAGACATCGTAGATGAAACCGAACCGATCCGTCATCCCTTCGTGACTCCGGTTATCTTCGTAGCCAACCGACGGCGCATTGTCCGGAAGAGCGATAGAGAAGTGAAAATCACGAGCGGTCAACGGCGTGTACTGTCGCGAGAGGTACTGCGTAGGCGGCTTCGCGTGCCCCGGAATAATGGACTCGAGAGGAACCGAGCCTGGCTTTGTGGCGTTGGTCGGCGGGGTCGCAGTAGTGGAGCTTCCCGCTTGCGCAGCCTCGCTCGAGGCACCTGATGGCGGCGCGTCTGCCACATTCGCCGGCTTCTTCTGTTGCTGTGCTACAAATGAGCCAAACAGCGGAGAGGCGAACGACGGTAGGTTGACGCTAGGCTTCCTGTTCTTCGGCGCCAGGCGGGCCAATTGCGCTGAGGTTAGCGTCCGCGATGCCACCGGCGTCCCATCGCTGTCCGCAGCGGACGGAGCAGTCCCGTCAGGTCTAGGCGGTCCTGTCACCTTCCGTTCCCTCTTCTCCTTCGGGCGCTGGCGGAAATCGAGCTTCTCCTCTCGAGCATTGCGCACGAGCTCAAAGGCCATCTGGGCGATGACAGGACTTGTCTCGCGACCTTGGTCCGCAAGAATGCTGCCGGGATCGGTGGTCATGACGCGAGTCGCCTGAACAATTGCACGCAGCGAGGCGCCTTGCGGAGGTTTCTCGTCCGTCAGGTTCACGCTTGGGGATGGAGACAGGAACTGAGAAGGAGATGTTGTTTGCGAAAGATCGGGGGCGATGGTAGTTGGCGAGAGGAGAGGGCTACTGATGGGAGTTACATGAAGAGACGCGGTCGACAGAGTGTCCGGCTGAGATGGAGGTACCTCAAAACCTGCTATGTCCGACACAGATATGTTCCTTCGCTTCCTGTTGACCACGGCCGTCGAAGCACCAGGGTTGAGGATCGAGAATCCAAGCGTCCCAAACACGCTTCTGGTCGGCTTCCTCTTCGGGAGTTTGCTTGGTGTCTGAGGGACGGATGGGGCCGGGGAAACGTCTTCTGGAAGAGCCTGAGGGGCCAGAGAGGGGCTCTCCTTGATAGATTCCGAGCCATCACTTTCAGTAGAGAAGGGATTCCGTGCGGCCTTCGTCTTCCCTTTGACCCACCACGTACCCATCCAATCGCCGAATGATGGTTTATCAGCCTTCGCAGCATCGTTAGACGTGATGTTTTCCACAGGATCCTCGACTTTAGCACCTGTATCCTCTAGCGCATGTGAGGCGAGTATTGGAGATGCGAGCGAGGTTTGCGTCGTCACCGTGGTAGAGGAAAGCCGAGGCTGGGCGGGCGTGAGGAGTGTAGAAGCTATGGGGGCAGCATCGTCCTTGGGGACACTGTGCGAGAGAGATTCATCCTCTATAGCTTCACTGAGGGACTCTACCAACGACTTCCTGAAGTATGAGCAAGACAGTATATGGATCATTTTGAGCGACGTACCTGAGAACTCGGCTGTCTCTGCACTCGGTGAACTTGTCGCGTGCTCTCATCATCGTTCGGGAACAGAGACTGGAGAACGCGGTTGGCGATGTCTTTCTCCGAGGGTTGCAGTTCCCGCATTAGCTGATCAACACGTGCTTCCCGCGCCTTCTCCTTCTCCATCAAGACCCGCCTGCTCTCTTCTAGCTCTTCTCTAACGCGCGTCAGGTTGTGTACCGCGGAGGATAGAACCCGGATGATGGAGTAGCAGGGATGATCGACAGGGAGCCCCTGAGAAATTTCAGTGGTATATTGGGCAACATTTGAGCGAACGGCTTCGTTGGTGTACTCATGCCATGGCGCGGTAAGGATTGCGGCGGTAGTAGTGGCGGAGAACGGCCCGTTCAAAGTCTGTGGCTGGGAGTCTCGCAGGATCTCGTAGTTGGATCTATCCACAACAGTACCATCGCTGGAAGACTCTACCACGATCAACGGTGGTGGCTTCACAGACCTAAATCCGGTCCGCTCAGTGTACAAGCGTGGTGTGCAAAGTTGCTCACCTGCGGCTGCCCTTGCCGTACCCGCGGACGCTACCATCCCAATTTGCATTGGTGTTGCTGGTGTGCTCTTTGTCAGAACCATCGAGCTTCGCCTTGAGGGAGAAGTAGTCTGGAGAGGGTCGGGAACTGTCCTCGCTCGGCTTGCCGCGCGACCGGCGACCTCGCGACGAGACTCCCTCCTCCGGCAGTAATGGATGTGAGTGAGCGGGCGTCGTCTGAGCGGATGTTGAGGCCATGTTGGCTCAGAGAGTCGCTGCTGGCGGCCAGGCCGCTGTCGTCGCCGTCGTTGCAGTCGTCGTCGGCAGGAGTGGATGAGGTGAGGCTGCAGTGAGAGTCTGAGGATCGTCGCGGGGCCGGGAACGTCGGAACGCGACATGCCCATAAATGGACATATCGTCAGGAGAGCAAAGCTCGACGCCGCCAGTTATCGACCAAAATTGCCAACGAAACTCTTTCCTCCTGACTTCGAACGAGTCGCCGTTAACGTCGTCCGACTCCTCGCCTTCGTCTTCAGTCATGGGCTGGTTCTCCGGTAGCAAATCTGCGGAAACGCCTGATCCGACGTCCAGGCAAGACCGTCAGCGGTGCTGGGAGAGCCGGGATGCATACTTTGCATGCTTAGATGCCGCCAACGTCGTGAAGCCAGGAGACGAGCAGAACGCTTGCGCAGACACCAAAAAGACGTATGAGCAGAGCTGTGCGAAGAGCTGGGTGCGTGTGTGGCGACCCTTGGCTGTTTCACATTGGACTGACACACGTGTGGCACGGCTAGATTGAGTACTTCAACAAGCGACGTGTGCTCGCGGAGCAGCAGCAAGGCGTCCTGACTCAAGCTCGGACACAAGCCGAGACCAATCGCAGATGACCGGCCACTTTGGACAGGCGTAGGACATCCCATTGCTGCCAAGTTGCGAACGCCATGTCGCAGTTCCGCATCTCTTTTGACTGTATGCATCACTGTCGCCATGTATAATTGAACCCGTATAATGCTTAATTCACCGGAACCCCGCTCATGCCAGAAGTGAGTCGTGTCTCAATGTCGCCGTCCATTGATATTCATCTCGGCTTCGCAGCGTACTTGGTCGTTGTAATGAACCCAGGCTCTCAACCTGCATCAGCAGCGGGACAGAAACACATAGCCGTGAAAACCGGCTGTCTAGCTGACCGGGTTGGAGGATCGGCGATCTTGTGAGTCTGAAGTCAGGTACGCCGAAAAGCCCTTTTCACCGGTGGCTGAGTACACCAGCTTCCACAGCATAGCACGGGGAGGAGTGAGACGTTGAGCATGTCGGAATGACCCGACGTCTTCCCTGAACAGCACTTGATGCCGCCGTTGTGACGTGCACCTCCACAGAAGAGAAACGGGGTGTGTAGAGGTTGTTGGTGAATCTAAGGCTTGCCCCGCCAGTGTGTTGCAATGCAAGTCATGCACTTCGTTCCCTGCTGGCAGCCGCATATCCGTCATCCCGTCTACAATGCGGGTTTGAGCATGCGGCATTCTCCGACATCTCCTCTCAATTAGTTCACCGGGTTCCAAGCAGTCCACGGATCACTTTCGGGCTCATCATGTTCATCAAGGTTTTTTGACGTTCGGAGTTGAGATTCTCCCACCACCCGACTCTGCAGGCGTGTACTGTAGCAGTCGTGGCTACTGATAGGATCTCGTCCGATCTCGTCAGCAGGTTCTTCAGACGGCTACGGTGCGTTCGGCGCATCGAGTATTTGTACCGCCCTTTCTGCTACGGTCTTCCGGTATCTGTTCCCAGCAACTGTCCCCGCCTTCCATTTGACGCTCCCTTCCTAGACGCACCTCTCACCGACACAGGAAATCGAGCTGCGGACCGCCCGCGCTGCCATATTGGCGACGTATAAGGCCCGCAAGGTTGTCGTGCCCAGCCTCAGCCGCTGACACCTGCCTCCATTCGACACTCCAGCTCCAGCATGAGCCACGCCTGCGCCCTCTCCCCTAGCTTCATGACCATCACGTCAAACGCCAACCGCAGAAGGGCGTCGATGATCGCGCCTCCACCTTCGGCGACAGCGACAGCCGGCAGTACGATGTGCGACACGCCCGTAGCGCGGAGCCTGTCTCTTAAGATCTCCAAGCGCACATCCGCCCCCCATCCCGCCCCCGCCCCTTCCTGGCACCCCCGCACCATGCTCACCAAGATCAACACAAGTTTGCATTCCCCCGACAGGCCCCCGCGTCGGCCACACGGCCCCGATCGGCACTCTCGCCGTCCCTCAACTCTGCGAAGAACGAGGGCGGTAAAACGCCGGTCCTAGATGTGTGGAAATCCCGTGCTGGGCCCGGCACGATCCGCACCTCACCCCCGCAAACGTCCTTGCCCTAGTACGTCCGACCGGTATTAGTCATAGTGCACCCTCGGTTTAGCTGATGTGCGATGTCTCACTCCAGCGATGCCGACATAGACCAAGACCCGCTGTTCGGCCTGGTCTCTGATCATGGCATATCGCACGCGCCGCAATGCTTCCGCCTGAAGCTCATCGACATGGACCCTTCGTCGTCGCCCGAGGACGAGAACGAGCTGAAGACATTCTTCTCCTTCACGGCCTCCCCAGTGCAGAGCCCGTCCTTCAGTGCGACGACTTTCCACGCGCGTCATTCACACCGTCCGACGCCACTCTCCCTCCCGCTCCCGAGTCCCACGCTGCTGCATCCCGACACGCCAAACGTCGTTGCCGTGCGGGACCATCGCAGCGGGGACAAGGTCGACCGGTGGATCCACAGCGGCGGGCTCGAGCCGATGCCGACGCCGATGCTCGTCGAGGACTCGCCGCACGAACTATGGGACAACGGCGGGCAGTCGGACTGGCGCGAGGTCATCGACCGGTTCCTCCAGCACATAGATGGGGACTGCGACGACCCGCATTACCCGCTCACGCCTGTCAGGGATAGTCGTGAGGAGCGGGAGAACGCCCCGGACAGGCCAATCAGGAGGGAATGATCCACGGATGCTGTTGATCTGTAGATTCACCTCATCCCTCTGCGGCTCGCATGATACCACCACGCTCGTTTCCCCCGCCGCACCTCTTATGCCCGTTAAATATTGGTTTCTGGGTCACATATGTGCATATGTATAGTACTGTACCACCTCCCACATTCCCGACATTCGCGTCCGTAGACTAGCTAGACCGCAGGTATTACGATACACCTGCCTTACTACAAACACCACGCTATTACGCTCCCTGCGCTTCTTACTTTCCGCTTTGACAACACCATCTTTGTACCCTCATCAGACACACGAATCGCGATACGTTTCCTGGCAAACTGCGCGCACCCACACTAGTCTCGTTGGTATGTGCATAGTTCAAAGATCCCAACACAACGTAGATATGCTCTCACAAGTATAGTACCACGACGGCGACGCGGCGTCGAACGAATCGAGATTTGCCAGAGTTTAGATGTCGTAACTTACTACACGCAGCCGCTACGAACTTTTGAATCCTGCGGGCCAAGCATGGACGCTTGCGAACCAAGCCTCACCACCTATCTTTCTTGCCTGCTCTGATGCCTTCCTGTTTGCAGAGCATGCCACCCGCTGGGGTGAACCCAGTCCAATGGACTCTGATTGGACTGGGTCTCACTTGGTCTCTCATAAGAGCGCCATTCATACTAGCGCCCACGCCCGCGCGTCGCGCGACGCGCGAATAAGGCCTCAACTATATGTAGCCGAAAAGTGTAAGTAATCGGTAACAGCAGGGTAATAAATTGGGTGCGAGTACTGGTACGTCTGCGCCGTGCCCTCGTTCTGCAAGTAGTACTGAGAGACTGGTGGGACATGCCGAAGTGACTCACCGGAGTTCTGATGTCTATGTTGCAAGACTGCTTTCCTTATTTGTTAACATCACTTACTCGAGTATCTAAGGTGTGCTGGAAGTAGCCTTTGCCTCATTGTGGATCCCTGTTACTACTCATTACTTACTCGGCACATCAAGTTCTCTCCATACAAAAACCACTGATAACAACCAACTTTTGTGAGATGAAGTGAACCTTAGGTATGGATTTTCGGATTTTGGTGTTTTGGCTAAGCTGGCTCCCCATTTTCTCATTGCCAAAGAAATCTGTACCTAATGGAGTTCTATTAAACATCAATCCCAACAACTTGCATGCATGTGTCGTGGCCCAAATGGCCCCGTAGCATGATAGCAAAGCTGTTCAAGGTCACTTCCAGCTTTCAGCCACAGACGCGGGGATCAAGGCCCCGGCATCGAGTGCCAACTCCTTGATAATCTGGAGTGTGATTGTCGGCATCTCCGGCACATCTATCTGCTTCCTCCCATGATCTAAGCGATGCAAGACGCCCGTTCAGCCACCGGACGCGCGCTTCGAGATTTTGGCAGGGTCGACAGGCGCTGCTGGTCCCCAACGGCCTAGTGGCCATCCGTGGACGGTCGCCATCAAGTCGTCATGGTCAGGTTCAAGGTGAGATCCCAGCCCAAAATGCCTAATCACATCGGGCTAACCAACTCAATGGCCTGGCTGGCTTTGGTTCCGGAAGAACCGCTGGCTACTCGTAGAGTTTCTCCCCGTTCCCGCACTCGCCCTTGGACGACCATCCGCGGGACAAAACGCTGAAGAGATCACGAGCAAGCAGATCTGGGCAGCGCTGAAGCAGAGTGTCATCACACACTTTGGGGATACAGGATGGGGCGCCGTCGGGTCGTCCTTGACCAGTACGTCTTTCTTCAAAGTGATGCCACACGCTGGACCGTTCCGAGCACATCCCCACGCCCCCCAGTCAAGTACTTCTCCCCCCGGACCAACCTATGCATCATTCGCGTCGCGCGGGACCCGCACAAGATTGCGTGGGCGAGCGTAACGCTGCTCACGGCAGTTGATGGGCGGCGGTACGTCCCTCATGTCGTACATGTCTCCGGTGAGTGCTGCAGCGTTGTTCTCTGCGCTCGTGACGGACGGCGCTTCTGTAGGTACGATCAAGCAAGCCCAGCTCGCGGCTATACGCCACAATCGCGAGATCGTCGCGCGCTACCGCGCTCGGGCGAAGCTGCCAGGTCCGTCTGCACGTCAAAATCACCTCTCCAAACTGCTAACAGGCAAATTGCACCGCAGCGGGGTACCAAGACTCATACGAGGAGTATCTGCAGACGAGCGGACAGGAGATCGAGGCGTTGCAAGACTAGCGCACCAGCCAGGTTCGCCCGCACTTTCGTTCACGGCTACAGGAATAACTTATGTTACTACGCTACGCTAGGCCGTGTTCATAACTTGGCCTGAACGGCGCCGCTTGTCCGCCCACCAGCGCTGTCGGCAGCCTCCTGCGCCGCCTGCCAGCTTTCCGCCCACTCGACCATCGCGCTCACCAGCCGGTCCACCTCTTCCTGCGTGTTCGCCGAGTGCAAGCAGATCCGCACGCGATCAGCGCCCTTGGGCACGGTCGGCCACGTTATCGGGCGCGCGTTCAGCCCACGCACGCGGAGGTGTGCGGACAAGGGGCGCGGGTGTGGGGTTAGGACGGGGATGATCGGCGTCGGGAGCCGGGTTGGGTCCGTCCCGGAGTAGGTGGTGGTGAGGTTAGCGGGGAGAGAGAGCAGGGACGAGGGGATGCGCCGCGCGGCGAGCTCTTGACTGAATGTAGTTGTCAGGCGCGAGCTCAGGCGGAGGAGCTTGGCGGAAAGCTGCGGCGGTGTTAGAGGGATGCGTCGGGTACCGGAATGGATCAGCGCACCTTCTCGGCTTCGCCTTCCTCGAGCATGTCAAACGAGCAGTCCGCCGCGATGATGTTCGCGTTACTGAGCGAGGTCGTGTAGATGAGCGAGCGTGCATAGTTGAGAAGGTAGTCCCGCACGAGCGGCGTGACGAGCAGCACCGCTGTAGCACTGAGGGTGAGCGGGTGCCTATCGCGTGGAATGCAGGGAGGACAGACCTCCGGTCGCCGCGAGCGCCTTGCCGAAGGTATGCAGCCGCGCGAAGATCCTGTCCTCTAGCCCGAGTGCGGCAACGAGGCCGCGCCCCTGTGGTCCATACACGCCCGTCGAGTGCGCCTCGTCGACGACCACGTATCCGTTCCCGTGCGGGAAGAGCTGCTCGACGGCCTCGACGATCTGCGTGAGCGGCGCGACCGTCCCGTCCATGCTGTACAGCGTCTCCACCGACACGAACACACTGTTCTCTCCGCCCGCCAGGCCGGGCCGCTCCTCGACGAGGCGCTCGAGAACGTCGCGCAGCGCGGCGGGCGAGTTGTGTGCGAAGGGGACGCGGGCGGCGGCGCGGGAGGCGCGCATGCCGTCGTGCACGGACGCGTGGATGTGCTCGTCGTACACAATCGCGTCGCCCGGCTGGGGCACGCTCGCGAAGAAGCCGACGTTGGCGTCGAAGCCGGAGTTGAAGAGGAGCGCGGCGGGCGCGCGGAAGAACGCGGCGAGGCGTGCTTCCAGTGCCGCGTGCGCGTGGCCGTTCACGAGCAGGCGCGACCCGCCGGAGCCGAGGATGTGCGGCGCGCTGGAGAGCTTGGCTAGAAAGCGAGTGCGGAGGGCGGGGGAGAGCGAGAGCGAGAGGTAGTCGTTCGAGGAAAAGTCGGCGAGGTGCGCGTCCGCGGAGGGGTCGTATAGCCTGCGGCGAATCAGGCGCTTTTCGCGCGATACGAGCGCGGCGTTGAGCTTGTCGTTGAGAGACATGTCTGACCGCAAGATGTATGAGATGATGCGCAAATACACGAGGACGGACGTCGACCTGAACGGTAGCTCGAGTGCTTCCACAGCGCGACGAGGGCCTGATCCGTCGTGCTGATGCGCTCACGAGCTCAACCTGGAAGCAGATAGGACCGGAACGTTTATATCGAGTAGAAGATTTAGCATACCTTTCTCTGGCTAGCGAGATGGAGGGGGTAGGGGAACAAGATGGAAAACACCCCAGCGCGGAGAGTAGCATTCTGCCCCATTCCGTTCAAACCGGAGTTGGTAACAGTGATCGACGCCGGGGCAGATTAGATCTGCAGCGGTGGTAAGTAGCGGCGATATTGCCACTCTCGGAATTAACCGCGGCAGGTTCGAGCGATTCTACGAAGTTCAACTTCGCACGCCACGGCACGCTTTGGCTCAGCCCTCTCCAGCAGGCATAAGAGTGCTACGGGAGCAACCAGCGGAAGACGAGGGTTGCGTAGTCGTAAATGTCAGGCCAAGCCCCCAAGAAGAAACACATCACCCGGAAGGGAAGTATACGCTGGCAACCCCAACATCTGTAGCTACCGCGTTTCTGCAGACCTTCAACGACAAATAGCTGACCTTGATGTTCTATCTAGTGTAACCACTGCTATGCGACCGGAGAAGAGAAGAAGCTTTTCGCATGCTCGCAGTGCAAAGTGTGTGTCGTCGCGGAAGAGCGGCTGGGACACTAGCTGAGATCGCCCGTTTGCGCAGGCCCAGATGTACTGCTCTCGAGAATGCCAGAAGGCAGATTGGAAGGCTCATACCATTCTCCACCCATTGCAACCATACGTCAATCGCTAACATTGACCCCTACGACAGAACCACAAAGGCGCATGCCGCAACAACGGGCTGCTCACAAGCCGGCTCAAGGAGCACGAGAGCACACCGCTGGGGCTGCTCGACCGGCTCTTCCTCGTCGACGGCATCTCGATGCACGAGCTCGACCAGCGGCTCGAGAAGTGGGTCCGTTTCCATTCGCCGACGCTCCTGACCGCGACTGTACACGCGCTCCGGCTGCCCGAGGACGTCGGCCGCACGCGCACGCACATCCTCTACGCGCGCCTCGAGCCGCGCGGCCAGGCCGAGCACCAGGGCGCGCCCGCCAAGTTCTTCCGCGTCGTCGACGCCGAGGTCATCACTTGGGCCGACGCCGAGCGCCGCCCGTCGCCGTGGCCCGAGTCGCTCGCGCAGCTCAGGGAGATGCAGGACGAGTGCGAGAAGATGAACCGGGGCGGGACCGCGGCGGCAATGGTGGAGTGCCCGCCGCTCGCGGTGCAAACTGTGCCGTTAGGGTCGATGAAGAACCTGCGGGAGAGGGTTCAAGACAAAAACGACTGGAAGCAGTTCTTGATCACGCAGGTCGAGGAGGGGAAGCGCCCCCGGATGGTGCCAGTCCGGTGAGGGCCAGAGGCAGACCCCCGCATCATGATGTTCCCTAATTGCAGCAACATCCTCGTATTGTACCATACCATTGTCCATTCGCATACGATGACTGTTGACTATCATACAGCAAGTAGCTCAATCCTCGAGGAAGTCGACTTCTTCTTCTATGAGGACATCCAAGAACTTGAAGAAGGACGCTGCCGGGAAGCCAACAACGTTCTGGTAGTCCCCATCGACCTTGCGTATAAGCATACCTCCAAGACCCTGGGGAATCCCGTTCAGTGATGCGAGCTGAGGCAAGACAGAAAAGCGTACCTGAACGGCGAACCCGCCTGCACGATCCTTGCCCTCCCCGCTCTCGACGTACGCCTCGAGCAGCGAGTTCTCGTTCTGTGCGAAATACACCAGCGTCCGCTCCTCGATAGACCTGTACTGTGTTTCAGCCACTGCTTCCCGTCCGACAAGCCACGATTGCGCACTTCACTTTGTAGCCGGGCGCCTCGAGTACGGGGAACACGACGCTGACGCCAGTGACGACCTCGCATATGCCGCCGTTGAGGTCAAGCAGCATGCGTAAGTTGTCCTCCTTGTTTATCGGCTTTTCGAGAATGTCTTGGGGCGGGCCCAGCTCGTCCGCGAAGCGCGGCGTACTCGACAACCCGGGGGGCGGGTGCGTCAAGACCACGGTGTCGGCTATTATACGCTCTCAGCATAGGGTGGATCAGCACAGCGCGAAAGGCGCACCCGCGATGACGAGATCCGGTGCGTCGTCGGGATTCTCATTCTGTAGAAGTATTGGAATATCAAACCAGTGAGAAGAGAACGAGTGCATACGTACGACCAAACGCTCGTACACCTCGACGGCCTTGTGTGTCGCCGTTGCGACGGGATACTCGTGAGGATCCTGGAAGCCGCCAAAGGGCAACGTTTCCTCGAAGGTGGAGGGCACAATCTCCGGTGCAAGTCCCTACACAGTAGCCCCCGTCAGACGACATCTGAAACGCTGGTGATTAACGTACGAAGGTCCGCAAGATCTCTTTCCTTCGGGGGCTGTTAGACGCCAAGATGACGCGTTTCCCGACGAGCTTTTGCAGTGCGGGGATCTTCAGCGCATGCTCCAGCACCGGGTTGTGCTTCGGAAGCTCCACGCTCTTGGAGTTCCCTCCGAAGAAACTCATCATGGTTGTTCACGGCTCAGGGGTTCGTGCGTTGGCCAGCCTCGCGCGACTTCGGAGGTGGTGGGTGTAAAGGTGAGGTACTTCCATATCGGGAACCGTTGTGGCATGGGCGCTTCACTTAATCTCCTGCGCTTGGCCGGCGGCTCTTCGCGCGCTCCGATCGCTCTTGTCTCAACACGCCGTGAATGTACAGCACAAATGTTGCAAACCATACTGGTCTGATGAAAGAATACGGAATGCTTCTCACTGCAATCCTAGTATCTGTCCTAGGTAAGCACTGTACATTGAAGCTTCATACTGGCTTTGTACTCAGAACTCAGGTAATGACTGACAGATTCCAGCCGTGATCACTGATGTATTGATGTATTGAGGCCCAAGGGCTCATACGAAGGGCTGTGGAGCCTTATGTACAGTGTTTTTGATATTCGGGATTTGCGCTTTGCGATGACCGCAACGTACGTACGCTCCGCATCTGCCAGCAGCCCGCTCACGGACTCTGGGGTAAAGTGCTGTTCTGCTGACCCGCCTCTACCATGCGTCCGAGACAGCGTTCATGCGAGAGGATGTGACCAAATGCCTCCAAGAGAGGCTATGCACTAATACCTTGCAATACCCTGTTCAGTAGGATGGCCGTCCATCGCGGCTAGGCGACCGCGCGAAGCCAGCATGTCAAGCGTCTCCGCGGAATACCGCAAGAGGCCAGTATGCACTTATAAACTCGCCCTCAACGCCGAGTTGGCTGTTCTACTCGAACCCCAGCTCGGGCCCCGTTCCCTCCTCACGATCCTCCACGAAGGCCCGAACCTCCCACCCTTTTTGTGACTTGTACTCGCCATGTCCTGCATCAGGTGCGCTCTATACTTCATTCATTGTTTGCAGCATTTGCTGACGTGTTGACAGTATAAGTCAGAGCTTCCACCCATTGCACTACTCCCTGATCGAGCTTGAGAGTCTCCTCCCCGAGGGCGAGGATCGCACGGAGATCGTCGAGTCTCCCATGCAAGAGAGGCCACAGCAGGGCCTGCGCCGCCGGCTCAGCCGTGCACTCCACAACAGCAGCAAACCCTTCCACCCTCGTCCTGGCGAAGGTGCTGGCGCCGATGAGCGCAAAGAGTCTTTGCCCACCATTCCTCGGCGGTCTACGAGCGTTGGGAGGTCCAGCGTGCACTCGCGGACGGCGATAGCGAAAAGGATGTCGATGCCGCCGATTGGTCGTCTATCGCCCTCATCGCCCGGCAGCTACACTGTCTCCGTCTTGCGGCTCGAGCCGGTCCTCATCGGGTGCCCCATCGGTCTGTGAGACGGACACCGGGAGATCGGGAGGAGCGGCTGAGCGCGAGGACGGGTTTGGGCGAGGTTCCCGAGACATACTCACTCTATCATTGCCATCATAGACATACGCCATTATACCATGCAACACCCGGTAATTATCCCCACCCTCCAGTTGGTCTCGTGCGCGTGCGGCGGTTGGTTCATGAGTGTGCTGTCGACAGCGGAGGTTCAATTGATCGGGTTATACGTATACTGAGAAGATCCGATGTATTCTCATCTGCAGCGGGTCGAAAAGCCGCTGGAGAACCTATCACCGCCAACTCGCGAGTGTGCTTCTCCCGAGCTGAGAGGTACCGAGCACGGACAACTGCACGTAATTTGACATGTGCGTCGAAACGATGAGACGAAACCGCTTTCTTAGGCGACTGTACAGTTGGACGGTGGTAACGGCGAGCGGTATCTCAGACCGCAAAAGCCACACGGTGTGGTACAAGTAAGACCAAATCAACGAAAGTGCGAGTGACAGGAATATCAAAATCATATCCGCGGCGGACTCTAATGCAAGGCAAGCAGAGGGTTCGTGGAGAATCCCAGCCGGCATCTGCGTATATAGGCTCAGCAGGGACAATGATCTTGCGCCCGAACACCGCGCTTGCGCGGAGATCGTTGATCGCCTGGTCCACCTTCTCGAGCGGGGCGAGGTTGGTGACAGGTTGGACGATACACTGCGAAGGGACATCGTTGGCTCAGAAGCGACTATTACCATTGGGAGCGAGATTGCATTCACCTCTTCGAGGAGATGGTGAGCACTCTTCAGGTCATCGATGGAAACATAGAACGAAGGGATGACTATGGTGATAATGCTTAAGTTGGTGTCTCCTATGACCACAGAAGCAGAGAACGACAGCGTACCTCGCGTGGTGAGCTCTATGATTTCCGCCGAGTTAATGGGGAGGTTCTCAGTGTTCACTTACGCCCAGAGCGCAACACGGTCAATTCGAACACCTCAAGACATGCGAGAGCCACAAACGAACCAAAACAATCCGGCTAGGAGGCCTGTCAAAGTCTAGCGCGTTCAACTTCGTCGCTGCCTTCGAGAGCGAGAACGCTGCAATCCATGACCGGAAGCTATCCAGCAACAAGCCTCAGGATCTAATGGCACCAGTACCCACACTGTTCGTTCGCGACAAAGTCTACGACCACGTCTACCGTGAAGGTGCCCGCGGCAGTCTCGTGCGTGAGCTCCGAGAGCGAGAACGCGCGCTCAGCGCCCAGCTCAGCGGCGAAGTGGCGCGCCGCCCGTTTGTAGTCGACGGCGTAGACCGTTGCGCCGTCAGACTTTGCCAGTTGCAGCGCCGGGTGCTCGATTCCGCCGATGCCGTAGATCAGCACGCGCTTCTGAGTTCCCGGACGGAGCTGTATTGCCACGGCGGTCAGCAAGCGGATCCAATGATACACACCACAGAAAGGGAGAACACACCTCGGCTGTGTTATGTACGACGTTGTACATAGTGATCAAAGGGTCGGCCACGACAGCAGCGATATCGGGGGAGAAGCCGTACGGCTGAGCACCCAATGTGAGCAACGCTGACCAGAATGCGAAGAATGCAAGATGAGGGACGAGGGATACGAACGACAGGCTGCGGTCCACCGCGACGTAATCGGCAAAAGCACCGTTCGAGCCTATACCTGTGCTGACTGGGGACAGCTTTCCCGTCGCGCAGGGCACGATGGCGTACACAGCGTAGAGAATGTCGATCTCAATACCCTCGACGCCTTCGCCGATCCTACAGTACGTACTTACGCCAGTAGATCAGTCCGGTTTCCTGAATCAGGATAGATGCGCACAATGCTACTCGCCAAGGCCGGTCAGAGGTACGTACTACGGCACATGGAGGGCGGCGGAAGAGTTAGCATCATCGTGCATCACGTTGGAAGGGGTGGAAGGCCGTGGATGACCATGCACAGCGATGGCGGCCATACATATCATCGGCGTTTGGCAACTATCCAGCGCCTTCTTCAAGATAGGCTACCGAGAGGGTCGGAGATACCTCCATGGGCGTCACAATGGGCAGAGCAATGAACAAACCATTCTCTCCGGATGCCACTCCCCGACGAGTGGCGAGATCAAACACGAAGAACAGAATGGATCGTGGCTGACTTCGGCCCCGGCGGCGCTGAACTTGCGCCACGGGTGCAGGGATTCTTGAACTGCTCCCATACGCTTAGTATTGAGCGCACCGACACGGGGGTGTAGGTGGCCATGGCGGTAAGTGGGGAAGTTGCAAACAAGCGCTCACACACCGAGCAGCCTTGCAAGCGGGGGTGAGGGCTTCACGGTCGTACCACAACGAGTACTAGCTACAGTTACATGACACAGCGAGAAACACGGTCATAAATCACTGAGCCCATGACACTAGCGGCTTATGTGTTCTGGGTGCTGCCATAGCGGGACCGGCGTTCCCCTGCTCTGGGCAACGAGTGTATCATTGGGAAGACGTTGAAGATACGGCTGCCACAGTGCATGAGGCGTGCGTTCATCTAGTCTTCCGTTTCTGCGCTATTTGATACTAATCCTATCCTATACTTGCAGGAATGCAGCCTCAAGCAGCCATCGAGGGATCCCAGCAAAAGTGACTATATTCAGGGAGTCGCAAAGTCCATTCAACTCCATAGTATACATAGACAACATCCACCCCACATCAACCCTCAGCGACAATAAGAACATATTGACGTTCGCAACGCCTGGGGCGCACACAGATCTCGAACATCGGGACTGGCTTCGTGTATATGCACATGTGCGCTCATACGCGGAGCGTCGGGACGATGATCCTGCGGCCGAAGACGGCGCTCGCCCGGAGGTCGTTGATCGCCTGGTCCACCTTCTCGAGCGGGGCGAGGTTGATGATGGGCTGGACGGTGCGCTGCGGTGAAAAATCGGGTGTAAGCAAGGCACGACTTGACCGAGTGCGGCGGACTTACATCTTCGAGGAGACGAAGGGAGTTCTTCAGGTCGTCGATGGAGCCGTAGAGCGAAGGAAGCACTGCAAGAGTCATGCTTCAGTATCTCGTTGGGCTGTCATGCATGATACGAAGTCGTACCCAGTGTAGGGAACTCGATGATCTCCGCAGAGTTGAGGGGGAGGTTCTCAGCGCTCACGCCCACCTAGAGCGCGGCACGTCAGTGGGGCGCGCCATGCCATAAGAGACCTATGGACCGACCAAGACAATCTTGCTCGGGGGCTTGTCAAAGCCCAGCCCGTTCGGCTTCGTCGCCGCTTTCGACAAGGAGAACGCTGCCGCCCACACCCCGCCCATTCAGCAACAGACGGCGGCCCAAAGCGGCAGCAGCGGAAACTCACACTGCTCGTTCACGACAAAGTCAAACACTATGTCCACCGTGAACTTGCCAGCAGCGGTCTCGCGCGCGAGCTCGGAGAGCGAGAACGCGCGCTCGGCCCCGAGCTCGATCGCGAGGTTGCGCGCGGCGCGCTTGTAGTCGACCGCGAAGACCGTCGCGCCGTACGCCTTGGCGAGCTGCAACGCCTGGTGCCCGAGCCCGCCGACGCCGTAGATCAGCACGCGCTTCGTCATCCCCGGGCGGAGCTGCGTTGGTTGTTGGGCGGTCAGCGAGCGGGTCGGGGGAGCGCCGCGAGGGGGCGACTGACCTCGGCTGTGTTGTGGACGGCGTTAAAGACGGTAATGAGAGAGTCTGCGGCGACGGCAGCGACCTCGGGAGAGAGGCCGTACGGCTGAACGCCTGAGGTCAGAGGTGCTGGGCAGATTGCCAGAGGAGGAGGTGCGTACGACGGGCACGAGCTGGCGGTGGTCGACGGCGACGTACTCGGCGAATCCGCCGTTGAAGCCGATACCCGTACTGTCGTCGATCGGCGGGAGGCTTCCCTTCGCGCAGGGCACGATGGCGTGCAGCGCGTAAAGCTTGTCGATCTCGATGCCCTCGACGCCCTCGCCGAGCCTGCATATGCGTCAGCGTCCGCGCAGAGTGTCTCCCATTGACCAACCAGGCGAAAGAGAACGGGAAGTGCGGACACTCACTCGACAGCGTGCCCGACGGTTTCATGCCCGAACACGTACGTGCGGTCGTCGATGATCGCGTTCGTGAGCAGGAACGTGTCGGAGTGGCACGCGCCGCACGCAGCGACCTTGATCAACACCTCGCCCTTCCTGAGCTGAGGCACAGGGAAGTTGTGCTCGACGATGAGATTCGTGTTTCCTGGGCGGTACACAGCGGCGCGCATCGTGTTCGGGTGGCCCATTGTGATATCTGCTGTGTAATGGGATGTCGGTGAGTGGTGTGTTCGTAGGCTTAAGCTGTCCGTCAGCTGTCTTCTGAGTAGATAGCGAGAACATGCTCCCCAGGGTGCGTCTTTTATGTGTTCTCTGCAGCTCCTGGCGCTGCTGTCCTTGGTCATGCAGCCGCCGTCGGTGTGCTAACCACTACGTGTCTCGCTGGGAAACGGAGGCCCGCGGGCAGCGCCCCGGCCGATGTATGAGACGCATCACGGGCGTCGCCCGCGGCGGTGTCTGCGGGAGTCTGACGGCGCATACCCCACGCAGGTCCGCCAACAGCTCCTTTGAGCGTGTTAGGAGAAACATGCTCTCTTCCTGCCAGAAACGCTGTAAGCGATCTCCGTGCATGTCCGGGTGCAAAAGGAGGCGTGGTCTACTAACCTGGTTTGCACGCTGAACTGAATGATGGAATCTTGCATTAGCAGTGCGCCCATGGCGGTCCCCTCCAATGGTGGCGCATCCGTAACCCGGCATTCGACCATACGAGTTGCTGTCCTCTCCGAGCTATGCATATGGTGGTTACATCCTGCACGTCGTTCAAAAGGGCAATACCTGAGCCCCGAAAACGGCCAGCGCCAGCACTGAAAACCGATTTCAGGTTCTTGAGAGCGAATCCGCCTGGGTTCGCGACAGACATCTGGACCTGTTCCTCTGTTGCACGCTCTCGACGTCTTGTCGGCTGGTAACCCGCACTGATTTCCCGACAACAGTGTGATCCAGGTTTTCGCCGGATCTGAATAGCAGTGTGCAATCCCGGTGTGCGACGGAGGTGTGCGACGGAGGAGTGATGCATCGTCGCCCATGCGGAGCGGTAGAAACCCGTGGATGACCATGCGCATGCAAAGCAGTGGCTGCCATTCATTTGACTGGCATCAGCGTCGGCGACTATCCGGTTAACTCTATAACACGAAATCGCGTCTGGGTGGAAGTGAGATGCTGTCGTCGGTATCGCGCTCAATGAAATCATACAGTTATCACTGACGCTTACTGTTGGGCGCTCTGCCTTTTGAGCGGCGAGGTCAAACGCAAGGGAAGCATTACCGGCTGTCATTTTCAGTGCTGAGCCTGCGCTTCTGTGACCTGCGGACACAATAAGTCGGACATAGAGCGCACCGACACTGTCGGACAGCGTGGAAACTGCGGAGAGACGTTCAAAGCAAGCGCTCGTACAACCAGTAGAAACAAAATACAAAGAGGTACCGTACAACAACACGCAGACCCCATCACGCGGCGAGCAGTTCCCGGAGCTCGCCGTTATCTGCCATCTCCTTGACCACGTCTAGGCCGCCGACGAACTCGCCGTTGATGATAAGCTGCGGGAACGTCGGCCAGTTGTTGAGCACCTTGAGGCCCGACCGCACGCTCTCGTCCGAGAGGATGTCGAAGCTGCTGAACTCGGCGCCCTGCGACCGGAGCAGCTCGACGATGCGTCGGGAGAACCCGCAGCGGGGCTGCTCGGGCGAGCCCTTCATGAAGAGCACGACCTTGTCCTGGTTCATGAGCTTCCGGAGGCGGTTGTTCAGGTCCTCCTGGCTCTCGTGCTTGGGCGTCCCCGGTGCGCGGTCGGTGTGCGACTGAGGGGTAATTGACGTTGCTCCGCGGACGTGCACCGCTAGTGTCTCGGTGAGGGCGGGTGCGTCCGCGCCAGATATCCGCCCGAGGAGGGTGTGGCCCTGTGCATGAGCTTCAGTGCGAGGGCGCTTATGCACTGATAGTGGCAAACGTACTCGGAGGATCACAAATGTTGGTACGGCCTCGACCTCAAACGACTCTGAGATGTCTGACTGCGTCTCCGCTTCTACCTGCGAGGAGAGGTTGATCGACAGTGCTCGACATGCGGTGTGTGTGGTACATACCTGAAGGACAAGCACCTGGGGGTACTTCTTTGCCAACTCGAGAACAACCTCGTTCATCTGCTTACACGGCCCGGCCCATGGTGCCCAGAAGTTGATCAAGGAGATGCGGGTGAGATCGTCGGAGAGGAGCGTCTGGAAGTGCTCAGCGGACTGGACTTCGTGGAAGTTAGCCGGGGCGTCGGTCATTGTCGCGGTCCCGGGGGAGTGGAGAGGGGGAGAAGGGCTAAGCGAGGGCTGGAGGAGTGCGGCGGCGCGAGGGGGGATCGGGGCTCGATGGATGTTCGACCAGTCCGGCAGGTTCGGGGTGGATTTGAGGCGTCGGGCAGAGCGAGCTGACCGCGGCGTCGTTATCAGATAACTCAATGGCGCAATCACGGTGGGACGCCAATCTTATCAGATAACTCCCGCCAACACACCCCCCGACGCGAATGGCAACTCCTTCCTTCTCCCCACCCACGACCATGGCAGCCCGGCTCTCTCGGTCTCCACGCCACTCTCGTCTGCAAAGAGGCGACGCTTAGAGGCGGCGGCTACCTGCACAACTCCCAACTATCTATCCGAGAAGCGGCCATCTAGCCTGCGTCCGTACACCCGGCATCTAAACTTCAGGGTGAGCATCGCAGGATTACTATATTTTTGACTCACGCCGGCTCCACTGCTTCAATTTCTGGCCAATCGCATAATTTATTTTGCAGGGAATTAATTCTCGTCGATTAGGCTAGTCTCCTGGCAATACACTAGCCGACCCCACCCAGCAGGCGAATATGCGGGATTACCAACTGCGATACCGTCAACATGGCCGTGCGGGTATCGGCTGCATTGCAGGAAGCAACATATGTTCCACTTAGCGACCGTGTGGAAATTCAGTTCAAGGTCCACGAGATTTCAGCCAACTATTGCCAGGCGAATCCCATCGATAAAGCCATCGACTATCATCCCAGCACGTGCTTACATGGTATAAAACGAGAATTCGTGCAGTCATCGCACAGCTCGCAAATGTCACCATCTCGAGTCCAGCGGTAAGCATCCTCAGAACGAACCTGCCTATACTGGCCTCACGGTCGCCATCCGAAGCCCGGTCCGAACTGAGGTCGGCTCTGGCTCCTCAGAGACAGCGAACACTCAGTGGGAACGTCCAGGAATCGTCTGGTGACTCGGTGTATAGTATGGCAGAACAACTCTCCATATTACACGCCACTTTGACAAGGACGTGACGATCTCCCTTTTGTGAGAGTTCAGTCATCTCCCCCTGCCTCCCATGCGGTGGTATTGTACGTGTCCTGACGGTCAGCCGTCGGGTCTTGGGACCACCAGCGTCCGGATGGGCAGACGCAGATTCCGAGCCTGCCAACAGTATCTCCGCCGCCGTTCGTATGGTGGGCATCCGCTTGCTGAGTGTATTCAGCTAACTGGCACCGTGTGCCTCCCCGGGCGGATTCGTCGGTAGGGCCGCCTTACGGCCACGTCCGCCTCGCAAGCGTTACATACCGCACCCCACCCGGCCCCCTACGGCTGTCGCAAGGCCTTACGCTCGACTACCGCCGAAATGTGGGAGCGGCACGAGAAGAGCTCGGCGTCCTATGTGCCCTCCCGCCCACGCGGGATCTCATGGATGAGAACCCCAAGCGGACGCGACAGGGCCCGTGCGATCGGTCGAAGGAGCAGCGCGAAGCCGGGAACGTGATACATTGGCAGTCCGATGCAGATACAGTACAGCACGCCGTCGCGCACACGGATTAATAATATCGTCGCCCCCGGCACCGAGGGGCTTCCTCCCTCCCGGCGCGAGGGAACGACTGCAGCCTGTAGGGTATGGTGCGTGCGTGTGGCCATAGTAGCCAGGAACCGGTGTGACAGCGCGCGAACGCGGCGCGGCGAGCTGGGCGCGAAGCCAGCCGCAGCGCACCACACACGATCGTCGCGCGAACGGCGCACCCGCCGCTCAGACGCGCGGGTGCGCATCCAGCCAATCCTCGACGCGCTGGATCAGTTCGTCCTTCTTCCCCGACACGGGCGCGCTCCTGCTCTTGAGGAAGTGCTGCAGATAACAGAACGACGGGGGGTCAGCGGCTGAGGAGGGCGATCACGGCACGGCGCGCGGACGCAGGCTGCTTGGTTGCCATAGCCCGCCAGATGCTCCCACGGGCAGCGTCGGGCTGCTGTCCAAGCGGGAAGCTAGACTGGCAGGATCGCGTGCGTCTGTTGTGCTGCTGTATTGCCAGCGCGCGAGCCGCGCAACGCGCCCGGCGGCCGCGGCCGCGACACGCGACGCGAAGGGAGATAGGACGCACCTTCAGGTCCTCGACGCGGAGCTGCGAACGTAACGTATCAGCAACGCGGGCGCAGACGGGGGAACGCAGCACGCTCCCAGCGGAGTGGGGCCCGCGCGGAGGTGCCACGTCTGAGAAAACACCGGCTCACCTTGCGCAACTCGCCCTTGCCATTTAGCCTTCGGACCTCGCCCTCGTCCACGCCCGCGACGTCCTGTGTCTCCTGCAGCGCGGCACGGCGCAGCGCCGACCGCCGGTCAGGTACGGTGGCCGTCCTTCTCGGCAGCGTGGTTACTCACCGCCTTGCGTTTCTTGCCCGCAGGGGGCGCGGAGATGATGTTCGCGGTCTCGTCCTCCGACAGCGCGTCCTTCCACTCCCGTAGCAGCTTGCCCGCGCGCTGGATGGCATGCAGGCGGGTCCCATCAAGAACGTTACCGCCAGGCCGGGCGTGCGGAGGCGTCGTCGTCGGCGTCGGAAATGCGGGCGTGCCTGTTACGTGAGGGCTGGACCCTGGCGGGCAGGGCGTGTTCTGCTGACCTTGTGCATCATATCGTATTTCGGCACCGTGAGGTCCTCGAATGCCTCCGCGTCGAAGTCTTCGCGAAACGCGCTCGCCTCGAGCTGCGCGTTGTGATACGCAAGCGCTGCATGGGGAAGGCGCAAGTGGGAGTATTCGCTGTATGAGCATCGCGCTACGGCCGGCAGGCATTCGGCGGCGCCCACCTGGATTGGGATACGAATCGGGCGGGTATGACCCGTTCTTGACCTTCAATTTCTGTATCCACGCCAGCGCGGCCTCTTTGAGTTCGTCGGATGCTGCATGGGGCCGCCGCCGCGGCGTTCCGCAAATATTCAGAGTTCAAATCCCCGTCGCGAAGTCGTTTGCGGTCCGATGGCACCAGAAAATGGGGGAGACAATGTGTGAGCCCGTGACTATAGCATGGGGGAGAACGCCGCTTACCGCGGAAGGCCTTCTCCTGTGGTGCGGCCCGGATGTCGTCTGCGAAGGGGAGCGGAATAAGGTGGAAGCCCGGTGGCTCGCGCCAGCCGCTCTCGTCCACCTTCTCCGCCTGGACGTCGGCGTAGTCAGCGTGGCCGTCACATGCACAGAGACCCGCAATATGGCCGCCGGGTCGGGGCATATTGCGGGTGTGGAAGACGCGCGCGCACGCACCTGGGGGAGCACCGCGCAGAATATGGGAGAGGCGTTGCGCCGAGTGAGGGCGAGAACGATCGCGATCTTCCTCTTGGAAATCATCGTGCGGAGAAGCGCGGTGGTGGTGCGCTTGCTCCCTGAATACGTCTGCGGCGAGCAAGCCGGGTGTTAGAATCTCCACGCACAACGAAACGCACCCGAACGGCGCGAGCTTGAGCGTACCATCTCGTCGGGATAGATGAAGACGGAGTGCTTAACGTTGTCTTCGAATGCCAGCTCGCTGCGGTCCTTGAATCCCAGCAGCTTGATTCCTGAGCATGCGGGCAGACTGAATGAGCAACAGGGCTACTGGTCACGGACGAGATGGGTCCCCACCTGGCTCCAGGCCCAGCGTGCGGAAGGACCGCACTTCGTCCGCGGTGTAGAATACCCTGCTGCCAAGCTTGACCTCCCTGGTGGCCGCCTGAGGACCTTTGGCATCTTCTACGGTCTCCCCGTCCGCCTCGGCCGACGGAGTACCCAAGTCCATGCCGTAGACGATTTCGTCTTTGTTGACCTCGTGGTCTGTTTCCTGCTCGGTGCGCCGCTCGTTCATGAGAATTCGGTCTGCGGGCGTCCGCTGCGGTTCTGAACGACGAACCTCATCCACGTACGAGGCCCGGGAGGTCACCGGCTCCATCCTGTCCCCCAGGTCCGCGAAGTACCTGTACGCGCCCTTCTTCTGTTCGGTAATAAGCCCATACCTGGCAGAGAGGAGCAGTCAGACTCCACGCCCACGCCCATGACAATCACGCGCAAGGGGAGATTGAATACGGACCCCTTCACGCCGATCACGAAGCCCGGCGCAAGGGTAAAGGGAACGCTGAACAGGGCCCTCTTGGGAACTTCGTGGAACCGCAACTGGGCGAGCAACTCTTCCATGCGGGTGATCGAGACCGACTCTTCCGGGACATTTGGAGCACCGTCCTCGCCCGCTTCGTCCTGCTCGGTCATATTTTTCGTCAGCAGGACCGACTGCCAGGTAGAAACAGGGGTGAGATATGTCGCACATGAATGTAGGTCCGCTATCGTACCCCATAGAATTTGCCAACATCGAACGGCCTTTCGTCTTTGCGGATGAAGAAAGGTTCTACCGTCACACCGATCTGAGCCAAGTCCTGTAAAGGACATGTCAGTGCCACGCTCGCCATGCACACAACATATACTGACTGTCAGAGTGTTACGTGCGGAAATTATCATTCGGGTCTTGTTGGGGCCTATATGGGGATTATCCTCGTCCGTGATGAAGAAAATACGCTTGGTCGCGGTTTCCGGAGCACTGGATGTGAATGTCAATCTAGAGCTTCTCGCGAATGCCACCATACTGACCCGTCGCGCATCACCCTGTTGCAGCGCGTGAACACATCACCAACGGGAATGCGTCTGTCCTTCATAGGAGGGAACATCTCCTTCAACGTCTCAGGTTTTTCGCGGACCTCTGTGGCGTGTAAGCGCTCATGGACATTGCCAGCAGACTGCTGCACTGACCGTCGAGTAACTGAGTGAGGTTCATGACCTTTGGCGCGTCGATCGTAGCAACAGGCTGGTAGAGATATGTGCCCTCCTTGACCTCAGCACCTGCCTCTTCATCGTCGTTCCTCTTCGTCTTCGCCACGGTCAATGAATACCAATGGTTTGGTTGCACGCCACCATAGTATGAACGTACCGTGTTGAAAAGCATGATCCCGACCGCGTCATTTGGGCCCACAAGCACTTTCTTCTTCTGGATCTGAATTGCAGCCTCCAGAGCGACCATGAGGTTGCACGTCTGCACGTCTTCATAGCGCTCGTCCTCACGCATCTCGAGCATCGAGGGCGAGCAGTCAATGCAAAAAAGAATCACGTCGCGCTTGCTTTCGTATAGCTAAACAAAATTGGTTGCACGTAACTGCGCTTTTAGAGCTGAGTACGTACTGAAGAGTCCTGAAGCTCCTCATCCTCGTCTTCAAGACTATTCCAGTGATCGTAGGACGCCATGTCGTCGTGACGTCTCCTGAGTGGCGGTCTGTGCGGCAGAGTCTGGTGTTCACTATTTGTGGCAGTCAAAGAATCACAGTGTAAGCGCTCTTCGTGATTAGATCCTGCGAGAGGTGGTGGTATGAGGTCGAGCGGTTGCGACGCGGGACTCGTAGGCGGAGCGGGTGTGGCTGAGCGCGACGCGTCTTCCCACGTGACGCATACGTACCTTTGTGGCGCGCGGTCAAGCCGTGCGCTTCTCGTGCTTCTTTCCGTCTTTCTAAGAAGGGCTTCTACTCGCGTGGTTCATATAACCGCGTCAATCTGAGCCGCTGACTGGCATCGCGGACTTGAACATACACACGCTGGTGCACATCAGCCGTCCATCGTCTTTGTGAGATTGTCTGTTTGCCGAGCAGTGCAGGAGAGGTTGATCGTAATCCTCGCTCCTAGGTCTTCAACTCAGCGGGTCTATCTGTATATTATCTCGTCCAGTGTAGCCTTAGCTGTTTCTTTTTGTGACCATCTGCCGACCATGTCTGCGCAGCTTCCGGCACTGCGGGAAGTTTCTGTGTCTAGTCTCCACAAAGCCGAACCTCCTACTCTACGGATCAAGACCGACGAAGACGTCGAATTGTGGAAACATACGAGAGGATACCAGGACTATGGTCTTTTCCTTCGACGCCTTGCAGAATCTGTCGTCGGATACGAATTACCGTACAATGATCGTGAAACTGATTCGGTCAGTCAAGTTGTCGCTGTGTTTGATCGTGACTAACTGAGCCACAACGTGCAGGGCGTGAATGCGACCATAGAGCTTCTTGAGAAGCTGAACGGCTGGATCGACGAGATTCCGCCCCTTCCTACACCACAAAGGTTCGGCAACCTCGCGTTTCGCACATGGGGGAAGCGTCTCGAGACGGTGAGTCCCCTTGCGTAAACCGTCTGTGCTGCCGATGGATCCTGCACTGACTTATACCTGTTCAGGAATGTAAAGCTCTTCTCGAGGCACTCCTTCCTATAGCCCTTCACCCTGCGATCTCATATGTGTCGCCTTACTTCCTCACCTCGTTTGGGTCCTTCACACGCATGGACTACGGCACTGGACACGAGACGTCCTTTGCTCTCTTCTTGCTCTCTTTGACCCTGCTCCGTTTCCTGACCCCTGAGCCACGCGTCGAGCGTCAAGTTGTCTTAAATCTCTACCTACGATATTGGAAGCTTTGCTGGAGGCTGCAAGACGTCTATAGGCTCGAGCCTGCAGGCAGTCACGGCGTATGGGGACTTGACGATTACTGCTTCCTGAGTTACATATTCGGCAGTGCACAACTACGGGGTAAGCCACAAGTCGAGGATACATGTGAAGACGCTGACGTCTGGTCCAGACCAGACGGAGATCCCGGTCACGGCCGTATTACATCCCCCTCTCCCGCCGACCAACCTCTACTTCATGTCGATCACGCGTATCCTCGAGGTCAAGTCGGGCCCGTTCCACGAGCATTCATCACAGTTGTACTCTATCGCGACTGGAGTTCAATACTGGGCAAAGGTCCACTCGGGACTGCTCAAGATGTACGAGGTAAGTTCCGAGTTCGTCTGCCGCGCATGCCCCGTGAAGTGACTGGGCACACAGGCCGAAGTGCTTGGGAAGCGCGTGGTGGTCCAGCACATCCCGCTCGGCGGGCTGCTTGAATGGAACATCCCACAGGCCCCGGCCGCGCCGACCTCCGCGCCGCTTTCAGCGACGTCGATCCCTCCCATGGCAGCGACATTAGCGCCCTGGGCCTCGCCAGCTGCGTACGGCACTTCTCCCTCATCTCCGGGTGCTGTAGCCGCGCCCTCTCGCGTGCCCCCCGTCTCCTTCACCACGGGGCTTCCGCACACACACCATCCATTCGGCGGGCACGGCGTAGGGCTCAGAGCGGGCCCGGGTGGGCCCATTGTGCCCCCTCGGGCGCCATTGGGTCCGGCAGCGAGCACGGCGGTGCGGTCCACGGGCCACCGAGCAGGCTCCGTGCCAAGTGCAATGGCACCCCCTCCTCCACCGCCTTCGACAAATCAAGACCAAGTACCGCCCGAGGGCGGTGTCCAGCGAGGGTCGGAGCCCGGGGAACACACTACTGCGAGCTGAAGAAGGCAGAGGTTAACGAGTAGACTTGACTCAGTCTGTACTGGATTGTATAGCATGAGAACCCGCAGGGTTATGCATCGATAGCAAGCAAGCTTTATGCAGCATTGGCCTGACACCGGCCATGGAACAATGGAGAAACGTCGGGCGCGGGACGTAAGCGGGAGATTGCCATATATAGGCGGGAGGCGTGTCTCGGGACTTGCCGAGGAACGTGATAGGACGGCGCCTGCGATGTCATCGATGGTGAAAAAGTCAACAGACGCACGGACGTTGCTCCTGTTCCCCCCCTCGCTGCCCCCTGCGCCCTCCCCACCGTCGCCCAGCCCCGCCGCACCGCGCAACACCCCAGAAGGGAGACCCGTACTACTGCGTACCGTCTGCCGTCGTGCTGCCCCACGCGCTACGACGCAGACACCGCCCAAGCCACCATTTCTGACCAGGCGCGGAACGACGACCTCCGTCTGTTGACCCTCGAGTGAGTCTCGTTCACAACTCTCGCGTCATCGTGCACCATCGCCGGCCAGGCGAGGCCTTCTTAGCTTCTCACTTGACCATATGCCGTAACTTCCGTGGCAGCTACTGCGCAGTTATCCTTCTTATCTGCGCATACACTGCAGCCATGACATTTGCGCGTGGCAGCTCATATTGGATGTGCGCGCTCACTCCGTGTACGAACATGTCGATCATGTTTCTGCCGCGAGCCTTTTGTCTTTGTCGGTCAAACATCCGTTGTCAACGCTTGAGCTATGGAGGTCTCGCCTCAGCCCGTGATGTCATAGCTTGTTCCTCCCCGCTCCTAATGTTTTCGTCGAATTGTAGCTAACTAACATACAACCACAGGTGGTCATCCGTTCGTGGTATGTGGCGTGCTTCGACCTACCCCGCTTTGCCTGACGAATTATGAACAGGAGAACCTCCCTGACAGGACTAAGCTGTTCCGTCGTTAAATAAACCTTGCCGGGTTCGCTCTTGCGCACTCCGTCTTCCTCAGCCACCTCGCCTTCGATCTACCTCTCACCCCCCCTTCAAGCTCGTCCTCGCTTCAGGGAGCGAGGATTCCACTTCGACTGAAGGAGACCTAACAGTTACCGTCCCTATCCCGCCCGGCTCGTCCTCGCGACCGCGGCGGTAGGCTCGGTAATTCGGGTTTCGACACGAATATCCAAAACGACTATCTATCCCCTTCCCCGGGAAACGTCCCGCCTCTACTCTTTGCCATCCGTCCCCTCGAACGGACAAACTTCCTTAGATTCTGACTTAGAGCTCCGCCGGTCGCAAGACACCCACGCTATTCGGATGTCCCAACTCGAGATCCTCGCGGCGCACTGCCCTGTGGACTTTGACTATGACGTCGTCTCGTGCTCTCCCACACTCTCCTCCTCCCTCCCGCGTCCTCACAACGAAAAGTACTTTGCCAATGCTCTCGTAAACGGACTATACCCTCCCTCCCACACTCAAGATAGCTCTTACGCGCTCAAGAACTCGGACCGTCACTACGATGACGAAGTTTCGATCCCCGGTCTTCCGCCGCTTCACCGCGGCCACCCGGACGTCCATCTCCGGAACGGGGTCATGAACGCACTCCACCTCAGCGCTGCCGGGGAGCCCGACGCGGAGAAGGCTTTCTTTGTCGCAGATCTCAGTAGCGTCTACAAGCAGCACGAGCGCTGGCAGAAGCTCCTTCCCGAGATTGAGCCGTTCTATGGTGCGTCTATTCGTCTCCTTCCGATGACCGCCACTGGCTGATGTCCGTCCTAACAGCGGTGAAATGTAACCCCGACCCGTACGTCTTGCGCCTGCTCGCCGCTCTTGGCACGGGCTTCGACTGCGCGTCGAACGGAGAAATCAAGCAAGTCCTCGAGCTCGGCGTGGACCCCGAGCGTATCATCTTCGCCAACCCATGCAAGGCTACGTCGTTCATCCGTAGTTCCGCCAAGGCCGGCGTCGACATGATGACGTTCGATAACACCGACGAGTTGTACAAGATCGCGCGCACGCACCCGCGCGCGAAGCTCGTCATCCGTATCCTCACCGATGATTCGAAGAGCCTGTGCCGGCTTGGGCTCAAGTTTGGCGCGCCGCTCGTGACCGTCCCTTCTCTGCTCGCCAAGGCTCGCGAGCTCAAGCTCGACGTCGTCGGCGCCAGCTTCCACGTCGGCAGCGGGTGCTACGACTCGAACGCGTTCGCGGACGCGGTCATGCGTGCACGTGCCACCTTTGACATGGGCAAGGAGGCCGGGTACGACTTCAACCTGCTCGACGTTGGTGGAGGCTTTGAGGACGCGACGTTCGAGAGCACCGCAGCGGTCCTGCGGGAGGCTATCGACCGCTACTTCCCCCACCGCGACCACATCCGCATCATCGCCGAACCCGGGCGGTACTACGTGTCGAAGGCGTTCAGCCTCGCTGCGAACATCATCGCCCGCCGTGCGCCGCCCTCGGCAGATCACACGACCCATGACGTCGAAGCTGACCCTGAGCATCCCAGCGTGATGTGTAGGTCGCTTTGTGCTCCCTCACATCTGCATCATTTGGCTGATGGGTTCGCTCTACAGACTACATCAACGACGGGGTGTACGGCGCGTTCAACTGCATCCTGTTCGACCACCAATCGCCACAGCCGTACGTGCTGTCGCTAAACGGCTCGTTCCATGTGCCGGCGTCGGTGCCGCTGCGGGCGAGCAGCGTGTGGGGCCCGACATGCGACTCGCTGGACTGCGTGTGCACGATGACGCAGCTGCCGGCGACGTTGCAGGTCGGGGACTGGCTCGGGTTCGAGAACATGGGTGCGTACACGGTCTGCGCGGCGTCGCAGTTCAACGGCTTCGAGCTCAGCCGGATCGTGTACACTACTGGTGCGGGCCCGGGCGCGGCGGAGGTGCGGGAGGCTCTGCGGGCGTTCCAGGGCCTCTGAACGTCTCTTCCCGCCATCGCGGTATCCACCTGGTCCCGACGGTGGGAGCCAAGAAGGGCGGCGACGTGTGGTCGCTGTGGTGGAGACGATCACGGACGGAAGATGAAGATCCAAGAGAACGGTGGCGCCGGTGGTTGTGGCGACGTCGAAATGTGCTGTTGGCCGTTGCGAGCTTCGTGCGTGGATGACACGGTAGAATTCTTACGACAGGCTTCTTACGCCTAACGTACACGTACAGTTCCCAGTGCTAGCTTAGCTGTTGAATGTAACCGGCTGCGAATGTCGATGCTGATGCCCTGCCTGTCCTGCTGTGTGAGCGGGTGCGCTGCCCAGCTGCGCGCCGAAGCGAAGAAGGATGGACGGTTGAGAGCGTGACGTCGGGCGTGCGCGTGTGCCTCGCGACGGGCAGGGACGCTGAATGGGAGTGGGAGTGAGGGAGGGAGAGCGGCGGAGCGCCGTGGTTCCCACGCGCTCGGCTCCGACGGGCCATGCGGGCGACGGACGGGGATTGGCTGGCTCGGGACCGGGGGAGGGAGCGCGCGACCCGGAAGGGGAAACCGTGGAAGGCGGACGGACTTGGAAGGGCGCCGGGGCGGTGGAGGCTGCTGGTGAACTGATGAGCCCTGCGCGCCGGGTGCCCGCGCTTGGCTGCGGGGTCCCAGTTCGAGGGGCGCGCTGTGGCGATTGGTGGGCGGAGGTCGGCCGGGGTGGGGCCCTCCGGAGGGACGGGCGGGGTTCGATCAGAACGCGCGAGCGAGGACGGGGGACGGGGGACGGGGGAAGGCGCGCAGGCACGGCCGCCCGGAATGGAAGGCGGGGAGGGCCCCGGGGCTGCGAGGCTGCGGAGGGATCGCGCGAGGCGACGCGATCGAGCTCGAGGGAGGGCCGAGGGCGTTCCCAGCGGGCGGAGAGCGCGCGGGCGCGTCCGCCTCGTGACGTACGCCCGCTCCCACGGCCTCGAGGAGGGCTCGGCGGGGGCGAGTGGCGGGGAGGCACCGTCGGCTGCCCTGGGCGGCCTCCTCCTGGGCGATCGGCGGGCGATCGTGGCCCGATCGCGGGCCGGGGGCGCTGCTGCTCTCCCCGCCCAGTCTCCGCCCGGGTCCTTTGCCCTGCCCGCCCCGCCCGCCCCGCCGCCGACGTCGCCGTCGGTCGCGCGAGCGAGCTTACGCTGGTCGGCCGCGCCCGCCACGCGCCCATGGGCCGAATGGGGAGGTCCGTTCGCCTTCATCGGTCGCGCGCGCCGGCGGTCGAGGCTCACGGCGCCCAGCCTCCCACCTCAGCGATGACACGCCCCGCTCGCTGCTGGCCAAGCGCAAGACTCAGGGCTTGGGGAGAGAGCGCGCAGCGGGCGGCGCAGGGCGCAGGTGCGAGGTCCCGCGCCGGGCCGCGGAAATTCCGACGCGAGTGCGCTAGAAGCCGCGAAGCCGTGCTGGAGGTGGAGACTGCTCGTCGCCGTCCGACCGACAAGGGGGATTACCCAATCCGCAACCTTGTCTGCGACGGGGGCCACGGACCATCGCCGCTTCCTGCGCTGATGATGCCCCCCCAGCGAGCACTGCAGTCCTCACGACTCACGACATGGGGCATTGGGAACGTCGGCGTCGGCGTCGTCGTCGCATTCGTCGTCTTCCCCCATCGACGTCCGTGGCGATTCTGAGACCTCGGCGGGCAGGAAGGAAGTTCATCTCCGGGCTAGACCACGTCAGTTCGATTCGGACGCGGCGAGCACTGCGCCTTCGCGTCAAATGTGCAATGAACGAGAGGCTGCGCGCACGCCGTCTCTGTCTGTGTCTGTGTCTGAGTCTGTGACGCGGTCGAGTCCGAGGCCGTCTGACTCTGGGGTCCGACGTCGACCGCGATCGCTCGATTGAGATCAATGGCGGGCTGATCGAGTGCAATGCCGACTCGAGGGACCCTCGCCCTGCCCGCCTCTCGCGCTGCCACCCGCGCCGATACGACGCCTCGGCCACCACATGAGCTGCTGCGCAGCGCCCGTGCGCACGTCCAATGTCTTACCCGGTCGCGGACTGGTTCGGCTCGCCTGCGTCGGTTCGCGCCCGTGGTTACGAGGGCTCGAGCTGCTTCCCGGGCTGCACGCTTGTCCCGCCCCGGCGTGCCTCCCTCGACTCGCTCCTGCGCGGACCAATCCCTCTCGGGCGCGCGGCTCGCGCTGCGAGCACGGCCGAGCCTGCCACGCCATTTCGGCTAACCCATCCCGCAGCAGCCCTCGACCACTCGTGGCCTCTGACGGCCGCCATGGCGTGCAGCCACGACGAGAGGCCGGTGCGCGCGGCCGTTCGCAGCTTCGCCCCTGCGGCCCCCACGGGATGCGGCGGCGCGGGGGGGCCTGTGTACGGCCCTCAGGGCCTCGCGAGTTCGCCCTTCGCAGGCCCGCCCCCGGCTCCGGCAGCAACCTCGCCGCGGAATAGCCTTTTCACGCACTCGGGCCCATTCAGTGCGAGTGGGAGAACGCGCACGGCGCGCGGGGGGCGTGACGGCGCGGGCGTGCCCATCTGACCGCCGCATTGCGCCCCGCGCTGGCTGCCTTGGCCCCATCCGGCGCGCGAGCCCCCACGCCGCTGGTGCGGTGACCATGCACGCTCGCGCCGTCGCGGCCCCGGCTGCGGGACGACAGGGCGACGACCTTATATTAGGTAATCTGGCCCGGGGACGCGGGCGGGGAATCTGAGCGGGGGCGACTCGCGAGCAGGCGCGTCCCGCGAAGAGCCGAGCGGGAGGCACACACGCCCGCCCCAGCCGCGTCTGGGGAACGGGCGCTGGGTGTGGGTGCTGCGAGGGGCAAGATGCATCTGCGACGCGCATCTGGGATCATTCCACCCTCTTTTCGATGCATATCTAATCGCGTGTGCCGAGGCTCGGTGCCTCATTCGTACAGGCGGTCCACCTCCGGGCCCGGCAGAGCGGGTCGGAGGCGGCGGCTTCTGGAACCAAAAATTACTCGGCGACCGTTGGGACGAAGAGTGCGCGCAGAGATCATCGGAGTCTGTTGTGGGCACGGGCGAGCAGGCCAGGGCATGTCGTAATGCACCTGCACGCACGCTCGCCCGACCCGCCTCGTCTGGTTCCGTGCGCAGATGATATATGAGCCCTCCGCGCGGGTCTTGGTGGACCTTTTCCCCGCACCAGTCCTCCGAACCCCAGTGCCTGTGTGTGGTGTCCGCACCGCCGCCACCCCGCTAAACCGCCTCACCGTACTGAACAAACCGTCCTCGCCTCTTTTAACGTACACAAAGCCGTAACCGGCCTTTACTATCACCCGTGAGCTTAGTCCTCGCAGCCCGTTAAAAGCATGCAGCCAACTAAGCGCGCTGCCTCTCCCGCAGCCCGTCGCAGACTCCCCCCGGACGACGTCCGAACCGCCTTTGGCCGCCCTCACACACCAGCTTCAAGCCGCAGGACCGATGGCCCTGGGCGCAAGCCGCTCCGCACGCATGTCTTCCGGACTTCTACTCGTGCGTGCTAAATCCGCGCTGCGCCGCCGCCGCCGCCTCGCTGACTGAGGGATCGCCTCCGCGTTGCAGGATCCGCTGCCCTCGCCGACGACGGAGCCCGCGCAGAGCGGGACACGCTTTCGGCCGTACGCCAGCCCGGACCATCATGTCACCAAGGCACGGTACATCACCAGCAACGACCCGCGTGGGTACATGTGAGTGGGCGCGACAGGTGTGCGTCTTCCGCCACTCACTCCGGCTTTGCGAACCGCAGTCCAGTGTATGAATATCCTCTGAACGGCCAGTGGATTATGCTCGACATGGACGATGGTTACGTCCTCTGGACTGGTATATGGAAAGGTAATTACCGAGCGGTCAATATCATAAGCTGCGCTCACCGTGCTCGCGCTCTATAGCTCTCGGAAATTCGAAAGGTACGGTAGAAATGTCTGGAGGTGCCCGAAAATATCCTCAATGCCTCCCCGACAGCGGACATCGTCAAGATTATTGACTCCCAGCCAGACCTCGCCGCACAGTTGCGGCGGGTACGGGGAGGCTACCTGAAGATCCAAGGGACATGGATGCCCTACGAAATCGCCCTCCGTCTCTCCCGCAGGTACGTCTCCGGCCACGTCCAGCCCCGGATTTACCGCTAACCTCCCGCAGAGTCGCCTGGCCCATCCGCTACGACCTCGTTCCCCTCTTCGGGTACGGTTCCTCTGCGCGAATTAGCCGCTTGTTTCTCCGGAGCTGACGCGCGTGTTTAGGCCGAACTTCCCAGACACCTGCCTCCCGCCAGACAGCCCTGGATACGGGCAAATCGCCAAGCCGGGGACATCGAAGCGGCGCACGCGTCGCAATCCACCGCCGACCGAGCTCCCGTCCGACTCGAGGCACGACTGGACCGTCTTCTCACCTGGGGACTCGGGCCCGCCCAGCATCGGCCCCCCTGCCGGGCGCAGCTCGCTCTCGATGTCCCACACGTTCATGGCGCAGTCGGGCGGCCGCTACGCCGACGCCGCCGGCGTCCGGGGCGACCCTGGCCAGAGCGACTCCCCTGTCATGCTCCATGTGCCATACGTCGAGCGCACGCAGCACGTCTCGCCGACAGTGACCGCTGCGCACGGGTTCTTGCGCAGAAATTCGCCGCCGCTCGAGCCGACGCAGAACGTGCGGTACTCGCCGTACCCGAGCCCGCTCTCGTCTACCACCTCCCGCTACGCGCACTCCGCGCACGGGCTCGCCGCAGGGGGCTCTGCGGAGGTCTCCCCGACGGCGACGACACGGCCGCCCGTCGGTGCGCGCACGGCGCTCCCCATCACGGAGACTATCCGGCTACCCCCGATCCGCCCGCCGAGCGGGCGTAGCAGTGTCGATGATGGCACGTTCCACCTCCCTCCGATCTCGTCGATGGACAATTTACGGGAGGCGCAATGTGCGGAGCCCATGGCTGTCCTCCGGCGCCTCCAGTGCGCGGACGAGCCGCCCGAGCCCAGCGCCCGTAGCGTCCGTCCGACCGCTGAGATGCTGGCGCAACGGCGCCACAGCCTGGCCGTAGATCCCGTGTACCGATTGTAAGTCAAGGCGTTTCGCTGCTGCCCGCCTGTCCCCCAACGATGCTCACCGTGCCCCACCCATCCCCTTCTGTCCAGGTCGGATCCGTCCCCGCCCCCGAGCGCAAGCGTCAGCGTCAGCGGCCGCACAGACGAGGGCCCGCGCACGCCGCTGAGCGCAGCCGCAGCGTTGCCGCCGCTGTCCTACGTCCCGCTCCCCAGGCACGCGCCGGGCCAGCCGCCGCGGTCCGCGGTGGATCAGTCTGAGACCCCGCGCGCGAGCGGTGCCCGCGGCCCCGTGCGCGATGATCGCCTTACGCAGTCCCTGCCCCCGTCGCCGTACCTCGACGACGCCCGTCAGGTGCCCCCGGACTACCGCGTGCACGCCGACGAGCGTCGGCCACAGCCGCCGCAGTCGCAGGAGCGCGTGTTCGCCCGCCAGGCCCACCCGCTGAGCCCGCCGCCGTCGGCGACGAGCTCGGGCAGCTCCCCGTCGGACGTCGTCAGGCCCGCCTGGCGGCCGTGGTGAGCGCAAGCGGCGCAGATCGCCGGCGGGGGATCTACGCGCTAGTCGTCCCGGGACAATCGCGCGCATCGTGTCGCGCATCACCGTGCCTGTGCGACACGCCCCGGACGCCAACCGTCGCTTTCACGTAAATTATACCTGTTCGAGTTTTCTGCCGCCACTCCGTGTGTCGTGTCTTGCTTTCGCCATCCGTTTTCGCTCTACCTATCTTAGCAGCTTGTAGTAACCGCTAGGGCGCGGCAGCGCACCTCTCTGTACTGTATACTAGGCTATACCAGGCATCGAGGATATCATTTTCCACATTACCGCGCCGAGATTGTACACTTGGGACAATGATGCACACTTGATTGCGCTGATGACGACGTGCGCGCCCTCGCGAACCGCAGCGCGCGGGGGCCTCCCGCCCTGGGCGTCCAGGTCCCACACCCCGCGCTCGCTTCCCAGGGAACGTTCTGCGCGGGCACTTACGCGACGCTGTCGCCCGTGTAACCACAGAAACTCCCTTGGGACCGCCTGATCGCCCCATGATGTCCGTCCAGATATGTTTACATGCACGGCGCCTCCAGTGGGACGAATTTGCCGACGCAGTCGTCCGTCGATGTCTAATTTTCACAAGGCCCGGCGGAGGGCACTCGGGAGCCCCGCCTGCGCGCTCCCACCGTGGCGAACGCCTGGGAACGCCATAAGCTATCGGGACCGAGCGGACGAGGGGGGGACATCGGGGTGACCGCCAGCCGTCTGAGGCACGTCGACGGCGACGCCCCCTCCCCGCGCGCGGGGGAGGGTCGCGGGCGGCGGGACACGCGCGAGCAGCGTGCCCCGACGATAGTGCGTGCACGCGGGGGCGCCACAACGCAGTCCAGCCGCTGCCTGCACTCGCGGGCGTCCCTGGCCACTCTCGATCGAGGCGTGCCCGGAGACAACCTCGGAACGGGCGCGCTTCAATTCCACGCAGGGGTGATCGAGTGCTCGCCCGGCCTCGAGGCGATCGCTGGCTCCGCGTTCTGTGACGGATGACACCATCCGTCGTCAGCGCCGGCAGCCGGGGAGGTTAGCCTTTCGCCCGACCATCAGGCTGGGCTGGCAGCAGTTCGCCAGCGAGCGTGCGCAGATTGGGTTTCCAGCGCCGCTTGGCGAGAGAGCAGGCGGTCGGGCGTGCGCACAGGACCCTCGAATTGCGGCCACGCTGGCGCACGTCTTGTTACGCCACACCCGGGCTGCTTGCCTGCCAAGATGTGAAAATGGCGGACGGTCCACGGCGGGTCTGAGCGCGTTCACATGCGTCGGGTGCCACGCTCGAGGGGTACGAGAGACCGCAGAGCGCGTCCCTACCTTGTGACTTTAGGTTTCTCCCTCGGGAGGGGGCGCCGGCAGGCCGATACTCGGATGAATGTGAGGCACGTATGTAAGTGCTTTGATGTTCAGTCGGTCTGTCTCCACCGGAGAAGACGCGGTGAGGGATCAGCCATCCGGGTGCGTGGTGCGGGAAGATGGGGGAATAAAGGGGAGACGCCTCGAGCTAGTCAGATTGACCGGAGGCCAGGCGGACATGGCTGCCCCACCGCCCAAGGGAGCGCGACATGGCGTGTGCCTGGGCGGACCGCCGGACGCCCCGCAAGCTTGCACCAGGCAGAGATGGAAGCGTCGGGACTCCAGAAGGTCTTCCAACAGGAGCAATGTGCTCGGCCGCTCCGGCTGAATGAACCGCAGACTGTTCATCGACGACGTTGCAAGAGCATATCGGGTGCATCATGCGTATTCTTCGTGTAACCATCCGGATACCAGCAGAGTAGCGAAGCCCTGTATAGGAAGGAGAAGACGGCGGGAAGGAGCCATAGTTGTGGCACGATCACTCACATGTGCGTGAGGCCGTATCGCAGCGCAGGCCGAGAGTCTACCCTCTACACCATGACGTACGAGAAGCAGACGTTTCGCACTTATGGCATGGCTGGCCACGAATAAATGGGGCGTCGTGTCAGGCGACTACCTTGCGAGGGAGAGAGATACGGAGGTGTGGCTGAATGTGCCGACGAACGTCAGTCTCGATCAGCGAGTTGGTCATGACCCCTCCGTCGAAGCTGTGCATGGACGGAAGCAAGGGAAGCAGAGGACCCGACATTATTTCTCGCTTCAGACTAGTCGTGACCACGAGTGACCGAGGTGTGCGAACGCTTGCACCGTGAGCAAGTGCAGAAGCGCCATCAGAGTTTCATTAGAACAGAGGGGGCTAGTATTCCTACACGGAGGATACGCACGGGTTGGAATACCCTTAAACCAAACGCACCTCGAAGTTGAGTGCCTCACATGGAAACAACGAAGGGAGCAGTGAGACGAGCTTCTAGCTCACATGTAGAATATTCACCCCGCTCCTTTTCAGGCTATCATTTAGCTCTCCTCATGATTGTATCGGTGGCAGTAGTGAGTATAAATGCCCAAGCTCACTACCGTGGCAACGTGCAACGCAAGCTGAGACAGTAGAATGGACCAATTCAGACAGGTGTCTTCCTTGGGACCAGAAACGCACCCGACCGTGACCAAAATATCGACTACGAGGCGCCGTGGCACGAGGTCCTTGCACCGTTCGATCCCAGGAAACGACAGCATCCACCGCAGTGCGCTGCCTGGAAGAATACGGCAGGCCAACTACATGCTCGTGACAAGGTGAAATCACAGGGCATGGGACTGGCGGGAAATCACGTACTCTTTATGAACAAGCTCAGAGTGAGCGGTCACCGTCCCAATGTGGAACGTTCGTAGAGTACCCATGATCGTTGACTGTCATACAGAATTAAGCTTCACAAGAGGCGTGTGTATCAACCACTTGGCTGCCCTGGAGGTTGAGACCGAGTAGAAGAAAGATTGAGTCCGCATCCTCCCTGCGTATGTCGAGTTCTGAACCGAACACGACTGATGCATGACAAGCAATCCAGAAGGGTATCACTCACAGTTCTGTTGAGATTACCCGTTCGGAACCTGCCGCTAGGTGCCGACACGGATGAGCTGATGCTGATATGGGGGGCGTGAGGGAAGGAGAACCTGTTGACAGAGAAACACATGTCCGTCAGAGCTAGTCAGCTTTCACGCACAGTCCACACGAGTATTGTCATTGCAACTTAAAGATAGCGTAGGAGGAAGTCCTGCCCACTGGAGACTGGAGGGTGGGATTCACCTACCCTCTGTTTGCTGTGATTCAACCACTCCAAGTTGGTGGGGGCGATGCCAGTGTCGCGTCATTATTGACTCGATCACAGCAAGGATTGAGCACTAGGCAGGGATACACCACCCATTCTGCGGCAGAGTGGGTCGCGCGTGGTTCACGTTGAAGGTCGTCAATGGTTCCCGGGATGCGTCCGAGGGGTCGCGGAACAGGGCTAGAGGATATAGACGCCTAAAAGTACTGAGTGACTGTGACAGGATCTACGTCACGGCCTGCATGCACCGTCGCGGTTGGCGATCGCGGGTGCGTCACTCAGTCCATGATTGCCTCTACGTCCAGCACCAGTGTCGGATCTCGGTGAGTGTCTACTCTGATGATTGGGGTAAGTGAATATCAATAACTTGTATGGCAAAAACAGATCGTGCGGCCGGTAGGAGGCGACTACTTACACGCAGGAAGTGCGCCGAAGGCCGTAGGACAAGTGCAACTATCCTCCTCGACCTTGACTTTACTCACCTTCTTGCTGAATCATCCGGGATATACATCTTACTGCTATGGCTACCACGCGCACGCTTCCTACTCCTCCCCCTGCCTCCTCCCACTCGCTGGCATCCCCCAACAAGAAGGATCTGGCTCTGAAACCGAACCCACACCCCTACGCGATCAGAACCACCTCCTCCGGTTTACTTACTCGTTCAAACTCATCTGGGTACAACGCGAAAGCAATTCGTCACTATTATGTCCCGCCGCCACCCAACCCTATACGGTCGGACTCGTCAAAAGGTCACCGTCCCACAAAGTCTCTGAACTCCATGTCTGAGTCGCCAACCCGGGAATCACCCCGTCCCCTTCCCAAACCTCCTGCTTTGGATATACCCTCTGTTATTCAGAACGGCAGCAGCCATGGCGGATATGTGAGTGCCGATGAAATGTCCGCACAACCCCGGCGGCGACCAAGACGCTCCGAGACTATGCCCATCATCTCTCTCCCCACCGCGGGACTTCTCGCGCCCCCTCCGTCCATTGAGCAGCTGCCGGAGAACCCGAAGCTTTGGACTCCATCCCAGCTCGCTATCTACCTTACCAGTGCTTTGCGCGTGACCTCGGGGAACAAGCCAGGCGAGATCGAATCAATCGGGCTCCCTCCCCTAGTCGCAAAAGATATAGCATCTTTCGTTAGAAGTGCTCGCATTGGTGGACGTACGTTTTTGAGGATGAACGAAGAGGACCTCGAAGCGTATGTCCCGTTCGTAATACGACATTGGTACCGTGACATTAACATGCTTCATCAGATTGGGTATGAACAAGAAGTGGCGTCAGGCCCTCCTCGCTGCTCTGAGGAACCTACGCCAGGACGTTCTGAAGGGCCGCATCTGGGGAGCTGATGGATCGCCCACATCCTCACCATCGGTCGAGTCAGGATCCGCAGACCAGATTTTCTTGAATACACTCTTCAATTCCTCATCGTCTTCTATCGATTCGTCCTCTTCCATTTCTACTGGTGGAGACGACCACCCTGACGGTCCTGGTGCGGTCCTCGGTCGCTCGAAGGCCCGGCGATACAGGAATGGCCGCGTGCGCGGCATGATCGAATCGTTCGAGCGAAGCGGGAGCTTCAGCTCCGAGGGCGGCGTCGAAGACGGCGATACTGGCCTTGCGCTGGACCGTGCCAACCTCCGACGCTGGGCCCGCCAGGAGGGCCAAGTCACAGGCCAGATAGTCATGGTCGACGAGAGCCCTAGCCCGACCCGGCGTCGCCCGCTCCCAATCCCTCCTGTCTTCACCGGGGCAAGCAGCGGGCCGCTCGGGGACGAAGAAGAGCCCACTATGGAGGCGTTGCTGGCGACGCTCGCGAAGGAGCAACCTGCGACGGGAGCACGCGCGTGGGAGGAAATGGACCTTGAGCCGGGCGTGACCGTGAAGCGCGTCCCGTCCAACGAGAGCGAGGCAGACCTCTCCGTCGACCGCACCCTGGTCAGTAGCAAGAGCATCTCCAGCCTCGGGAGCGGGCGTGGCAGTGACGGAAGCAGCAAGGGTAAGCCCGACCGGCGCGTCGTCACCGCGATCTTCACGCCCATACCCGGGGACCCGTCTGCAGCAGCTTCGGAGCAGCCAGCGGTGGAGGCGGCGTCGTCGAATCACGCGTCCGAGGATGTGGCCGCCTTCGATGCGCCGCCCCCTTCGATCTCGGTTGCACAGGAGCACGCGCAGTCGAGGCCGCTTCCTCCCCTTCCAGACCTCCCCGACGTTACGGCCACGCTCGATGCCGAGGAGATCCCCGTCCCCGCCCCCGACCCCGAGAGAGAAGGCCCGAGCAGGCTCGAGCGCCTCCTCGAGGCCGAGATCCTCGCCACGCGCGCCCTTCTTGACACCTTCCGTGCGCGGCTCGAGGCGATCGAACAGAAGGTGGCCGAGCTTGAAGCGAAGGATGCCCAATGCTCGACCCAAACACAGACTTTCCCCCTTCCCCGAGATGCAGACGTCTCCTCCTCGGTCCCTACCTCCGTGGAGCCCGGCAGCGTCCTTGCAGTGCCCGACGCGCTGCTGCAGCATCACGACGCGGCTGTACCCCCACACGTCCTTGCCCTCGTTTCCCCGTCCGATCCTGCTCCCGGATCAGGTGGTCTCGCAGGGGGAGACGCCGGCGTCGGCCCCAGTAGCTCGACGCAGACGCAGCCTTCTAGCTCAGACCCCAAACCTTCCGCCCTGGAGGGTGTGATCCCGGGCGTGGTGCGCCGCCTGCAGCAGTCTTCCGCCGGCCTTTTCTCGTCTCCGTCCTCGTCCGCAGCGCCCGGTTCTAGCGCGGTCGCGCGCCGAAAGGCAGGCGCCGGCAGCGGGGAGGATGGCGAGGGCGAGCAGCCGGCGACCGTGGGGGACCTGCCGTCGTACGTTTTCCTCGTCGGCCTCGGCGTGTGCGCCGTCGTCCTCCAGGTAGTCCTCCGCAAGGTCGTAGGCCGAGGTGCTGTGGGCGGCTTCAAACCGTAGCCACGAGCCTCGCCCGCATTCTTCCGTCCCTGAGCTTCTTGCACGTTGGCCTTCCACGCGGGGCCGCGAGCTAGTCGCCTGCGTTCTCCGCCCTCCTTCTCCCGTTTCGAGTGCGATCTGTTGTCCCGGACACTGTTCTCGACTGCCCGCTGCCTGTTTCCTCGTTCTCCGTTCTGCGTTCCGCATACTGCGCTTGCTCCTCTTCGATGAAAGACTCTGCTCATTTTGGCGATATGTTTATACTCTTCCGACGATCTCTCTCACGACCCGTCACGACCCGTTACGACCTGCTTATGATGCCCTCACGACGCGCCTGCTCTGCTGTATCTGGCCCGGTTTCCGCTGCCGTGTATTTGTCGCGCTCGATCTTCGAACGTGACATACCTCTGTGCTATACCTGAACCATCACCACCAACGCCACTACCAAACAAAAACCAACGTAGGACACCGAGCGGAGTGTATATGTCATCGTTCGTCCATACACGATACTATGTCGTCCAAGCGACCATGTCTTCAGTGGCGTGCAAGTCCCGAACAAGAGATCTAACGACCCATGTCACCGAATCAGGCACTACAGCAGCGTTCGTTATAATCATAGGCTACACGACGTGTTAGTCTCGGTCTGCACCGCGTATGTGGTTCGACGCACCCTATGGCCTTCATGAGCAAGTAGCCGACGGTTGCTACGACCTGCAAAAAACCGATCACTAATCCGAATTAACACGATTGCGGCAGACCACATACTACGGTGGCGATGACGCTCGCAGGCACGCCGTTCTTCAAGAAATCGACGTTCGACAGGTACAGCTGGCCCATCTCGTCCTCCTGCGTCGCACTACAAGCGCACGGTCAATACCCCTCAATCCTTCAACACAGAGAGAAAGACACGTACGCGGTCTGGTTGGGGAAGCCGGAGACGGGCATACCCATTCCTGTCGAGCAGATCAGGCCGGTAATGAAGATGAGCAAATTCGAGCGATCGCCGGGCATGCTCGCGCCGACCTCCTTCGCGATCGGCACGAGCAGCACGCTCGCGATGGTGTGGCTGATGAACGTCGAAATGACCTGCGTCGCGCATGTGTCCATCAGCCACGTAGCCCTGTGTAAGCGAAACGAGGATGACGCACGAGAACGATGAAGGAAAGAAGAAGCACGACGGGGTAGAGGTCGAGACCGGAGATTGCGCCGCGGATGCCGTCGCCGAGCACCTCGAGCAAGCCACTGTTCGTTACGCCGTTCCCGAGTGCGATGCCGCCCATGGCGATGAACACGACCGTCCACAGGAACTGCTCAAAGTCGTCCTACGTGCGCACATCCCGTCAGCAACAGCGCTGCAACCAGAAGGGGAGCGGACTCGCCTTCTTGAGCACGCCGGTGGAGAAGAACGCGACGATGGGCAGGATGGCGATGACTCCCATGTCCCCGACGACGTCCTGGATCGAGTGCGCGACGCACCAGAGCGCGATCGTGAGCAGGCACACGAACGAGACCCACCACTGCTTCGGCGAGAAGCGCTCCTTGGGCGCGCGCACGGGCTTGACCTCGAGCTCGCCCGAGCCGTCCGGCGCGCGCGAGGGCCGGTAGCTCGCGAGGAGCAGCAGCCAGATGAGCACAATCGAGAGCGCGGAGACGGGGAGCGAGACCGCGAACCACGAGCCCCAGTCGAGCGGCGGGTCCATCGCCGCGAGCGCGATCAGGTTCTGCGGGGAGGAGATGGGCGAGCTCTGTCCGCCGATGTTCGCCGCGAGTGCGATGCCGATCTGTCAGAGATTCAGTAGGCGTCGGATTGCGCGACGTGAAGAGTGGACATACGATCAGACAGGGCGCGAGCGAAGACTTTGGAGGCAGGGTCCGCAGGATAGGCTGTCGTGGTGCCGTCAATCACTATTAAGCTCATAGTGTTCACCCCACTGACCTGGATCAAAGTGAAACAGAGCGTGGGCGCCGCGACGTTGCTAATCCACATACTCGCGAAACACGCGACGCCCATGAACGCGAGGAGGACGGTGCTCGGCTTCGTGCCAGCAAGGCTGAGGACCTTTGTGATGAGCACACGGTCAATAGCAGTCTTGCTCAGAGCCGATGCGATGGTGAAGCCGCCGATCAAGAGCATGATTGTCGGGGAAAACATCACGGAGAAGACGTGCCTATGATAGGTGTTCAGGTTAGCAAAGAACGGCGTTATGGCGTCAAGATGTGCGGAGGCGAACGTACTTGGTAGCAGCGGGAGGGGCTAAAGGCTCTCCGTCATCTGCCCGGATGACGCGCAAGACAACGAGCAGGAGGGGGATGAGCGTCGACGTCACGAACAGGGGGATCGCCTCCGTCGCCCACAGGATAGTGGCGAAGACGAGGATGGCGAAGCATTTGTTCGCCTCCCGCCCGTCGATTGTCTGCACATTCAGCAACACCAGGAACACGACGAGCGCGACGAGCGCGTACAGCATCTTCGACGTGAGCTTTACGCGACCGACCGGCGTCTGCACGTTGAGCAGCCCGCGCTCGGGCTCGACTATGAGGCTTCCGCCCATAGCGATCATTCCGCCCTCGTCGCCACCGCCGCGCCGCGCCTGGCTGATCATTTGCCGCCAGACCGTGTCGCGCTCCCACGCGATGTGCTCGCGCTGGTGCAGCTTGAGCTGCCGTCGCGCCTCGACTAGATCGCTGTGCGTCACGCAATGCGCGTACAGGTCGATGAGTTGAGCGATCTTGCTGTTCAGCCGGTCCTTGCTTGCTTGCTGGAAGGGCGTTGCCTGCTCCACCACGTCATGCAGGTACCGGTCCTGCAGGTTGCTGTCTGTCACCTTGTCGTACTTCTTGAGGATCTTACGAAACCCGGCGTAATTGAGCTCGACGTAGGACTTCAGCGAGGTTGCGAAGACGTATGTCCGAGTGATCTTGCGCTTGAACAACAACTGCGTGTCCTGCGCATAGTTGTTGCGCGCGTTCCACACGGTCTCCGGCTGCGAGCTGGTCGAGCCTGTCGAGATGAGACTGTCCTTGAGTCTGGTAGCAAGCGACTTTGCGGTGACGAGCGGTGACCTGCTCGGGCCGCGACTTGCGCCAGCTTGGTCTGCGTTGGGTTCGAGGGAGGCGGTGCTAGCTTCTACTCCATCGGGTTCGTCAGACGAGACGCTATACCTGCGTTTAGCGTCCAACTTCAGCTTGGTTCCTGGAAAGAGGAGAGTTGGATATGATCCGCTTAGGTTTGAAACGCGTGAGAACCTAGGACTAGGACCAGGACGTCCTAGGCACCCGTACGCGATTGACGGAGAGTGTACATACCTGACGGCCCACCGGGCCTAGCACTGCTGAGCGAGCGGTGACGGCGACGGCGCGCAGGAGACTGAGTGCGTTCGCGACTCAGTATGGGACTGTGCAGGTCGAAGTCGTCGTCGTCTTCGTCTTCGTCCGCGTCCTCGTCGTCATCCACGTATTGGTGTCCCGCATACGGGCCGTTCTGCTCCAGCTGCTCAATCTCTTGTTGTAGCGCGGCGACCTCGTCCGACAGACGCTGCTCCTCGGACTCGTAGAACAAGCAGACCTTCTTGAGCTCACGGTCGAGAAGCGGTATGAAGAACGCGTCGGTGCTGGCCGCGTCTTCGCCGACTGCGCCGATAAGGGAGGTGCGTTCGTTGGCCTCGAGGTCGTGAAACGACTCTTGCAGGCCGACTTTGTGCTTTTCGAGCTGGTAGACATGTTTCTTCAAAGCCTCGTAGCTGCTCGACATCAGGGCGCGGTTTCGTGCGATTGAGTGTCCGGATACGCACGCTATGTACTCGTCCCACCACTCTGCCACCGCATTGAACTTGAGCGACGAGCTGTGAACCTCCCATCCTCAACATGGGCTCGTTGGGGATTCGGAGCAGCGTCCGCACCTGAACTTCATGGCGAACCGGGCAAGGTCGAGCTGAGGAGGGGCCGGACGGCGAAGTTGCCTGAGCGGGATGTGCTCTTCGATGTCCCGTGAGGAGCCTGCAAGCTACGTCCCTTTCAGTCTTATTTCTTTAATTTAACTGTGTTTATTTTGAACCCACAGGCCCTAGCACACCAGCAACGCGCGAAGGAATAGTGGCAGAGCAGGAGCGCAAAGGATGAATCGCGAGCAGCGCTGAGCGGATGGCGGAAACGGACTGAGCACGCCTGCCGCGCCACTCCCTGCCATTTGCGGCGGCCGGCACACGGCCCGAGGGTTCTCCCACGGCACAACCCTCCCAAACGGGGCATTTCTATAGGTTCCCGTTCAACGGGTGTTTCGTTTGTTCCCGCTCCGCCGCGACTGGCTGCCTCTCAAGGCCCTTTGCTAGAGACAGTGCATTCCTGAAGATAACCATCTTAACTTGAACTCCTATCACTTTCAGGCAGCACCAGAATATGGCCCAGTTCGAACGTCTCCTTTCGCAATACTTTGTGCCGCGCGATCGTGGCGCAGGCAGGTGAGTGGCTCTAGAGCCAAGTCAATCACCGCAGTACCCAGGAAATCTCACCAAAAAGACATAGGACACTCGAGCAACTATTGGAAACGTAAATGATGTCGCGCTCTTCATACACGCTATGGCCGGCTGAGCAGGTACAACCGACAGTGATGATCTCCTCAGCGGCCCGGAGTCTCAACGACTCCGGACATACTTCACCAGCAACCATATGAACCCACAAAGGGACCTGGACGAATACGGTCGTGCAGTCTTGCTCGGCAATATAGACGCTCTCAGAACCATGTACGCCGAGAACCTGGCGGAGCTCCAGCGAACTTGCAGCAACGAAACCGCTGCCCGGTTGTCTGCATCCGAAGCTATCGACCGCAAGCGTTGGGGCCCGACCCGCGTGCCGATTTTCAACCTCATCCTCCTCTGCTCGCTCATCAAGCCAGGCTCCAAGGAGAAACATTATGAAATCGCGCGGTGGCTAATCGACGAGGTCAAGGTTCCCGTCGACGGCACGGACCTCTCCGGCTCGACCGCCCTGCACCACGCGATCTCGACCAAACCATCGTTCGAGCCCGCGTACGCGCAGATGCTATTCGACGCAGGCGCGAACGTGAACCACCGGAACCGGTACGGCGGCACGCCCGCGCATGAGGCGGTCATGGTCTGGGACCCGACAAACCGCGCGGTCGTCCGCAAAGCCGGTGACGCGTTCAAGTGGTTTCTTGACCACGGGGGCAACGTTGAGATCAAGGACTCGGACGGCAAGTCTGTGCGCCAGATGGTACAGACGTCCCGCGCGATGGCGCGCGCGGGCTTTCGCCTGGACACGTGGAGGATATTAGAGGACGAGGACAGGAGACGCAACAGACTTGTGGGCAGGGTGTGCGCGTTCTGCGGACAGACCCCGAGGGGCAATGCGACGCTGCGGAAATGCTCCGCGTGTCAGAGTGCGGTCTACTGCGCGCCCGCGCCGTGCCAGAGAGGGGATTGGGCACACCACAAGCTGCACTGCAGGAGGGCCCCCGCTTAGACCCAGGATGGCGTTGGCTGTACTACACCTGCTAATTGTACAGTAAAGTCCGTCACATCACGATACAATCCGACTTCTTCTTCTTGGGCCGAACTGCAGCATCAATGGCGCGCTGGCGGGCAGCATATGCACGCTCCCGCTCGGCGCGCTCCTTCTCCTCGCGCTGCCGATCTCTCCGCGCATAATGCTCGCGCGACCGTGCATCTTCCTCTTCCTGCAGCTGTCGCGCCAGTGCCTCGCTATCCCTCCCACACATCAGCAATGCGAACAGACGACCGCAACACCCACAAGCCACTCACTCTGCACTGTCCCCAAAGCTCAGCGCGCCCGTCTGCCTCTCGATTTCTGCCAGCGCGCTCTCCGCGGTGTGCCCCGCGTAGTCTCCGCCGGCGGGGCTTGCGCGGACGAACTCGGAGTCGACGAACGTCGACCATCCCCCGTCGATGTCCTCGAGTCGCTCCCAGACGACAGAGGGCTCGTGCAGAAACACCTGATCCGTCGCGAGCGTGTACAGCGCGCCGTCCGCACCAGGTGCTTTGTAGAGCACAGAAAGATGCGAGTTCCGGAAGAGCGCGACGAGCGCGCCCGGCTCGAGCGCCGCCGCGAGCGTGAAGAGCCCGTAGTAGGTAAGCTGCGACGGCGAGCTCTCGATAAACTGCCGGATCATGAGCGCTGCGCACACCGGGTCGGGTCAGCGTACTGGTCGTCAAACACGAGAGGGCAAAGGGGAGGGCTTGCCGTCTTCGACTTTGCGCTGCTCCTCGGGTGTGAGAGTGTACGTGGAGTCGCGGCGCGCGGGGCCCTCGGCGGCATCGTCCGAGTCCGGGACGACAAGCTGGCCCTTGGTGACGTGGTCAGCCTCAACGAGCAGGTTGACTGACGAGTCGTAGTCCTCGGTGCGCGAGAGGACCTCGTACTCGGGGCTCGAGGGGTCCACCAGCCACCCGTGGACGAGCTTGATGCCGGCCTGCTCGAAGAGCTTGAGCTCCCCGCCTGCGCCCGCGGGGCGGAACAGGGTTGGTACGGTGAACAGTGGGTTGAGGTCCATGCCCTCTGCATAGGAGATGTTAGGCGCACGGACATAATCTTGAGGAGGTGTACGTACTGCGCGTGGCTGGCATGATCGTAAGCGCCGCGGACGTGTCAACGTCAGGACACGCCGAGAGGAGGTACTCGGCCACCAGACGGGACAAGTAGTCGTAGGACACAGACGTGCGCTCAAAAGGCAGGATCTGTATTTGCTCGCGCAATATGAGAATATTGCCTAACAGTATCGTATCGTCAGTGGCCAGTGCCAATAAGCGTCATTCTTTCCTACATATTGCTATGAAGGAACACGGGCTGTTCGAATGTGAGCAAACTGCAGAGCAAACACAAATACGACACTGACCCGTTGAAGTTCTGTGTGATAATCTTGTACCGTCGAGGGGGGCCCTCCGGGTCGGGCTTGAAGGAGATCTCCTTCAAGTACCATACCTCCTCAAGCGACGTCTGAATGTTCTCGTCAGATTGGGGCGTGCTGGATCCAGGCCGGGGCTGGACTCCTGTCGTTTCAGCGGATTCATTGGTAGAAACGGCTTCGGTTGTTGTAGTAGCCACCGTCGGTACAGCAGCCGCCTCCGAAGTGGGCGCTGGTGGGGACGACGCGTCGGTCATGCGTTGCGTGATTGCTGGTGAATTGCACTGGTTCCTCTCGGTACAAAAACACAGCCGGATTTTGAGCTGTATATCTGGCTCCAAGCTGAGGGTTAGCAACGGATGATAGTCCGTACGATCGCGGTAGTACCGCACTGAAAGTCAGCCGCAGTTCAAGGAATCGCGTCCGGTCAGCAGGCGCCGAGGGGCGGTATGTTTCCCGATTGTTTCGGGGCAGTGGCTGTGCCCCTACACGTGGATTCACGACAATGCCCACGTTGTGCTCCATGAACTTCTTGCACTTGAACTACTACAACCCCGACGTCTAAGCTGTGGTCTTGCAGCCTATACATAGATCCATAGCTGCAGATGTAGTGCTTTGAAGGGCGCAAGCTCGTGCTCATGATATCATCGGAGTTTTTCCCGTAAGCACCAGGATTATATGGTGCTGTTTGACTCGCCGACTATGGCAATTTCTTCTTCAGTAGCCACATACAAGTAGCTTCCCGCCATTCTAACTGATGGACCAAACAGCTTACATTTATGAGCTATGGCTGCACGGGTAAGCCCCTTTCGGACGGTGCTTGTTGTATAGTGCCTTCTCCGAGAATTTGCGACAATCTGCAAATGCTATGTCGGACAAAACAAGCTGTGGCTCATCAGTGAATATCCTAGACTAATGGCATAGAATGTAATACGAATTTTTAGTATTCTTACGAGCGGAATGCGAAGTGTAGTAACTGTTGCGAGATTTGCCAAGTTCTGGTGATCAGACTCTCGCCTTCTGCCGTATCGATCACTCCGAGGTAAGAAGCGTCGTCCTTATGTCCCGTTGAGCTTACTCATCCTGATGTCTCATCCAATTCGAATGAAAGAAGCATACTGCCAGCTTGCGCTCTGCCACAAGCTCTATAAGCGGGGATGTGAGGCCATGTTTGCGCACCGGGTGTCAGACGACTCCTCCAGGTGAGCAATCATATGTCGAAGTGGACCCATTGTGCAGGCTCAGATACAGTGCTTAGGCTTTTCTTTCAGGGAGACGCGTTCGTAGTGTACGGTGGAGCATACACAGGCTGTGACGGTTTGTAGTAATGGCAGCAGCGCTTGGGGATCGGAGTCCCGCCCGACAAAGCCAGGACACAAATCATCCGTACCCGCTCAGGCCCGTCGTAAGTCTCTCCCTTAATGGACTCATACATATTGGAATCCGATAGATTCATAGCGAGATTCTTGTGGAGGATCTCTAAGCTTCCCAGCATCCTGAACTGCACAGGCGACAATGACTGCCCCGGAGTCCAGTAGAGCGTTAGCCTACGATGGAGTGGGACAATTCACTCCCCCCTTCTTGTCATTCGTGCTTTTTCTGAGCATTGCGACGGTTTGCCTCATCGCCGCCCGTTTTCCGTTCATAGTCAGGACGTTCGCTACGCCCTTTCTCGTTCACGCCGTGTCTCACGCTGCAACGGGATACACAACGAGTGATCCCTTGGGTGACTACGCAGCTGGTGTGGTCCTGAGCACCATAATCCTCAGCATCACAACCCTCACATGTCCAACGAACCCCATTCAGGAGGTTCGGTATTTCGATGGCTCAAGGCCAATTGCCGACAAACCACTACCTGCGCGACTCTGGTATGGATTGGCCATCGTCTGGAATCATCGTATGATTGGAACCAATGTACAGGTGGGTGAATTTTCTTCCGATCCTGGCAACAGTGTTGCCTAACGGGCCATGCTAGACGGTTCAAACACCCCAGTCCCTCAGAACGGCAAGTAAGATGCGCTTCGTATTTACACGGCTTCACCGGGTCGTCCTATATCTCGTGGCGATCGAAATTTGCAGGACTCTCCTCCACGCGGATTTGCCTTTGGGTGCAGCCAGTCCTGCTTCGGGCAGTACCGCCACGTCATCTTCCTTGGGCTTGAGGCTGATTGCCAGGCGTCTCATCATGTATTTCGCGACCGTGAGCGTCCCTTGGCCTACCTGCTCTTATGCTCTCAGAACCAAAACACCCTGCGTATTCATAATCGCTGTTTCAACGGGTCTGACAGGTCCAGAAAATTGGCGTGATCTGTTCGGTTCGGGTGCTGAGGCGTATACTGTCGGCCGCACTTGAGGGTGAGTCAATCTGTTCCCGTCCTCCGCCCTTTCTTCTCCAGCTGTGGCTGACAGGGTGTACCCGAGATAGACTTGTATGGCACCAGATGATGCGTCAAGTACGTATGCACAGACACTATCACACCCGCATCACCTCACTATCCCATGCAGGGCTTCAACGCCTGGAGCAGCCTGGTGCGGCGTGCGCTCAGAATAAGACGCGGGACCTGGCTGTCCCACTTGGTGCACATCAACCTCAATTTCGCGCTGTCAGGGTTCCTCCACGGCGTCGGCAACCAGTCCGCAGCATTTTGGGCGCTCCTGGCCGTTCTTCGCTGCCAACGGCCTCGCAGTCACGCTCGAGGCTGTCGTCCTGAGGCTCGCGAAGCGCGCGGTATTCAAGAGCGAATCGTCTGCACTTCGGATCCTGGGCTACGCATGGGTGGACGCCTGGTTCTCGCTCTCCGGGCAGCTGCAACCGACGCGGACGGTCGAGATCATGCATGCAACCAGCAAGCCGGGTATGACGTGTTCGCCCACGAGGGCGTTCATTTTGCCTCTCATGTGAGCCCTGGGCCTGAGCGTTCGCACTCTCTGCCTTGACTGATGAAGGATATCGATTTGGTGTTCAGTAACTTGAGTCTGTTGTGATATCGGTGGATGTGATAACAGAACTCACACCGAGGTGCTTTGTATACCGTAGGTACAAGTCGTTGTGTATACTCATAACACTTGCCTTCGTACCGACTGAACTTCACTTATTGATCCGTGTCCTTGCATACCAAACTGTCTCGGTTCTCGACAAGGATCCAACGCGACGCCACAACCTGCAGCATGATCTATGATCTCCAGCCTCACAAACTCTGTGGATATGCGAGTGATGACTCGCATAGTCCCGTTTACAGCGTCTCCCCCCGGGCAGGTTTTGATAATGACTGCACGTACATAGTGTCAGAGAAGCTGCAGGCAGGACCTAAATGCTAGGATGCTGCGTGGTTAAACTGTCACTTCGGCCGGAGTCATTGACAGACGCTGGTGGCGGTTCCGATCACCAATGTGACTGGCGCTCATAGCCTCGTATATAACTGTTCGCAGTCAGGCCTGGGGTGCAACCGTACTCCCACCAAGTATGCTCCTGCCCTCTACCACGATGTCCGCGAACAACATCACTCTCAACACGTCTGCACTTGCTCTCAAGTCTGCGACAATATTCCAGTCGTCGACAGCGGAATTGACGCGTTTGTTCACAGTGGATCTGAAGGTAGGCAACACGCACTGTATAAGAAGTGTGTAGGACTGACAGTCGGTTGCAGAGTGGGAACAACATTATTGAGATCACAGGCATATCGGACGGCGTCGATCCTGACTCTCCGAGGATCACAGCTGCTGGAGCGAACGTACGCGTCCGGGATGTGGTCTGTCTGTGGCGCAAGCCCTTTGATATGCCTCGCAGTATGTTCCTCGATGGGTCGTCTGAAGCCAGCCGTGCTGTCGCGGCCGAATGCCGTGCCCTACAGGCAGAGCGGGGCATCCTCCAGCAAGAAGCGTCTTTGCTTGATGAGTCTGCCAAATTGGTGACGAGCAGCGGCAAGGACGAGAGTGGCAGCGGCCAAATGTACCTCCTGGATTTCCTGAGCCGGTTTGCTGAACGCAAGCTCTCTATCACGAAGGATATACAGATTCTCGACGAGAAGATTGCGGAGGCTGAGAAGAAGACCTGGCTGTTGAACAGCAAGCGTAAGGGCGAAGCGGCCGTTGCCGTCAAGGTCACCGTCCTTGCCAACAGTGACTGCCAAGCTGAACTAAAGTTGACCTATCGTATGTGCATAACCCTCCTAGCATCACATGTATACTAAGTGCACTTATGCAGTTGTGTCTGGGATCACCTGGCAGCCCTTCTACGACCTGCACGCTACGACGGCGTCGGACGGGCGCCCGTCGTCAGACGTATCGCTACGCTATTGCGCCACGATCACTCAGAGCACGGGTGAAGACTGGGACAATACAATGTTGACTCTGAGCACGGCGACATCCCAGGCTTTGAAACACCTCTCCGTCCCTCCCGTGCACCCTCTAAAAGTCAGCGTCGTAGGGGATGGTGCCCAGGCTACGTCAGGTGGCGGTCTATTCGGCAACTCCTCCGGACCTCCGCCAGGCTCCCAACCCCATGTCGGAGGTCTATTCGGACGTGCACCCCCTGCGCCAGGGCCAGGCGGCTTTGGGCTGAACATGGCCCGAACTGTGTCGCAAGCCGCTACCGCTCAGACTAGCAGTGGCGGGCTGTTTGGGAGTTCATCTGCTCCAATAGTAGCTCAACAAGCCCCGCAGGCGCCCCAAGCGGAGCCTGCCGCCTTCGCCACCGCCTCGGCACTCCAGGAACGCGAGCGCGATAGAGAGCGGGAGGGAGAGTCGGTGTCCGCCGTGCCGAACCGCAGTTCGCTCTCGGTCGCGTACCGCGTCGAGGGCGCCGTATCGCTCCCGAGCGACGGCCAGGTGCACAAGCTCACGATCGCGACGCTCGACTTCAAGGCCGGGCTAAGTTACCACTGCGCGCCGCGGCAGAGCCGTTCGGTGTATATCGTGAGCAAGGTGAAGAATACGAGCGACTACGAGCTCCTCGCGGGCACTGTGAACGTGTTCATGAACGACAGCTTTGTCACGAAGACCGACCTCGGGGTGAGTCTTTGGTCAGTCCGCCGATACTCTTGATTGCTGCTGACGATCTTCTGTCCAGTTCATCTCCGCGAACGAGAGCTTCGCGTGTGTGCTCGGGATCGACCCCTCGCTGAAGGTGTCGTACGAGCAGAACGCGAAGACGGAGCACGAGCCCCGCCGCAACTTCGCCGAGCCGCATAAGACTACGACGCTTACGGACACGACAACGGTCACGAACACGCACGCGTTCGCGGTGTACCCCCTCATCGTGCGCGGTGCGGTTCCGCTTGGTAACGAGCAGGTGCAGATCGCGGTCAATTTACGCAAGCCCTCGGGGCTTGCTGAGGCGAAGGACGGGCAGGAGGTCGAGGTGGACGTCGGGCTCCCGGAGCGTGCGAAGGTGCGCTGGACGCGGGTCGTTGACGGGAAGGGTGGCGAGAAGGATGGGCTGTATGAGTGGGTGTGCTCCATCCCTGCGGGAGGAAAAGTGACGCTCGAAGCGCAGCGGGATGTCAAGGCGCCGAGCAATCTCCAGTGGCATGAGGTGCCTCAGATGGTCAAGTTCTGTTAGCTGCCAGGGTGAGGGCAGCACATGGTGTTCTTCGAGTCTCAGACTGTTGTGCTACGCAGATCCCGTGACTCATGTGTCAAGTTCCTGTCTGTTGGTGTGGTGTACCAGTTGTAAGTCCTGGAAAAACGTGATGGCAAATCGACTTGCGGCTCCGCTGTACCGTGCTAGAATAACATCATCATCCCAGTCCGAACACATGAGGAGCCGAATATCCGATAGGATTTCTCGACAATACCTGTAAACAACCATTCGAAGCATGACTGAACATACGTGGGCACACCGTCTACCCGTCGACTGATCTAAGACACCTCCGAGATCGTGTCCACCGACGCAAACTTGTTTACTGCCGGTTTCGCACTATCCGAGTCATGCACCGTCTCGGTCGTCGTCGTGATCACGATTGCGCCGACCACGGCAGGCGACGCTCTATCCAGCTGATATCGATCAAAATTCACCGCGTTCAAGGTTTGAGGGTTGAGGACTATTGCGTTGTGCGTACCTGTGGGACGTGCCACTGCTCGGCCTCGCTGTTCCGGCTCCGGCCGTGTGCGCTCGCCTTCTCAATGCGGAACGAGGTGGGTTCGAAGCGGTCCATGGCACGTTCTGCCAGTACTTGACGAGTATTGAGCCTGCGATGGTTGTTTAAAGTCAGTTCGAAGCGGGGAACGATGGGTAGGCGTACACAGCTAAGAGCGAGTTCGCATATACTGAGGGAGACTATGTTAGCACCCTTTCAGGAACGCGTTGGCAGGCTGACTGACAATTGGTCGCCACAATCATGATTCCGGCGTAAATCAAGTTATCCGGAAGGATAAGTGCCTTCGGGTATGTGATTGTGAATAACCTGTTAGACACTCGCCCCTGTCTATTGGTCGCAACTACTCACAAAGATGAGAGAAAGTACGTTGAAGACGCTAACATGGGCTTGAGCGCGCCAATCGGTTTGCCAGAATGCTATACGCACCTGATGAGCAGGCCTTCTCCCAGGTCAGTACACGTCGTCAAACATTGCGAGAGGAAAATGTACCGGTGTTCGTAGAATATGTAATCAAGCCGTCGATGATCGAGTCGGTTCTACAGCGGAGACAACATGAACCAACAAACGGATCAAGTCACGGAGAGCAGACACACCGCCCGAACGCGGTCCGACTGCTGTGCAAGACGTATATCAATACCCCCGTGAGGAGCACGTCCGACGCAACGGCCGCTCCAAATGCAGCTGACACGGTCCACTAGAGGAGCGAGTTAGCCAAAGACAGATGTACAGCTGTCGGTGTGAGCGAGGGGACTGACGGTGACACCCCAAAATTGTATGAACGAGGGCATCCTGAATCTACAGGTCATGAGAAGATGAGTTTGGGCCTACAAATAACGTGCTGTACGACTCACGACTCGACTGTTGCCGCTGGAGAGAGGGTATGTTCGTCAGCAAGAACGAGAAGGCCGCCGCGGAAACATGCCTTACCGATGGCGAAACCTGATTGATAGATGTCGATGACCCGTGAGCGGACGACTTCACGATTCAGATACCGTATGTGTACAAAGGTTCATACCAAGTTCAACGAAAGAAAGAACGATCTATGCAGATAGACATGAGAGTATTCATCGGACCGGACGGGGACATAACGTACGGCAGCCGCCACTAACAGTCGGTATCTCGGGCTAACTACGGATAGTCAGATTCGCGTGCAGTGTCGACAAGCCATGCTCTCTCACTGAGGTATACACGTCGAGCAAAAAAACTGATACGCCGGGGTTGTGACAGTGTATCGTCGATGATGTGAGAGAATGGCTCACGCTTGCGAGACAAAGATAGCAGAGCCCTAGGACATATTCCAAGACGTCAAGGCATGAACGAATGAATGAGTGCGACCTTGACACACCGTCGTGGCCGGTAAAAGCTATACCAAAAGCGCGTGTCAATGGTGTCAGCAATCATAAGGCTCTCGTTCTCAACGATGGATCACTGAGACAAACATTGATTGACCTATGCGATATGAGTTCGCGCGCAAAATGCCAGGATCAGTACTGCAATGCACGTACCAGACACCACGCAGTAGACGATCAGAGTTGAGGTAGTTGGTCGCTAGGTAGAAGTAACTGAAGGCAATATCAATGGAGTTCCGTAGTCCGATTCCTGAGTGCTCACCACACGTGCATACAGAGTATGACGTGGAACGTCTCCAATACCCTGCGTTGTGTAAGATGTGAGAGAAACTGTCCGGGCAAGGGCACTGACATCATTGTCCCGACCTTCAATGTAGGTATACGATTGAGTGCATGTCCGGTTTTGGTTTCAACGACGGAGTACACTTACAAATCCCTTGATCAGTGTACAGTCCATCCGATATGTGCGCACATAGCGGTACGCTTGGTGAACGAAAATCCCGTACAGTCTTGCAGTAGCTTGAGTGTCATGACAGCTTTCGCCTACGAATGGACGCCACATACAAAAGACCGAGGTAGGATCCAATTTGGATCGCGCCGAAGGTTGTGTCCAACGCGGGGGCAGCGGGCCACAGGTCGGTGGCATTGGTGGCCTCCATCGTGGGGTGGGGCTGGCCGTTGCAGGCGGTCGACGGCCCCGGGGTACCCACGTCCGTCTCAATTATAACTGTACTGCGGTGCGACCATTTTGAATCTCAGGGTGTGAGAGGCATCCCCATATCGGGATGAAACCCGAGGAGCCGGGACAACTGTATGGGTAAGATGGTCAGAAGGCAGTGCGGGAACCGGCGTCATCGTCATTACTGCCGTCTCTTAGCACCAGGTTCATTTCCTCCCCTCAAGACTGGAGTGCAATATAAGTACGTCGGGAGGAGGGGTCGTGTAGATGCACTGATAGAATGTACGTGCCTTCGTTGGCATCTGCCAATCCATGGACCGCCGGACGACGTCACAAAGGGAAACGTCCCAACAAATGCAGGGGAGTATCAAGGTAATGTGCCTGCAACCATGGACTGTGCCAAGAGTCTGTGGGAGTCGCCCCTATGCATTGGGTTCGAAATGATGGGATCGTTCAGGCGTAGCTCAGAATACCACGAGGGCCTGTGTGAATTCGGAAACGGAGGTCCAGCGGCATCGTGTGTTATCACTTTATCCATGACAAAGTTGTAGGGCTCATGCAGTCTTAGGACCCGCGGACCCAGGGTGCCTTCGAGTGGTCCCGGGTTCGTACGGGCCGAGTCGACTCAATCGGTTGCAAGCCTGGCTAGCTCAGAAGTGTCAGGGATTGTGAAGTTATACCCGGTACTCCACATATACGAACATGCATGTGGCATGCTTTCGCTTGCGATTGGTACATGAGATCTATTGCCCTCTGTTGTGGTTGAGTGTTGAGCTGGAGAAACACCTATAGAAGAGGGCGCTGGGCGACTCACAAACAGCGGCCGAGTCCAGGAAGCCATGAATCCCGCAAAGAGGCCGAACGCTGTCGGAGAATGTATGGTGTTTGTTTCACCTTGTACTTGAACATGAAGGAGTGGCCAAGGAGGAGTTGTATGAGGAAGTATGATGAGGCCAGTGTCACCCCGGGTTTCCCGACGGTGCCGGTTGACTCTCAGTGGCTGTGGCTATACGGGTGCCTCCTGTCTTGGCCTCAACCGTCTGCGATCATTGTCTCTGCCGACACGCTCATAGTAATAGCTATGCTACCCACACATTCCCTGTGCTTCACCATCTAGATGATTTGCCATAGTGATGGTATCAGGTAAAACTCCACAACACAAACCTCACTCTGTCCGCTATGCACTTCCTTGTTCACGTTGATGCGCTCAGGTCAAATCTATAACCTGCTGTGCTGTGACCCCAATCAGGGTGAAGTCGTACGACGGAGCAGTGTTATGAATATGTCATTCGCCAAACACACATTCTGGCAAACCTGCGGAGCCCCGGAAAGAAACGCTCGCTGCGGCTGTGGCATCGGTGGACAGATCCCATCATATCGACTAAATGCTACCATTCGCCAGAGCTAGATCTCCAAAAATAATCGTACATACCGCCATTTGTGATGGACTGAGGCTGTGAGTGTATGAACGCGGCACAGGTATAATCAGAGATAGCTACCATATCTTGCGCCGTGAATGCCATACCCGAGTACGATGCATAGTCAAGTCGACTGGGAGGCGGGCATATTACTTCCAATCCTAGAAGGTGCATAATATACTAATGCATTGTATTGTAGCCAACGCGCAATGCTTCCCATTCACTCTCCGGTGATATGCGCCACTGCAGGGACGCGTGGTGATTAGGTTGGTCCTACCCAGTCAGCCGCAGCGCCACGCCCTTGACTGCACTCTAACACCTGCAAATTTTGCACAGGGTCACCAGTTTGTGGTCTATATAGGCGAAACATCGCCGGAAACACTCCGACAGCCGCCGTCGCAGTGGCTGAGCGCTGGGCGCCGACAGGCGCGGTTCGTCTCACGATATAACGAACGCTTCTCGCACTCGCCAATGATCTCCCCTCTCTCTGACTGATATGCCAAATGCTACAGACCCCACCGGCATGGCGCCCAACCCCATGACTCTCGACGGGACTATTGGTGCCTTCCTGCTAGGCACGTTCGTTAGCCTGATGTGAGCGTCTCGTTCAGTTGCACGGACGAGGCGATGCTAACTCCTGGACAGCCTTTATGGCGTGATGGGACTACAGATGTATCGCTACTCTCAACTGTACCCTATGGACAACCCGTCGATCAAGGCATTGGTGAGTGCCTCCTACAGGGGTCCAGTAGCATGGACTTATTCGCGGGAACCAAAGGTCATTGCAGTCATGTGGGGTCTCTGTTACCTCGGGAGGACACTGTAAGACTGATCTGTGGACCAGGGTCCTCGAGACTGTGCACACCGCCTTGCCGATGCACGCATGGTGAGTGTTTTCTTGTGCGATCCAGTGCGGCGTGTCTGAACATCTGCAGCTATCATTATCTCGTTACAAACTACTTCAACATAGGCGCGGTCACACACGGAGTCTGGTGCGCCCATTAACTGCGACGCCTGCAGAGTTTCTGATAGAGCTATCGTTGTAGGTCCATTAACGTAGGTCTCGGCCTCTAATAGAGGTATCTTCTTCTTTTCTGCTCTGACAAAGTACCGCAGATCACGTCTGGAATAGCCGTACGCAGACTCCTGACTACCACTAGTCTTCCTTCCTGACTTTCCTCTGAAGGCAGTCATCACGCTATTTTCCCAAGCGTAAGAGCACGCCATCCCAAGTAGTAGCTACTAGTTGCTGACCTGATCCTCACGATGCAGATTTTTTGCGCGTCGCGTGTCTCTGAGTGAGCACAAAGCCTGCAGATCTTAACCGTGCTTCTCTGACGTGCGTCACAATAGTTGGGCCAGTGTACAAGATAGTGGCAATTATCGCGGTACGCACGATCTTCTCCTCATGCATGATTTCCCACTCATGCATGCAATCTGGGTCATGCAGCTCCTCCTTCTTCTCGCCAGTGATGGTATGAGGGTTTTAGCATCTTTATTGATGGTATCGCTGGTAACGCTCACCACACAGCCTTGAGTATTGGTGGGTTCCCGGTGTTTTCCGGAAAACAGAGCTATATACTGAGACATCGTGACGAACGCAAGTGCTCGTCGTTCAAGCGTCAGTGCGAAATAATACAAGGCGAACGTTTATGGCTGATACTTTATTTTTTCAGATTCGACCTGAACATAATCGCGACGTTCGTCGACCAAACGGACGCGCTGACCTCGTCCGCGCTCGCTCTCGCGTCCGGAGCGGACTACTTGCTTTCGGGCGCAATCATCTTTGCGCTCCGTCAAACTCGTGCCGGCCGAGCAAGGTACGCTTCATGAGGTACATGGACAGCCCGCAATGACTAACTAGGAACGCCGCGCAGACCGGGACACACCATTTTCGACGTTTTGACAATCTACATTCTCCACAGTGGTAAGCTGATCGAGCGCCTTCATGCCTGTGGTGCTTACTTCAAACGCGTTTCAGGCCTTCTGACTGGGTTCGTATCTCCACATAAGCCATTGTACCAGCGCGTGGTTGAGTCCGCTTTTACAGGGTAGTGCACGGTATCACCGCCGCTACTGTAAGTGGTCCTTCGAAATGATGGGAGATAATGCCTTAGCCGGTTCTTCAGGCAATTGCATGGCCTCATAAGCTCATATGGGCGGCCATGGGGCTCGTCGCCGCCAGAAGTACGCACACTCTGTCTTTGTTCGCATGAACATATCCCTCATACTGGGGACAGTGTACGCGATTACGCTCTTCGCAGTGTAAGTGCCGCATTCCCCTTCTCCTCTCGGCAAAGTCTGATCTCGTGCGAAGCTTGAACTCGAGAAAGCTCCTCGTGAGCCGGGGGGTGTCCATCTTTGACACCAACTCGCCAGGACGACACCTCTTTGCGCGCGCGCACCAGCTCGCCGAGGTCGAGCAATGGAACGTCCCGCGGGTCAGTCACCTCCGCTGCGCGCGCTGCTCGCGACCTTCAAGCGTTGACATGTTGCGCAGGTTCGCGACGATGCGCCTCCGGTCATCAATGTAGCCATTGCAGCGGAGACCGAGGTACATGGTGGATCGGACGACGACGACAAGATCTTCGATACCTATCACAGTAGGTCCAAGGCGCGGCTCACGTCGACGTCGGTGTAATATAGTCACGCACGGTGTGGTTTTGAGCCTTGTGTCTGCTGCTGACAGTTAACTCTATCTCGCAGTCCCCGTAATTTGTATATGCCATTGGCTTAATGTGTCTGCTTCTGCCCGAAGTCGCGCGTCATCACACGCCTTGGTTTGGTCGCTTCGACCGAGACTGGCCATCTGGATGTAATGGTGCCTTCGAGACCTATACAGATTTCTTATGTTGTCTGTACTCTTAGACATCCTGGGGACTGATACGCTCATGCGACACCTCAGAGACTCGCCCGGCACAGTATACGCTTTCACACTTCTTGCTTTGTACGTTTGCGAGTCTCCGACTCTCAATTTGACTCGGGTAAGATGCACCATCACAGCCTCAACTCGCGAACCCTCCTTTTCAGTTGGTGGATCGAAATCTTCCAGGGCAATCTATACGGGCCGAATCTCATCGCTTGTTCCATCGTCTTACCACCGCCGAGCAGTGGAACGTCTCCCAGGTACGTGTTCGTGCTCCGGTTGCTTCTCTACTCCAATCTGCTGTGAGATGCGATGGTCACTGATGCTAGGCGTCTCCTCAGGTCTCGGACAGGATGCCGGCGATGACTAGCATCACAGTCTCGGCCGAGGTCGATGTGACGACAGGTGAACTGTAGGAGGTCGAAGATGAAAGCGCAGACCATGATCACAAGTTGGAGTTCATGCCCCACGTCGCAGAGCCAGGGCGCGCATATGGGATGTTCCTCGAGCTTCAGCGAACGCGAAGCGCGAGAGGCAGGAAACGCCATGTCTAGCGTTCCGGTCATCAGCACCACGCGGAGCATGTATCTCTATTTGTGTCTATGATGTGATTCGCTTCGCTTCAAGGTAGTACCTTCTGGTGCAACCCCGGCATCGCTGTCCTATCAGACCTGAATGTCAGATGGTCGATGCGTCTGCAGATGAGGGATAAAAGCTCGCAAGGGTATGCCAACGTGGTAGAAGGTTTGGCGGTACTGTCCGCCAACACAACGCTCGCACAGCCAACCCGCTTCCAGATCAGCATCCGCCACGGAACCTGTTCCAAACACTCGTTTCGAGGGGATTCGCTCCCGTCATCGAGTCCTCGTCGAACCCACCGTAGCGTGTCGAATGGACGTACACAGTTTGCTCATGATCGTGTCCTTCATCTCCTCATTTGCGGTAAGTTTCCTATCAGTGTACTATGATATGTCCTTGTCTCTTGTCCTTGTCTCTGCTGATGCGAGTGTTTGCATGATCAGGGTTGACGCTCGCCACTGCTTCTTCATGCTTCGCCATCGCTAAATCAACTTGGTTTGTCGGTTACCCTGCCAGTTGTGTACCTGTCAGCAGTGAGAGTTTGACGGACGAGAAAAAATCGGAGGAAGTGCGCCACTTTCAAGGTCTATCAAACTGTGTCGCTGAGCTATATAGCTGCGCAACTGTACTCGTGCACCTCTCACTTGAGACTGGCCAGTCATTCTCACGAAGCCTCCGCTTAGAGCGCGCTCACCCCTGGCATGTCAGACCCCGATTTCTCATCCAGGTACGGCGCATTGCTTCTAGGTACCTTTGCCAGTTTAATGTGCGTATTCTGAGCCGTTTATGACGTCCACCGAAACTGACCTTCGGTCAATGGACCAGTCTCTATGGCATCAATATCCATCAGCTTTGTCGCTACTTGCGATCTTACTCCGAAGATAGCCTTGAAATCAAATCAATTGTAAGTTGCCCCACCTCTCATACTCCGGTGGTGGATTTCCTGAGCTCCAATTTGCTAGGTTGCTGCTGTGACGTGAGATACGTTATCTCTCCTAGTAGCGGACTGTGCTGAATTACAAGCAGGTTCCTACAGACGGTCCATGTCGTTATTGTTATACACATATGGTGAGGCGACTGATTGACCTGTGATCTACACTATTTCTCCGACCGACTCGAATCCGCTAGTTACTACTACTTAGTGGCCGGGTACGGGGAAGCAAATGAACACCGTGAAGTATGGTACGCACATCCACCCCTAACGGTTTCTCCCCGTTGCCGACGTTGTTCTGAACCCAATAGGTCACTATGCACAGGTTCGTACTAAGGTGCCTATCTCAGGTATCACACCGTTTACCTGATGTGAACTATGAAACTCAGTCCCGCTTGCCTCTGTAAGCCAAAACATCGGACTACTGATGGGATACTAACTCGTATGGGGCAGGCTCTCATAGCGCTCACGTCCCAATTGTACGTAGAGTATCCGATATACATTCCTGAACATCAGGAAACCCACATGCTATTCCAACATCTGCAGCTTTTTTGCTCGGCGAGTTTCGATCAGTATGTCTGACTTCTGTACTGGTTGGGTTTCCGAGACTGACGAATTTGTTCAGTCGGCAGACGTTTTCGGGTGCTAGTCGGCATTGTGGTAATCACATCATCGTCGTTGTCCGGCTATATTGCTGAAGTGCCATTCTCAGATATTGCTGCTCATCATTCACGTTGGTGAGTCGGCAACGTTCGCACATCTACAGCGGCCTCAATTGCTCATTAACCTCGAGCTGTCGCACTCGGTATTGTCGTGGAATGGTGAGTTACCCTTATGCTGACTTGGAAGGGTCATTTCTCTTACTATAGTGACACTATCAGTCTCCGAGTGAGATCTCTGTCTGTTCTGAATAGTCGTTGGGGATGGCTGCTCCCTACCGGGCTGGGATGCGCCACTGCGGCCGATTTGCTACTTTCATCTGCAATACTCTACGCACTGAACCGGAGTGCGGCATCGGAGTACAGCTGGTTAGTGCAGTGAACTACACTTACGATGTGCGGCCTGCATTGATGGAGACGTTTTCCAGTAACAGTGTTTGGGATATATTGGTCGTTCATGTAGTCAACACAGGTGCGTCTCAGCAAGTCTCTCGGTGTTAGCACGCTGACAACTGCTAGGTCTACTCACCGGGTACGTCAACTGCACCGTCGCATGGTGATGCTGAACCTGCACACGTATTGATCCGTCTATTCATTCTGTAGGATTATGAATGCTCTACCGACGTTCATGGTCAGTGCAATCAGCTGAATGTTACTGTTATTCGGACAAAAGTCTAATGACCCTATTAACCCAGGCTATTGCCTACCCCCAAACGTACATCTGGGGTGCTGTGAACTTTGTTGGATCACGAGGTGAGGAGCATGCTCAATTTTCGAAGTCGCGCTCACGCAGAAGATTTCCGGATGTTTCAGTATACCTCCTTACTCTCCTGAACGTGTGGGTGTTTCCGGTAACGTTCCTGGATTCCTTCCCCTAATGGGTCGGATCGAACAGACTCAATTCTCGAAAATTTATGGCAAGCCGTGGAATTCGATTCTTCGAGTCTGAACGCACACAGAGAAACGTATTCGCACGTAGAGATCAGCTTGCTACGCTCGAGGAGTGGAATGTACCTCAGGTGAGAGCCATGTATTGCCCGCGATGAGCATGGCGTGCTGAGGGTCAATGTTTGTCATCCCGGAGATTGGAGATGAGCTCCCGCCAGTCATCCATATCACTATTGAGGCGGAGGTAGAAGCTCGTCGCGACCCTGAGGGACAGTACACCACAAAGTCGAAGTCTAGGAGACATGCCAACTCCGAGCGGGGTTGAGCGTAGCTACCTTACGCTGTGCAACAAGACCCACAACTTCTAGATGAATCATCCTGACAATGGGCTCTCCGAGGTTCCCACAGCTTTCGCCTGGCGCAATCTCTCATTGTGGAACCTGGTCAGTCCTTTCAGGGACATCTTTACCAAGACTAGTGTGAATGAGTTATTCATCTTCGTGTATTATTTATGGTTGAACGGCCTGTGGTGCTGTTTGATTACCTGTCTCCAAGTCTGTGGAAAGCAACTGTCAAAGATAGCCAGTGTCTCTATGAAGACCGCACCCGTAACATCCGTCCACCCTATGCTCCCCTTGCCATCTGTGATCATGGCATGAAGGCACTCAATTGTCATGATGCAAAACCCATTGTTGCTTGCCCTGATGGGTGTTCGTTGGATTCTCCCTGAGCCTAAGCTCATTCAAGCTTGACTATAAGATACATGTCAGCAGTGCTGTGGCTATGTTATGGGCAATCTCGGGAGCAATGGCTGCAGAGTGTCAGGTGCCCCATCCAGAGCTGTGAGGTCACCTGCATGGACATACTCCCTCATCACATTGTACAGCACCCACTTGTTATGTGCTGCAAGTAGAGGGAATATATTATGGTGACCCTATCAGTAGACCAGTACATTTTTCTTTTGCTTTCCTCTTACTTTCCCCTTGCCTCACCCAGAGACCCTTGCCTCACCCAGAGACCCTTGCCTCACCCAGAGACCCATCACTCACCCAGTAATATGGCACCATCACATCATCCATGGTTGTTGTAATATACTTGTTGAGCAGGGCTTGTTACACAGTGGAAAGCCCCTCTAGCTCACTTACCTGTAGAGCTCTGGGTAGAGTCATATGTAGTGGTTGGAGGTTGTCGGAATGTGCGCGCCGCCGTGCGTGGCGCGCGCCGCCTCGGGAATGCGCCTCCGTGCGCCACTTACGATACTCAACGCCCGGAAGGTCCGCCCCACCGTAGATAGAATGTCCGCGAACAGTTTACTTGTATGGTAGTCGTACGGTAGTATAAATACACGCGCGCAAGCCCCCGCTCGCTGTCCGCTGTTCACACTCTCACACGCCCGCTTACATTCTCGCAGAGGTTAAAAGCAACTTGTTGAACTGCTACTACAGATTAGTCTTATATACATGTACAGGAGGCTACTATGTGATACTGTATAGTACAAAGTCATACAGCATCTACCCCAGCCACAGTATCCAGAACTTTCTCCAGATGACTGGTAGCCTCATATTCATTCTTGCTTACGAGCATGCTAGTAGTTAGCACCTAATATGCATTTAGTTCAACACTCCCCCTTGCTAAGCATCACAGTAGAGTGTGCAAGCATGCAGGCTAAAAGAAGAAGCATGTCAGGCTGAGTCATAAAACTCAAGGCCAAGTTCCCCTCTGAACTTGGTGAATTCAACATGTCCCAGGTTCTTAGTAACAAGGTCAGCAGGGTTGTTGCTGCTTTTGACATAGAATACTTTAATCTGCTTATTCTCAATGTACTTGTGGATTATGTTACACTCTGGGCTCAAACTCCAAGTCCAAACTCCGGTACTTGCTACTCCACTTCATTGCCGTATGTTATGCTCTGTGCTTGAACTCCAAGTCTGAACTCTGGTACTTGCTACTCCGCTTCATCTCCATACTCCCATCTACTCTGTACTCTGAATTCCATCTCATTTCAAATACGTACCTGACTCACCTCTTGCACATGCAGTGCTGACTGTACTAGACAATAAGCCCTGACCTTGAGGCTATGGACTTCGTACTCTGCACTGCTCCTGCCTATTCCATTCAGCCTTATTGTTCTTCTTAACAATAGGGCATCTTGCTATAAATACCAAGCTGGGATGTAGTAGTTATGGAAATCTTGTTAATCCTTGTTACTCTTGTTCAACCCTTGTCAACTCCCATTGGCCTCCAAGAGTCCCCTTAGTCTGACACTCACTCCATCCTTCCTCCATCTACTCCAACTACAATCTCTGTCAAGTCCAACCCCATCCTTGTCCAAATAGAGGACACCAACTAGGGACCCATGCATTACTAATAGTTTTGCAAAAGTCCTCACCTTATGCCAAGTCCTGTTAGGACGCGTGCCGTGGGCGGGCAGATGAATAGAGTCAGGGTTCCGGGAAGGCCGGTGGAGTTCCGACCACGACACGGGGGTGTGGGGACTTTGGCGAAACTACTCGTGGGCGCCAAAAGTATGGAAACGTGTGATATCACATGTCACGATAAGTGCCGGAAAGCGTAGCACATGTTTCGAGTAATTTATTTCTTTAACCACAACCACAACCATGGCTCCTGCTGGCACCACCGAACTCTCTCCCACTAAGCGCAGTCAGATTGTCACTCTCCGTAAGGAAGGCCTGACCTATGGTCAGATAGCTGCCCGACTTGGAGTGGCTCGATCGACTTGCTGCAAGATGTTCCAGTGCTACAAGGCCCACAAAACCTTTTGCTCTCTTCACCGCTCTGGACGCCCTCAGGCTCTTACCCTCCATAATAAACGGATCATCATCCGTACTATCAGACAGCACCGCTTCTGGTCCTACAAGAAGGTTGGGATGGAGGCAGGAGGGTATACAGAGTTGCAGGTCCGTTGGGTTGCAAGGAAGGCAGGATATCGCCGGTATGTTACCCGTCGCAAGCTCTACTTTTCCATTGCAACCAGGCGTAAACGTGTCAGATGGGCACGCCAGAACCTGAAAAGGGACTGGGCGCAAGTCATCTGGACAGATGAGACTGCGCTGCGCTTAGGGCAGGTTATCACTCACCGGTATGTTACCCGTCGCCAAGGCGAGAGTAATTTGCCAGAGTGCATTGCACCTAGCTTTCAGACAGCCAGCAAAGAGACTGTAATGGTCTGGGGCTGCATTGCGCATGGAAGGAAGGGGCCTCTTGTGCGTCTAGACCTGCCCCGATCTGAGCAGAACTCGTCAGAGTCTTGCACCTCACGGGGTCGTGGTGGTCTTGATGCGGAGAGGTACGTGGCACAGGTCCTCGAAGGCCCTCTCCTTGCATTCTATACACAGATGCAGGATCAGACGGGTAAGAGGATGCTGGTGGTGGAAGATGGTGCCCCAGCCCATAAGGCAAAGATTACGCAGAAGGCTCGCCAGCAATTAGGGATCAAGCAACTCGAGCACCCTCCAAGTTCCCCCAATTTGAACCCAATTGAGCCACTCTGGTTCAAGCTGAAGAAGCAGGTGCAAGATACCCCTGGTGCCTACAAGTCCCTTGACCCGCTTTGGGAAGCAGCGAAGGTGGCATGGGAGGAGATGCCAGATAAAGTGGTCAGGCAGGAGACATCAAAGATGGGGGCGAGAGTTTGGGAGGTGCTGAAAGTTCATGGGAGGCAAACCAGATTTTGAATGTATCATATAACACACAATTATCCATGCTTCCTAATGCTTATGCTTTGATATGAAGAACTGTTGAAATACATGAAACCGAGCTGTAACAAAATGAGCTACCAAAACAGGCAGGTGTTTCCATACTTTTGGCACCCACGAGTAGTTCCAGCTGCATGAAGAAGGAATGGAGCTTGGTGGGATCCGATCTGTCGAACTGATCGGGCTCCCGGACGTTACTTCGTTTGGAGGAGGCGGGCAGAGTTCCAGTGTGAGCAGCGGAAGTTGTCTGGGTGAGCCAGAGCATCTGGGCAAGTAGCAGCATAGCCTGCGCCAGGTCCCGTTGGGGGTCGGATGAGGGTGCGGAGGTCAGATCGGGGAGGTGAGGTGGAGGTTCGCGGAATTCTGGGGCTGGTGCGGCAGGCTGCGGGCTTGACCAAGATGGTGCGACAAAAGGGTTGTTGGGGGACGTCCGCGGGTTGTTGGGAGGGATACAAGGAGGATTGGTGGGCCCCTATTTACTAGAGTACACCGACAAGAGACGGAAGACCGAGGTGTCCGATGGAGGTCCGAGAAGGGGGTCCGAGGAATGAAGTGTATTGCGAGTAAAGTACCGAGAAGCGTAGAGTAACAGAGAGTAATGAGCAAGGAGTAAAGTACAAGTATCCGAACTGAGGCAAAGGCTACTACCAGCGCGCCTTATATACTAAGCGAGCCTAACATATAAGGAAGGGGGCTTGTGTCACGGACATCGGAACTCCGGTGAGTCCGAGGTCCCTTGACGCAAGCCAAGAGAATGGAAGTTCTTCTAGGAACTGTATGATGCCAGCGCAAGGAAGGATCGAGGGCGTACTAAATGTGGAAAGTCCGGAAGTCCTAACGGAACTCCTTCGAGGTCGCTCCGGAGTTCCGGCACGGACCGTGACAAGTCCCACCTCTGGACATACTCTGTCACATGCCCCCATCAACTCCTGACCTCTGGAGCAACTCTGGGACAGCATGGTTCTAACAGGTCTGGACTTGGAGTTTGAGCATGGAGCATAACAGTTGTAGGCATTGTTGTAACATAGTAGATACTATACCAGGCCAGTGTCTAGGTAAGAAAAATGGTTGTTTAAATTAATTCGGATGGACTGGGGTGCCAGGAGAATGGCGAGTGTGAGAGGGAGGGCATGCAGGTGGCGCTATGTGACACGTCAAGTTGCGTGCACTTGTCCGCGCCCGCAGGTGGACCTGCGCCAATTATCTATGTACCGTCGCTTGCCAATGTCGCTGCTATGAAGTAACAACTAGGGAAAGGATAATTCCAGCTATTGATGATGCTGAGGGGGTTTGTATAGTACATGGGGCTGAAGAGAGATTGTCGGGACACTGCCTGGGCCCACACTCGCTTACTCAGGTCGCGTCGGATGCGCTCTGTGCCCAACGTTCTCTGCTCAGCGCCGCGGGCTCCCCAACAGAGGGAATACCGGTGGGGGAGCCCAATTGTGGGGCGGGACAGTCGGCCCACTGCGAGGGTCGCTTCTGTGCCGCTTGCAGTAGCCGCCTCAACCTGCTCACGCCAGTGCAGCCAGCGGTCTACCTATGAGGCCGGGGTACCGAGCAGCGTCAACTGGGAGGATGGTATGCCCTCCGACTGGGGGGGGGGGCTCGTAGCATAGTTAGTACCGTGTGTAGTGAACCAGCTGGAACTTGCCGATGTCAAACCTACACGCGTGGCTACGGGACCAGTCGAGAAGGTCTCTGATGAGACAAGACCAGATCTACAGAAAATGGTGGTTAAAGTGCCCGTGTGTGGACTTGCAAGGTCCCTTCCGTCTATTAGACGGAAATCTTGCAAGATAGATTGTATACAGCTCCATGGTCGAGCCCAACAGTCTCATCTACGCTGGATACGATCTCGTTGTCTCGTGACGTGAGTCATCTATCTTCACCATCTGTCAGTACGCCTTCGCTGACGCACCTTCCAGTCTACGTATATTATGTCCTAGCTGCGTGAGCATGCATCCTCACGAACGGTACAAGCCGCGAAGTTGACATACCATCGATCGTAGCCTGAACTACTGCGGAGCTGTGCGCAAGCACCCGATCAGCCTCAACCAGACGATCCGCTCCGGCACGCGCGGAGACCTCACCTACGACTGGCCCGCAGCGAACGAACGTCTCCCTTGCCTGGTCCCCACACATTGAAGACTCACTTACCGACCTCTTGAACTGCCACCAGGGTGTTCGCTCGAACGAATCCTCGAACAGCGTGATCGTGTTCAAGGCGACGCGGGAGGTCGTCATCGACGCCGTATAGCGACATCTCCCACAAGTTTCCCTTCGGGCCGGGCAAGTGTCGTAGGACTCTCGTGCCGCACCGGACACATGTCTATTCCTCTGAGTTATTAGCCTGTAGCACTATAGTGTCCAATAGGTGTGTATTTCATTGAATCGGGGCGTGGCGTGTTGCGTAGGCGTACGTCGAGACTTGTACGAAAAGGAGTTGCGTCGTTGTATCGGGGCAATGGATACGGGATTGTACCTCATCTCTGTTCGCAAGGAAAATCCCAACTGCACTGTCGCCGCCTGTCAGGTTGCAAGATGCGCATTGCCTACAATAGTGCACTTGAATTGTTAGACATTCACCGCGGGAGAGAGATGTCAATGCCTGGACCACAGAAGTTGTTGTATGCATGGGTTTACAGGGTCTTGGTACGCTCGCGCTTGAGTTTGGTCGCGGATACGCTCAACTGACATGGGCAGGTAACATGATACTGCAGTTGCGCTCAACCCGCAGAGATTTAGGTCGCCATGCGCCGCGAACTGCCAGAGAATTCTATATGACACCTTGCTCGGAGCATGTGCACATAAGAGCCTTGCGGGACTAACCAGTGTTGAAACAACGGATTTGGGAGAGATGCTCACTGCCACATGTGCAACGATCCGGAGGTGGACGTCGGAGACAGGCGATATCGCAGTGGTTACCGACGATCTGATGGTCAAAACTTTCTGCTCGAGTTCACAGAGCGCCGACCTGCCCTGATGTACATACACCCATGTCCCAGCGCAAGCGCCCGCCGTGTTCTTTTGCGCATGCACACACGTGAACTATTGACCTCTTCCTCCATGCATGCACTCAGCTACATTGTGAACGTGTCACCGCGATATAGTTCCGCTGTCGTCATATGCTGACCACACAGTCAGGCGCCTCAGCTCAGTCACCGCGCAGCTCCGATGACTCGGACAGCCTAAGAATGGCTCGGGTCTTCCTCACATGATTGTTGATGTTGACCACAGAGTTTGACACTGATATAACTGCGCGCTGAGTTACAGTGAAGTGTATGAGAGCAACCGACGGAGTATCTCAAGTAGACAGGAGCGTCATTGACCGTTACCACCCTGTGCTTCACCGGCCTGAATATATGCAGCCGCCCTCGGGTATGCTCTCAGCACACCAGCATGACCATGGTCCCCTCAGTCGACGACTTTTCCCCTCCAGATGTGATCTCATCTCTCTATAGTGAACTGACTACCGTCTTTGGCACGTATCTTCTCGGGACGTTCTTCAGCTTACCGTCAGTCCTTCTATGGTGCATTATCAACGTATTTCACAACTTATATCATTCTCAGGTTGTATGGCTCGAGCCTCTACCAGCTGTTCCGATACTTCAAACTGTATCCACAAGATGCAGTATTCATAAGGCTCATCGTGGGTGCCCTCCTAGCACAGACTACAGTCGGACTGACGACGCCCAACACTCCTCTCCACAGGTTATCCTCCTCATGTGAGCTTGCCTTCCGCTGGCAGATTGCGACCCAAACATAAAGCATGTGGCCCAGGTTGCTAGAAACGCTGCACAGTGTCATGCTCATGCACACTTGGTATACTACTATTCCCATATACGCAATCAGTGGATTCTCAATGACGACAGTTACACCTTCCTCGTAACTGACTATTCCAATCCTTTGGCATTGACGGAACACGTCTGGTAAGCAAAGTGCATGAGGATACCATTATGTTGACAATGAGCTCTACTATCAAGGTCTATTACGGTATGTGAAATGTCCACATATCCAGGTTGAGATAGCGATGACGACCACAATCTGCTTTAGCTTGTTCCTGCTGTTCCGGTGCGTACCACAATGGTGTTACTGTCTTTCTCTCCTCTGATTTAGCGCGCAGAGTTTGATCGCGCTTGTGGCGCAACTGTACGTATCAAGGTCAATGTCTGCTCACCGGGTTGACTGAAGCGGTGAATGGGCAGGTTCTTTGCTCGAAGGGTCTCAATGCGTGTGTATCTGCAATTCTAATCGTTCGCCTCTGCTTCACCCGTCTGGATAGTTGGCACCATGCACAAGGTCTTTGCCGCAAGCTCGGTGTGTGGCTCTGCTCTGCGAATGTTTAACATCTTTCCTGACGGTTTCCAAAGATCATCCTGCTCATCGGACATGTCGGTGCGCTAGCAAATCCCTCGTCTCGCGTACATATCGGTTGACTAAGACTGTTCATACTCTTGAGGTTTCGGCATAGGTGAGGGTCACTGCACCTTCGCCACAAGCTTGGCTTACTGGCTCTGGCGCATTGTAGGGATCATGGTAGAGCTGTATGCCTTTCTTTTTGTGGTGGGAAACGAGGGAAAATGAACTGATATTTACCCTAGCCAAACGTTCAAGTACACCTCAAGCTTCAATTTTGGGACCGGCTATTGGATATTCCCGGCATGTGTGGGGTGCGCAGCATTCGCCGATTCCCTGCTTTCCTCTGCCATTGTGCGAGGCGTATTCAGGAGCAGACGTGCACTTCCCCGACAGTAGGTCCACTGCCGTGCCCGTAGTGGAACATTTTCTGTATCCATGCCCAGGCTCGTTAACCGCTCTGATTGTTGTGAAGGTCCGAGGAGGCACGCGTTGACGTGATAGTTCTCTACGGCCTAAATAGTGGTGAGTGCAGTATGGATATGCTCTGGAGTAGCACGTGCAGTCTAGGCTAAAACCATATATACTAGGGATACTGGTCGGGTGAGCGCCGTTGTATTTTCCCATCAAGACCTGTAAGGCCTCACAGCCATGACACCTCTCGATGTAGACTGTTAAACGTTGCGGACTTCATCTTGGTGCGTTCTCCCCGTTTGTGCAGCACAACATATGTGAGGCCAACTCGTCATTTTAGACTATTCTCGGGCCTTCAAACTCCGGATACTGGATAGCCATCAACGCCGTCGCGTGCAAGCGTAAGTCGTGTATCCGAAGTTGGCCCTTTCCGAGTGCGCCTAATTTCGAGAGCCTGTGGCATCGCCTGATGCAGTGTACGCGATCACGCTACTCTCCGTGTACGTCGCCAGTTCTGCTTCACTACCAAAACGGGTCTTACGCTAGCAATTCGCGCCGGGATACCAGCCTGAACTCGCGCAAGCTGCTGATCAGCCGCGGGATTGAGGTCCTGGACGGTATGTCCCCCGGCCGGAACATTATCGCGCGCGCGAACCAGCTCGCCGCGGCCGAGCGCTGGAACGTGCCGCGGGTATGCCTTGTCTTCGTTACTGTCCCTACCACACTCTGGGGACGATGATGAGATGGGTGAGCTCATCGCGTGTACGTAGGTCCCTGAAGGAGACATGGGCCCAATCAGGGTCACTGTGTCGGCGGAGACGGAGACGGACCATGGCAGGTTGTATGGCGGATGTGGTGGGAACTTTGAGGGGAAACACGCGTTTGTGTGATGGGTGGTGATCAGTTCAACACGGTAGTGCCGCGGCGGAGTAGCTGGCCTGCGCTGCTTGTAATGCTTTGTGTGCTAGACACTCTCTTTCGGCTGCTGTAAAATGACGACGATCCTGAACGGCGAGTATGTCCTTACTGGGCTGTATATACTATGAATAAGTATCGCCTGGTAGCAGTAATTCGTGGCCGCTGAGCGTGTGGCGATTGACTCCCCTCGGTGTGTGCTACGGATGTCGCCCTGCGGCTGTCCTGCTGATCATGTCGAACGACAACACGAGTGGTTCATACGCAGATACGATGATTACACATAGATACAGCTCAGGCTGTGCAACACATACACGCACACGTCTCGACGATCCCACTTTTACTCCCCTTCTGTCCGGCGCTGAGGGAATGCTCAACAAACACAATCTTTGTCTTCGTGACGGACCATTGCACCTCTTCACACGAGGTCCGAATCCTTCAGCCTGACCTCTGAATCCTCCGGAGTCGCCAGGCCTGAGGGAGGCGGCACAAGCTGGCCTACGGGCTGGGGCTTGATGTCCAGAACCGTGGAGTGCGTACCGGTGGATAGATACTAGACGATGCATACATTGAACCAGGCATCGCAATGTCAGGAGTCGCTGATTGCATACCTGCAGGTCCTCGGAGGGCCAGCCGCCTGCGCCGGTGCTGCTGGCATGCCCGCTCGAGTTCGAGCCGTGGAATATGGAAAGACCGATCTCTTTGCGTGCTTTTTGGGGATCTTTGGACGTCACGGACTCACGGAAGTTGAGCCTGTGTGTCCGCAGGGCAAGCGGCGGTCATTATGAGTCCTTGAATGCGAGGCGCTGATGCGACTTACGCGGCCAGGACCGAGTTGACATAGACTGGCGGGACGTAAACACCGTCAGTGTCGTTTTGAGTATTAAAAATTAGCAAGGAAACGTACGCTTCGAGGTGACAAGATCGATGCCTGTGTAGATGAGATTGCCTGGTTGGATCAGAGCCTTTGGATGGTGAATGTCAGACACATAGTGGTACGGAATTTCACATGTCGCGTTAGCGAACTCACGAAGATGAGGGCGAGAACACTGAAGATGCTACGATGTACAGCAACGTCAGGAACAGATCTATGGTAATGGGTAGCGAGATATCTCACTCGGTGATAAATCCTTCAGGGAAGGCCAGGTAAGCGTTGATCAACATCTCCGAGCAGGATAACGGTTGGAGTACGCTTACCAGTGCAGACGGCATACTTGATGAGCGTGTCAATTTTGGAGTCGGTCCTAGGAGCCGGGGTACAGATGTCAACACGCGGAGGGCGCTGAGAAAAATACTAGAACTCACTTCTTGAAGCCAGTCCGACTTTGATGGAGAACGTAGATGAGTATTGCTGTCAACATGGCGTTCGAGACGACGGCGATCCCAAACGCGGCGGAAATTAGCCACTGTGAGGGAAATGTGAATCTCACACGAGAAAGGCTGAAAGAGCTCAACTTACGGCGTAGTTATGGAAGGCAGCGTAATCGGGCTGAACAAAGCTGTACAAAGGTCAGCTTGGGCGGGAACGCATTAGATATGAGTACGATGACTCACGCTTCGATCGTCGCAGCTGATAACAATGACCGTCAGCATACAGTACTGAGCACACGCAAATCACAATCCTACCGATTGCGAAGCCTATCGATACAATACAGCAATATGCACATGGTCAGTGTCACTTCACCTGACGCTGGGCCATATAACGCACCCATTTCGGCGACAAACCCGATGCCCTGTTTCCACAATGAGACGAGAGGCTGCGGTAGTCCGGATTTTGGCACTCACCGCGAGGTAGGATACAATCCTCCACTTATGCCCGACTATACACGTCGGCTGAGTCCCATGTTAAATTGCAGATCCAGAGCTCTTCTACTCACTGATGTATACTCGTCGGGCGAAGAAGCTGACACAGCATCTCATCAGCCCCATTTGTTATTCTGTTGAGACAGAGCTTACCATTGACAAGAGATGATATTCACCCCCTACACACCGCGCACGGCGTCTGGATCAGATGAACTCGATGCGTTGCAATAGCGGCAGTTATTCACCAAGGTCACAGCGATCAGCTGATGATATAGGACGTTAGTTTGGGTGTGATCATCGGCGTTCTCGCTCATATTGAATGACTCACGTTGATAGACCATATACCGGTGAAGAGGCGGTCGGGTCTGAAGTAGTTCACAACGAGATACCAATAACTGTCGTGAACATTCAGTTTTCTGTATGCCACTGATACCTTACACCGCCAACGACGCACCTCATATGCATGCACAACACTGTATGGAAGGTGTCGAAAAGGCTGTCCACCCCATCAGTCAGTCTTAGGTAGTTACCACCACATCAAGCTGTAGCCTGGTTTTGTGGCTCACAGTAAAGCCAGAACCTGTGATCAGCCAGAATTCAGCGTCACTCAGTAGAGATCCGCGGGTAGTGGACCTACGTAAAGCTTCATGTAGATCGAGTCACCGATGTGGAGCCGCGCATACCGATATGCTTGGTGGAGTGTCAGTCCGTACAACCTTCGCCGTTAACGAAGGCTATCAGGATCGCCCCGAACATGGTCTGAGAAGGTACTACCTACATCAAGCTGCCAAACGTCCCGAGCAAGATCGCCCCGTACGTGTTGTTCAACGACGGGATTTGTGGGAGGGGGAGTGAAAGGTGGGCAGTTCCTGCGTCTGGTTGTGCTTCCATTGCGGCCAGGTGTGCTAAGTTGAAGGGCGAGCGGGAGTCTTGGTGGGCAAAATCCCCGCCCGATATGTATACGGTCCTTGGGCGCCGCAACGTCCAGCGCTGTCGAACTTCTGTCGTCTTCTATCAACCATCTGTACCGGAGAAGGACGCATACGGTTCGTGGGCGCACCTGAGAACCATCATGGGTGTCCTGTCGAACTCGCCGGGATGGCCGGTGAGAGTAGTACCGAGACATTCGGAAGCGTGCCATACTCAACGTTCAACTCTAACGACAATTCACCGTCAAGGGATGCTCCTACTCACCTGGCCCGCGCGGCTGCCAGCAAGACACCATACAGGAGACAGCTTGAGGACCCTGGGTCTGCGCACAGCCCGTCGAGGTTCTTTCGTCCATTTTGATGAATTTGACAGATGCGTGCGCCGAAATCAACTGATTATCATTCAGAAGAGAGATGAAAGATGTTGAGCGGCAAGATGGGAGGTGTGGAGTCCTTAGTCGAGGAGCATGTGGTCCTGTCCAGCGCGACTTGCAACCACGCCACGGCATGCTTCAGTCTGCGATGAGAGATGGAGAGCCGGGTACACCGCCGCCCGCAACTATTTTCTGAGGGCTACCCCTGAGTCGGGGAAACCTGCCAAGCATAGAAGGGACTCGGGTGTAGATGTCGGGCGGTCCGAGTGGATGGGCGAGGCGCTAGGTGGCCGGGGAGACGGACATGGTAAATGCACACAAACAGACGCTCTCCAGCCATGATTCGATCCCGTCTTACGCTGCATGGATGCTCATTAAGCACAACGCTTGTCTCGTAATCCGGCTCACACGGCGCCCGGGGCCTTCAGCCCAACTCCCTCGGGGGTCGCCAGGCCGAAGGGAGACGGCCCCACGGGTGGTCCATCTAACTCGGGATTGATGTCCAAGACCGTAGAGTGCGTACGTGACACATCCTGGGCGGTGCACTTCGTCAGACATCGCTCAGTGTGAAGCATATCTCGTCGCTGACCTGCAGGTCCCCGGAACGCCAACCGCTCACACCGGTGCTGCTGACGTGCCCACTCGAGCTGTAGAATACGGAGAGGCTAATCTCTCTGTGTGCTTGGTGGTGAGGGCCTGTGGACGTCGCAGGCTCGCGGAAGTTGAGGCTATGGACCGCAGGGTGGGCTGTGCGCATTAGCCAAAGCCTCAGGTGGCAGCATGGATGTGACTTACGCGGCAAGAACTGAGTTGACATAGACTAGGGAGAAGGTGGCACTGTCAGACGTATCCCATATATTCGGAGAAATGAGAGGAACCTACGTTTCGAGGTGACAAGGTCGATGCCAGAGTAAATGAGGTTTCCTGGCTGAACCAGAGCCTTTCGCATGATGGGCGTTAGATGCGGTCATACGACAATTCACAGGGGATTTGATGGACCTACGAAGACAAGAACAAATATACTAAAGATGCTGGGACATTTCAGACGCATCAGGGACCAAGTGTGTTGTTGTGGGAGCTTTCACTCTCACTCGGTGATAAACCCTGCAAATGTCACAATGTAAGCGCCTGCATTGCTTAAGGGGAGCGCTCGGATGCATACCGGTGCAGACCGCATATTTGATGAGTCTGTCAATTTTGGTTTCTGTCCTAGTAGAAGGGAGACACGTGTCAGACGTGTCGAGAGCAAAGAACGACTGTGTCCTAACCTACTGAAGCCAGTCCGACTCTCATGCAGGATGTAGGTTAGTATCGTCGTCAGCATGACGTTTGTGAAGACGGCTATGCCATATGCGGCGGAAGCCATCCACTGCGATAGGGGCTGAGCTTGGTTCAAGAAAAGAAAACCGGTCTGCAACTCACGGCATAGTTGTGGAAGGAGGCGAAGTCAGGCTGGATGAAGCTTAACAAACCTTACATGAGGACGACAGCACGAGATGTGCGTACGGAACTCACGCTTCGATCGTCGCGGCTGCGAGACATTTGTGTAAGGAAACATTATGGTCATCTCGCACGGCTGTTCCTCACCAGTTGCGAAACCTGTTCAAACAGTATGCACGTCAAGTGCGTGCCTCCACCTCAGATTGCCCAACGAAACGTATGACGCACCCATTTCTACGACAAATCCAACACCCTATCTCAACGATGAGCCGAGAGGCTGCGGGTGAAATGATTCCAGTCTTGGTTACTCACCGCGATATGACATGATCCTCCACTTGTGCCCGACTGTACGTGGCGGATGAACTACATGTCTGATAGCATGTGCGAAGCTCTACTCACTGATGTATACACGCCGAGCGAAGAAACTGATCTCCCATTAGCTGCATCCTCGAATGTGGTGTGATGGGGCTCACCACTGGCAACAAATGATGTTCACTCCCTATTCAACCGCCTCGGAGTTAGGGGGAGTTCAACGAAGTTCAAGACAATGGACATGCACCAAGGTCACAGCGAGGAGCTAGACAGAAGAGGTTTGAGTACATATGATTTTCTGGCGTTTGGCTGACGTGGGACACCATATGCTTACGTTGATAGACCAAATACCGGTGAAGAGCCGTTCGGGTCGGAAGTGGTTTACAACGAGATACCAGTAACTATCGAGAGTGGTGAGTCCTATTCTGACGATTGACTGCCTACGCCGAGGACAACGCACGTCATATGTATGCATAATACAGTGTGGAGAGTGTCGAGGAGTCTGTCCACCGTGTGCGTCAAGATCAGGCGGTCACGATTTGTCACGCTTTAGTCGGTTCTGACAGGCTCACACCAGGACCGGAACCTGTGTTGAGCTGGAGTTGAGCTCTACTCTATCGAAATGAATGGGGTTTCTGACTAACGTAGCATTTGGTATACATCGAGTCGCAGTGATAGACCCGCGTATAGCGATATGCTTGGTGAATTGTCAATCCGTATAACCTGCGTCATGGAGGAACCCTGTTAATATCGCGCGGACGTGTCTGACTTCGGGGGTCATACGCACATCAGGCTGCCAAACGTTCCTATGAGAATCGCCCCATAGGTGTTGTTCAGCGACGGAATCTGCGGGAGGGGAAAGGGCTGGTGGCCAGTTCCTGCGCCCAGCTGTGCTTCCATAGCGGCTGGGTCTGCCAAACCGAGAGGCAAGAGCGGGACTACAATGGAGTAGTCGCCCGTCCGTTAAGTACACCGGCACCCATGCGCCGCAAACGCGCAGTGATGCGCCACGAACGTCCAGTGCTGTCGAACTTCTGTCGTTTCCTATCAGCAATCGAATCCCGGATAAGGGAACATGAGGTCGGTGGGCGCACTTGTGACTCGAAGCGTGGGGGCCGTAGGTCTTACCAGAATGGCCGGTGAGAGTTGTACTCGGCACTGCAGGATACGTCCCATAGCCAACCATCGCACGAAGGGTCTCCTACGGCGTAGCTCTTGCTGACCGGGACTGCACGGCTGCGAGCACGACACTATGCGGAGCACAGCGCGAAGAGTTCTACAGTCGGCGCACATCCTGTGGAGTTGATGCATTGAGTGAATCGGCAGATACATAGGCCGAAATCAACCGATCGTTTCCGTAGGAGAGATGAAACATGTCGAGCTGGGAGATGGGGCGTGTGTCTTCCCCAGTCTCGGAGGTTACCATGTGGTCCTGCCCAGTGCGACTCCGACCCACGCCACGGCATGCTTCCGTCAGCGATGAGAGATGGAGAGCTAGGTACACCGCCGCCCGCGACTATGCACTGCAATGGGATTGCTTCTGTGGGGAAGAACTGCCGAGAATCAAAGGGGCTCGGGCGTGCGGCTGAGTCAATGGGCGAGTCGCTGGGCGATGAGGCAGACGGAATGTCGTTGTCTAACGCCTGTGGAGATTGAATCGGTGAACAAGACAGTCAACGCGTCCGCAATCGAGATGTACACATGCCTACTACCTGTCGAGTTGCGCATGTTACCCAGCGCAATTTTGCACGAAGCAAGATATACACACCCGCCGCTGCACTATGGAAGATTGCAGTGGCATGTGCTGGGTTGATATGTGCCCCAAACGGAACTTCAATGCCCGGGCTTAGAAGCAGACCTGAGTCCCTGAGGCCACATCACGGTCGTCGTGGTTCTCCTTTCGTGCTTCAACCGTCATGAGCGCACTGCGCTGAATCCCACGATAAGTATAGCGCAATCAAAACACTTGCTCGCCAACGGAGTACCCGAGTACAACAAACGGCAATGATTCGACAACTGGGCGAAACGTGACCGCAGTCGTCGCAACACCTACAGGAATTCCTTGAGCGTGGGGAGGATCGCCGCGACGGCAGGGCCGTTCGGTGGCTCGATGCTCTGGAAGTACTGTCAAACGCACCCGTCAGCATCCTCTCTCACAACAGCCCCGACGGCGGGTGAAGTACTCACGTCTCCCCACCACGGCCCCGCAGCCCACCATAGCGCGCCGAGCCAGGTGCCGCCGGCCGTCTGAAGCTCGCAGAGTGCGCTCTCGACCGCGGCGACGCATTGCGTGTTGTTCCCTGCGCCGATCTCGCCGAGGAAGCCTTTGAGGCCCGTCTGCTGCAGCCACGCTGTCGCGGCCTGCAGGCGCTCCGCGCCGATCGTGTTCGATACGCACGTCGGGGACGTGCCCGACCCGTCCGAGTCTAGGTACTGGTGCATTTCTATGAAGGCGGGTCAGTGGGCGCCGGGCGTAAGTGGGAGGAGGGGAGGGGGAGAAAGACGTACGGATAGCGATGTTGTTGTTCGGGTCCTTGATCGCGCCGAACGCGTCGCTGTTGCCCGAGGTCGTCCAGGTCCAGGCGCCGGTCCAGCTTGTGCCTTCTGCAAGGATGAGCTGCTCGGTGGCACCACTCGCGCGCACGCCGTTGACGGCGGCTTGCATCTTGAAAGTGCTTAGTTCGAAATTGAACACGGGTGGGTGACCTGCACATAACTTACCAGGTTGAAGACTGTCTGGGCGGGGATGTCATGCGGCTCGTTCATGAGGTCGAAGATGACATTGGTGTCGGATTTCTAGACAGGCACATGCGGTTAGCGGTGCAAGGATGATTACGCTCTGCACGTACAAATTCGGTCGCGAGCTTCTGCCACCCTGTGCACGGTCATGAACGTCAAGCACTATGCGTTAGCAAATAGTGCTTACAGGCTTGGAAGCTAGAGAGGGCAAATGTTAATGAGCTCTGAACCACTGATGTACGGAAATCCGATACTCACTCAGTCGTGCTCGAGATAGTGTTGCCATTGTAGATCATGAAGTTGTGGGCTGCATGGCATTCCATCAGCTTCCGATGTCTCCTACGTCTCCTTCACAGGGTGTACTGACGGTCAACAACTGCAAAGCCGCCCTTTCCGGTGATGTCGCTCACGGTCTAAGAAACGGTAAGTTCCCTGGTCATAGGACGTATACCCCGTGTTGAATGCACCTGCTTCAGACCGTCAAGGTAGGTGTTGTTGAACGGACCACTGAGCCCACCAGTCGTAGGCGGGCTAACGCGCTCCATCAAGAACGGAATGCGGAACGTGTTGAAGCCCTGCTGGAGGAAGAACTGTACCACGAGTAGTTTGTCAGCTCAGCCCTCTAAGATGAATTGGACCAGTTATGCGGGAACGATACGTACGTCGATGGAGCTGGGCTCCGGCCAGGTGTAGTCCTTCCCAAGTTGCCCGGGGACGGCGTTGTTTCCGAACTCAGCGCCGGACTGGTTCACACCGAAGAACTTGAACTTGGTGCGTGAGCCCGCACACGCAGACGGGCCGGGGGCGGAGGACGTCGACGTCGGGGCGGCAGCGCCAGGCTGGCATTGCGAGTAATCTGCCGGAAGATCAGTCACAAGCACGAGACTAGAGAACCACGTCGAACGCACAGTCGTTGACTTTGACACAAGCCGACCCGGGGTCACACGTGGTGTCCCCAGAAAAGCCAGACCCCTGGTTCGTGCGACACGGTCAGGATGCCCTGGAACGATACGCAACAGTCTGTAGAGACCCACCCCACATTGGCCCCAAACCGCAACTGAGAGCGCGGGGGCGGCGCTTGCGAGGGCAACAGCGAGCGAGAACAACGTCTTCTTCATGGTCTTGCTAGAGGTGTTCGCGGATTACTTGGGGATAGCGACCTCCCCCACCGACTGTACCTTTATACCCACACCGGGAGCTGTGGGCGGGACCTTGGCGAGCGATGGCGCCCCCGCCAATTTACCGAGAATCAGCCTCGCACGAGCAAACGGGGAGATGGCTAGATCACAAGGCTGGACCGAAGTGGGCCTTGCGACGCGTCGGTCACGTAGAAGGATGCGGTGGGCCGCGTCGGTGATGACCCGGGTCGAGAAGGTCGTCCGGTGTACCTGGACAAAGCTTGGAGAAATTGATGATTCGGACGAAGTCATTGTTGCGAAGTCACGGACATTGCATCGATTAGCCTGAGTTTTTCCGGCCACCAGGGATGCAGAGCACAATATCCGACTAAGCTGTCTATATTCCACCTTGCAGTCATTCAGCAAGTGTTTCACGTTCCAGTGCGCTTCAATGTAATGAACCACTAACGGAATTCAACCACCGTTATGACGCGCCCGACTCCCGCATGGTAACCAAGGCTGGTCGAATAAACGCACGGCTCCGAGCAGACAGAGGTCTAGATCTAGGACTGTCCCAGTGATACGCAACGAAACTTGGAGGGAACCTGACCTGTATCAAGAGGAAGCTGGGGAAGATCACTGCAGACATACGGTGACGGTTGAACCTACCAAAGTGCCTGGCGGTATACAGTTTTACCGCACGCGAAGACCACAGAAAAAGCCGCAAGATGATCCGAAAGCTCCTTGCAGCATCCTAGACTTGAAGCGTCAAGGTGGGATCACTCAGAAAGTCCGGGAACGGTCGGTGGGAGATGTGATTATATGTGTATACGACATAGCAGAACAACGTCTGCGTAGCACGTCAGCACGCATGACAATGTGAATACATGAGGCCACATACCAAACAGCCCCCAGTCCTAAGGCTCTGCATGAAGTTTCGAGCCCATCACTTCGTAGCCGCGTGGTGCCTTCCTCTCCAACCTCTGCTCCAGCTTGGTTCGTACCGCCGATGCTGGTACGTTCTCCACCGTGACGAGCTCCTTGGCAGTGAGAATTTTGCCAGCAATGTCTGGACTGTGTCGATGGTAGACAGTCTGCAATCGTCTATGGATTCCGAGAGCGACAAGAGTGCCCTTGATGTTCTTCGGCAGAGCGATGGCGGAGCGGCGTAGAGTGATGCGATAGTGGGTGAGAGGCTCGCCCGCGGCGGCGGATGGTGATGACGGAGGCGCCGCAGTAGCCATTGAGCGGAGTTGCAACCGTGTCCAGGAGGATGCGCACGGGCGCAAGGAGCCGAGGGACAGCATGGCGAGCGGCGGGGAGAGGATGCTCGTCGCTGCGGCCGACAGCGAGCAGCTCCCAAGTTTGCGCGTGCACGTGACATTCGCGCCCCGACCGACCCTAAATATTGCGTGCCGCGTCTGGAGTTGACCGCGTTCAAGCGCTTAGCCTATAGCCACCATCCTCTCTCTCTCGGTCTCCTCCTGCTCTCGTCCACGCGTTCTCTTGGTTTTCTCGCTGCATTTCATGTCGATTAGGCCTGATATTACCACGTAGATCACCTTACGATCATTGTTGACGCCTAGAAGCTACCTCGAACGTCTGTGACGACCCTGGTGTCCATCACGCTCTACGAAATCGCAACGAGATGAACAGCAGAAGAGTGAACCGATCCAAGAAGGTACGTGTGAGGTGTCATACTGTGTACTACTGCTGAACAGTTCCATTTAGGTACCCGGCGTGAAACTACGACCGGCTGACCCTGCCGCACTCAAGGACCTCAGGACACCGGATTCCACCTGGGCAAACAGTTCCGGACTCGACTCCGACGAGGAGACTACACATGCGGACCTATGTCCACGACCTTTCAAGGGTATAGTGCTGTGTGCTACAGGCATACAAGACAAGGTGAGTATACGGTTCTCACAATCCATCAACGCACGCGGCGAAGACTTCGTCCGAGGGCTACGAAGTTACGCTGCTGTTTTGCACAAGCAGACGTTCTGGTTCTCACCCCACCGGTTAATGTGACCCAACACCAGCCATTTGCAAGGGAGATTCAAGGGTTGATGCCTCGGTGCCATCGTAACTATGCACATGTCTCCCGACCAAAAGGTGTCTCACCACTCGAAGTCAGACCGTTACTCCAATGTCAGAGCTGCCTGCCTGAGTGTTTGGTCGGGACCAGAGCGCGCCCCTGCCCTCTTCTATTGCCCTGTCCCGTATCACTCGCCATTTCGCAGCTCGGACAGGGTGTCACGCACTGTGTGGGCGGTCTATACAGAGGAGATGATTCTGGGCTTCGAGTTGCCGCTCTTGCACCCCTGTCTGGCTGTCAACAATCGGACGGCAGGGCATTTCTGGCCTGATATATATGGGGCCGACGTACTCTACATCTGCTCCCTCTCGGCCATTCTGATGCATATGGGAGACTGGATGTATCTCCCGGGGGTTATACTTTCCACTCAGTCACCACGCCAGCTCGCTTGATCAACTATAGCTAACATCTCGCGATAGACATCGTTATTCAAACTTGCCCTCGAACTTGGAGCACAATCCATGAGTGACCTCACGGACAAGGTTACACATCTTATTGCGGAGGAAGCTGGCAGTCCCAAGTATCGAGTAAGTCGGTTCCGTGATAACACCACAGCAGAGTACTTATGCCCTCCGAGTGCGCATTAGAAAACGGCATTCCAATCATGCATCCTTCATGGATTATCGATAGTCATCGAATATGGCTGCGGGGAGACGATGTCGACGTCAAGCAGGTTAGCCTGCCTGTGCCCCACGTCGTTGACATTTCTAATCCATACACAGAGTGTAGAGCGATATCGCCTACCGCCCTTCAACGGCATCGTTCTGTGCATCACAGGTATAAAGGAAATGCATCGCCGTACCGAAATCAGCAGCAAAGTTGTAGCGGGTGGTGGGAAATACGTGAGGGAAATTGAGCGGCCCGTCCGCGTCACACACCTCTTGTGCGGCAACCTCATCGAAGGCAATTCTGAGAAGGTGCATTACGCAGAAAAGTTCAATCGCTTGGGCGAGGCTCGGATACACATTGTCTGGGAAGACTGGTTTTGGGACTCGTTGCGGTTCGGAGGTACGTTGCGCAGCTGTCTCAATATCGCGCGACCTTACCATGTGACTAGGCCGGTTCGATGAGGAAACGTACAAGGTTTCCAATCCACGCCCGCCCCCAAGGGCACTGCCAGAAGGTGGGTATCGGGCCTGTTGCTTTGCTAGGAAGATTTTTCTGACGTACACCACCTGTCCAGCCCCGCTCCCTGGATCTTGCCCGACCGCGGATGATGTCACAGGTGCTTCCTCAGAGTTGGCGCACGCCCAGGCGTCAGCGGAACAGGCTGCCGCGCGCGCTGCAAAGCTCCACAACCAGGCGGACGAGGAAGAAGAAATTGCATCGGTAAAACGCGTACCTGCGGTAACCTTGGGTCTATGGGAGAGCATCCTGAAACCCCGCGGGTTCGAAGTGCAACAAGGACGCCTAGTGCGCAGTCCCTCCAAGTCGCAGTATCGCCCAGACACATCATACCGCCGGGAACCGTCCCCGTCCAGCCGTGCGAGCAAGCGCGGGTCCCTCAAAGCCGGAGATGGTGAACCGAATGCGCCAGTGAGCGCGATCTCGGCCTTCCGCAAGGCGCGGTCGTTTGCCCCCGCTCCACAGAACGCGTTGACGCCGCTGTCCAGGCAGCTGTTTAAGCGCGCCCCCACCGCCGGTGCGAATGCGAACGCGTTCGGGGTGCGGTCTCCGTCCTTGGCGTTCCTCGGCCGTTCGGTCGGGAGCGTGCAGGCCGAAGGCGGGATCTCCTCTGACCTTCCCATCGCGTCTACGTCCGCCGTGGCGGGCCTGAGCAGAGCGGCCAGCGTCGCGCCGGATCACGAGATGGACGCGGGCATGGCTGAGGGCGTCTCCGAAAGTGCCCGCGAGCTGTTCAAGGGGAAGCGGATTCGGGCGCTTGGCGAGGCTCGGTGTGTGAGTGTGCGGCGGGCGATCGAGGAGTGTGGTGGGACATGGGTCAGTCCACACGACGATGACGACCGAGTAGATTTCACTATCGTCCGGCTGGTCAGGTACGTACCCTCTCCGATCTGTTTTGAGCATGGCTGACCTTGCGTGACAATCATAGTGGGAGCACGCTCTATCGCAACGAAGGTGACGAGGAGGAGCGAGTCAAGTACCGGTCCGAGTGCTGGCTCGAGCACTGCATCAGCGAGGAGCGAATATGTGCGCCAGAGGAACACATCGCGTTCGTGCCGCTGCCCATCCCGGCGCCTGTTCCGGGGACGGAGGACATGATGGTGAGCTACTCCGGACTCGACCAGAGCGAGGCGTGCTGGACCCGGCGGTTGCTACGCGCACTCGGTATGTCACTTTCATATCACCTGGTGCTTAGGGTTTCCGGTATGCTGAGCATGCCACGGCCCAGGTATCGAGCACGCGCCCAATTTTTCCCGGCGTACGACGCACCTCCTCTGTCCTTCCGGAATGGGCGCCAAGGCGGATAAAGCGCGCGAATGGGGTACTCCGATTGTGGACATGGAGTGGCTCGCTTCCATAGCGCACAGGGGTGTTGTGCCGTCTACACTACCTCCCACTGCGGCGGAAAACGTGACTGTGGATCAGAATGGCGACCTCGACCTGCCTGTTGTCGATTACACGGGAGCACCCGAGGTGTTGATGGCCACGCAGCAGCCCGCGAAGAAGAGCCAGGGCGACCTGAAGGCAAAAGGCAAAGGGAACGCCGGCATGGTTGACATCACCAATGGTATGCTCTGCGTCGTCCACGGCGCACTTTACAAGCTGACTCCATGGCCAGAAGACCCAGCACCAAGATCCCGGTCCCTGTCCTACTACGACCCGCCTCTAGATGAGCCTCAGGCGGGAGGAGAAGAGCATGAGTCGTTCGGAGTTCCCAGCATGTTGCTTGACGCACCACTGCCATCCGACCAACCATCTACGCCCAGGCAGCACTCCAAAGCTCCCTCTCCGGCATTGCAATCCGATGCTGACGCGCCCCCTCCGCGTACCCAATCGGATGCAGACCAGAGCTCGGACGCAGCGATACCCGACCGACTGTACGAGGAGCGCGTGCCGTTATCCGAGTCGCCCTCGCCAATGCGCATGCCCGGGGAGCGGACGCCCACGACCCCGAGACGCTTCGTGAGGCAGCCAACGATGGAGCTGCAGCAGCGCATCACGACCCTCTTGGGGAAGCGTACGGCGGCGCAGATGGAGACAGATATCGCGGCCGTGCGCGAGTGTGAGCGCAAGGACGCGAGGGATGCGCGCTTCGGGAAACGGCCAAAGCCGCTCGATAGGTCTCGGGTATGGTTTTGGTATCTCTATCTGTCTGAGACGTCGCTGACTCCTCGACCCCGTCTGCAGTCGCACATATCCCTCTCGGACAGCGGAACTCCTGGACGTATGTCTCCGGACCTTAGGAGCCCAATGCCCGCTGCACCTTCCAGGAAGGGTTCCGTAGCACCCACGCCGCCTCCGCCATTGACTCCCGCGCCCGTCCCCGAGCCTGCACCCGTCCTCGAGCCTGCGCCCAAGCCCGTCTCCGAGCCGGAGCCCGAGCTCGAGCTTGAGCTTGAGCTCGAGCCTGTGCCCGCCCCTGCGCTCCCCGCGCCTTCCAAGTCCACCACGACCTCAGCCCATGTGGGCGACAACAGCTTCGTCGTGCGCAAAGTTAAGGGCAAGTCGCACGTGCTGTACGCGGACCCGCACCAGAACGGCGCGCGCACCCGCTTGCAGCAGATCCTCGACTCCGAGGACGGGGAGGACAGCCCGGGCGCGAGCGCAGCGACGGCGGGCGAGGTGAAGATGGACGTGGAGGAGATGACGCTGGCACAGCTCCCGGACGTCGTCGCTGCCGCTGCGTCTGGGTCGGGGTCGGCGAGGAGGCCGGCGGTGCGAGGTGGGAGGAGAGGGCGCGGTAGAAAGGGTGCGCGGAGTTGACGGGATTGTGTGTAGCGTGTGTTCCGACATCTTGTATTGATTATTGATACACTTGGATTCATCTGATTCATGAGAGAGAGGACAAAGCCTTCGGTCAGCGGGATGTGGCATGTAGCGAATGTGAGTGCGGTACAACTACCGTACGGTATAATATAATAAAGCGGCACGCGATTTCATAGCAGATACAAAACGTCGACAGGCACTGTACATAGTCGTACAACATAGGTTGGCTATCATGGCACCTGGTGACATAGACCGATCCAGACACGCTCCCGGGCCGTCATCCGTCGTCCGCGACAGTTTTGCCAATGGCGTGATCAAGCGTCGGGCAGAAGAACAGCAGAACGCTTGGCATGCGTGTCTCCCATCTCCGTGGCCTCCAGCGACCTGGTGCCTGTTGTGGAGGTGCCAACGTCGCGTGAAGCGGTGTGGGAGAGGCAAGGCTAGGTGAGGCCCGTCCGTGAGTGTGCATCGTACACGGAGCGACGGCACGACACGTGCGGGCGTACCGGGGGCATCGTCTGCAGCTCAATCGCCGCGGACGCGTATCGCGAGGGCGGCGAGACGTGCCATGAGAACGGCGCCGTCTCGGCGGCGGGGCAGCTGGGCTGTGGCTGAAACGACTTGCGGCTGTTCAGCCTGTGGGGAGATGGCATGAGCACGTTGCGGTTTAGTGCGAGGAGGGATGGATCCTGAGCGATACTCACGCGACAAACACGGTGTTCGCGTACACTGGAACGGATGCTAGTATAAGCGGAGCTGGTCGTGACGGACGCACAAGCCGTGGCGGGCGGGCTCACACTTGGTTCCTCCCATAGAAAACGCCGCGTATATTTCTTTCGAAGGAAAGATGACGGACTGTGTGACGGTCGTGACCACTCAAACGAGCATTGGGATGCGTACGGTGCAAGCTTACGAAGATGAACGATAGCAGGATGGAAATGCTGTGGTCTCCGGAGTCAGCGGGACACCTCCGGATAACCTCGGGACTACTGTGGGCACCTCGTAACCAGTCCTGTCAATGGATCAGAAAATGGTACTTCGGTGTTGATACCGAGCTTACCAGTTCCGATGGCATATAAAATCAAGGTGTTGATGAGGCTATCCGTGCTGTACGTAGCCTCTCAGAGGTAATGTTCTACGCACAACAACAAACAGACCATACTTCTTGTATCCAGTACGACTCTTGTGAAGGGAGGCCATAAGCACGCATGTCAAGAAAATGTCAGTGATGGCCGTCATAGCGGTGGCTGTGGCAATCAGCCACTGCGAGCAAGTCCCCTTGAGAACATGTACGCAGTCAGAGTTGGCAGCAGTGTACTCACTATAGCCTTGCTAAAATCGTCTAGGCTGGTCAAAAAATATCTGAAGACCCATTAATGTGAGAGATATTCCGGCGCGATCCCTATTCGGTTCACTCACGCTTTCACGGAAGCCGCTGTGGGGGAGTGTGGTCGGTCAGATGTCTGGTCGAAGCCGTGGAGAAAGCGCACCACAGGAGAAGCCTACAGTGGTATTTGGTCTCAGTATGCGCACATCAAATCAACTATGCACAACAGACCTAGCTCCCCGACGATCAATACGATCTGGATAGGCCGCCAATGAGCCGAAACGACTGAACGTGAGGCATGATAACTCACTGCAATGAGGAGCAACACGCAATATTTTTGTCCGACTGGGGGACTGTCAGTGGCCTGCAGAATGAGATTAGGCGCAAATATTGACAGCGCTTACAGAGGAAGATACGACGTGCGAAGAATCTGGGCAGGGCGCGGGGTAGCGTTGTTACCGCAGACGATCCATGTCCAACAAATTGTAGACTACTGACCCATGAGCAACAAAGATCGTGGCACCCTGAATTAGAGTGATCAGGATTGTTTCTAGACAGTATACCTGGTATCGTGTACGATGATGACGCACCGCAGCTAGAGGCAACGTCTGGGGACAGGTCAGTCACGTTCGGATGGCTAAGTGAACGCCTCATATTGTACCTGCAATGTCCTACTAGGATTCTGAGATATCTGTCGTGCATCACAGCGAGAACTGGATGGCTCACCATGGACCCGGGGTCGTCAGAAGGCCGAGGGGATCGGCAAGTCGGATACCCGTATAGAAGTAGCTATGCAGATTGTCAGTGCCTGTTGAAGCCAGTCGTAGCAATAAGAATAGATGCGTGTCATACCAGACATGAGCGCAGAGAATTGTATGAAACGTCTCAAGAATTCTGCTCGAAAGTATGAGAAGGTGAGAACAGCCGTTGAGCTCGCGTACTGCGGTCTCACAGAATAACAACGACCTGAAAGCAACCCTTCTCAGTTTTCATTCGGCAAAGACCCGATTCATGCGTGTCTCACCAGCGCTTTCAGAACTACATCGTCGTCGGGATACAGGCGGTAGTAGCGGAATGACTGCTGGAGAGTGATGCCGTAGAGCCTGATATCGTATGTGAGCACCCGTGAGTCTGGTCTGAAGAATCATGGACGCACGTTATACCAATGAACGTGGCAATAAACCAGGCCCCAACAGTATAGTCAAGAGCTGGAAACTGTGGGAGCGTGGCAACTCCTTGGTAGAGAGGCGAAGGCTCGGCCATGGGTGAAACGGTGAAAAGAGGCTCACGGCAAACAAGTGTCTTCCTCAACTTATATCGTGCGCGCATGCGAACGTGCGGCAAATCTGCCATTTTTCTATTCCGTAACCCACCCAGAAATGCGAGTATCCATGATGCTCTTGATAGTGCCAGAACACCGGCCAACAGCCGGAGCGAGTTCGGCGCGAAGTTGATCTCCAAGTGAACGACACGGCTGCAAACCAGATGTCTGAAATGTGCTGTAACCGAGTGAAAACAAAAGAAAACAGCTATGCAAGCCAACCTACATTCATTCTTCATTTGTGTCGTGTTTGTGGGGAATCCTGAACACCACGATTGCCGCTGGTTTCGCCGCGGCACCCTGCATGCCATACAGAGTGAAGACAAACAGATGTTGCTTACACAGCATGAACACAGCCCCGTACACTCAGATTCCGTGGAATGTGAACCGCCAGCAATACCGTACTGATGTTTCGGGGGCCAAGCAATCGGCCGCACACCATCATGGCAGCGCTGCTCATTGGGCGCTCAACGTTGAACCATGCAGGTCGCCGCCGAAGGACGCCGCCCCGTGCCGCTTGCTGGACTATGCGGTACCACAGCGGTGGGCAGCAACCAGTACAGCGCTGTGACACATCGCGCCCGCAAAGATACGCCCGTCAGACTTTTGCGACACATTCGGCGAGCAAGAACCACCAAGTGCCACATGCTGCGCACTGAACAGCTTCCGAGCCCCTGCCATACGACAATGGCCGTGCCCTGGTCAGGCTTCTTGGCCGCTCAGCGCTCAGCGCTCAGTCTTCGACTTCGTCGTGTCTCCGCGAGGGGGAGAGGCCATGCTCCTCTTCACGAGAGATGGTCCATGGCGCCCTTCTCTAACCTCTCCGCAGTCAGTTTCCCAGCTAGCAGAATAAACACCCTGTACCCTGGCTCGCTCTCATCCTCCTGCATTCCACCGTTTCTACTGAATTTGCGCGAACATGGATACCTTGAGGGCTCTCGTCTCACCGATGGCAGTGACCCCCTCTCTCGTGCAATCTTCCGCCTTTGCTGTCGCACTCGCTGTCTACGTCTCTTGGCGCATGTGGCCCTCTAAATCTCGCCGCTCCGACAGACTCCCTCACTCAGAGGAGCGTGTTGTCATCATTGGCGCCTCCAGCGGCATAGGCCGTGCACTTGCTCACAAGTACGCATCGGCTGGCGCACGCCTGTGCATCGTTGCTCGTCGTGAGGCGGAGCTCGCCAAAGTTGGGGATGAGTGTCAAGCTCTTGCCGCTCAGTCGCGTCGATTGAGCACTGGCGAGGGCACGACACGCCACCATATTGTCACTGTGCAAGCCGACTTCACAACGATAGACGACATGCTCACTCTCCGACAGAGAGTCAAAGAGGGTGGGTCTCATTGCCCACAATCACCACCAGTTGCAACGCTAACCATTGTGAACAATAGTATGGGACGGCCTCGATACCCTCCTCGTTTGCGCGGGTGTTGCTACTCTTCGCCCTGTCTTTGAGCTGGCCGATGTCGAAGTACGTGGCAACGTGTATACTCCATCCGAGGCTACCAAAGCTGGCATCGAACATGCCATAGCTGTCGCAAACAGCGTCGCTCAAGTCAATTACATAGGTCCCCTCGTCGTCGCATTGACCTTTGTGAGCCTAATTGACTCCGCGGATTAGACCTCGAGACTGATCAAGTCTTAGATCCCCCTGTTGTCGCGCTCTCCGTCACCTTCCGTCATGCTGATGTCGACCCTAGGCGCCATCATCCCCGCCCCGACCATGGCACTATACTCTGCATCCAAGTCAGCATCGCTGCTGCTCTACCAAGCCCTCGCGATAGAGCATCCGAACATCGCCTTCACGCTCGTCATCCCCTCGACCGTCCGCGGGGAAGCCTTCTTTGCCGCTGCTGCGGACGGCGGTTCTATCCGTCCTGGCGCGGCTGACCCCAACCAGTACGGTACGACCCAAGAGGCGGTCGCTGCAAGAACGTTCACCGCAGTGGACAAAGGTGAACACACCGTCCTCATTCCAAGCTGGCCTGCACACTTTGCACACTTTCTTTCTTGGATCGCCCCATCTGTCGTCTCACGTTTCGCTCGTAGGCGTTACAACTTTCCAGTGGACTGATTACAGAGTCCTATCACATAGGATACTCGTAGGGAGATCGTGTTCGATTAATTGTATTTCAAACATTGGTTGGGCCTGGCTGTGTAACCGCGCTGCCGCATAGGATTTATCGGATGTGCACCCAACTCGTGCCAGTGCGGGGAACCTCCTGAACACTCTGCAGGCTTATGTCAGTCCAATCGGCGTGCTACTACGTCTTATTGTAGCACTCCGTTTAGCCAGCCTCGACGTTCTGGTGAGGACATCAATCTTCTGAATTTAATTTGATAGCTGAGAAGCAAGAAATGTGCGTACTTGCCCGCAGCCCGACCTCAGGATCACACGCTGAGTTCTCTTGCCAGGCACCGCCCGGCCACGCCGGCGGCGGTCCATAGCATAGGTCTTCACAAGGATACCTTTGATTGCTTCTCTTCTTACTGGGCGCCGAGCGCTATCTAGAACACTTCTGTGAGTGCTCCAATACCTTCACAGAAATCCCTGTGTGAACTTCACACCCGCAGACTTCTCGATACCATCACGTATCTACCGCAGAAGACGATGCTCGCCGCTCAAGAAGATGAACACGCGGGTCGTGTGTCCTCAGATGCGCCTTCTGTCGGGACTCGCACGGATGCCAAAAACAGGCATTCCGCGTAGACACGGACCGTTAGGGCATCCCTTGGTTGTTTCTCTCACATCACTGGGCGGAACATAGAGTATCTTGGCGTCTTATCTATGGAGCGCCTCGCTCAGGCTGCTTCTGCAAACGCCTCTTCCTGTCGTGATAGGTCTCTTCCAAATCAAACAACCTCATCGCACAAGATTCACATCATGACCATATGGTACTTCGTATGGTACACCTCCGATGATCGTTGTCAAATCAGGTCGAGTGAGATGAATGTGAGTTACAGTCGCATTCGTTGCGCTCATGCTTCCTGTTTCACACTGCGCTCAAAGAGTTGGGGCAGCTTCTCGACGTCGTGAAGATGGCTAAGACAAATGAGCGCTATTCATTCCACTTGTTCCGCAATGCCCGTTCCGGACTGCAATTGAGATGAGAGAAATCCCGTGCCCTTGGAGCCTGAGCTAAGTAGGTTGTTACTTGCAAAGAGTCACAAAGCTCACCGATTACCCTCTCTCTTGCTGTCGCACTTGACAACACTCTCCCCCCCTCTCAGCGCACGTTCAAGAAATGGAAAGCACGGGACACGGGGTTGCTGGCCCACCCATCTCACCTGGATCCTTTGCTGCGCCCTATCCCGACAGGCTCTTCCAGGGAATTTTGGTCGCAACGCTCGCTGCGCTACTGTATGTGCCCTATTGTTTTATACCCATGTTCACAACACTAAATTAGGTCCGCTTCAGCTTATTTGGCGTGTTTTTGCATCAATTGAATCGATATTATTCCCTCTATGAAAGGGAATCTCTTATCGTTCAAACTTTAGTGGTGTCCGTTTTGTGAGTCGATTCGGAGCTCGGGCACAGCGCATCTTCTCTTACGCTTGTTTCTCAGATTTTTACAAGTCTTCCATGTGATCGTTTGCATGCATACCAGGTAAGCGATAACATTCGACGTTTGGAACACCGGCTGTGGCGCATATCGACCGGGCGCACTATAGCTACAGCTACGTCGTGAGCCAGTTTTTTAGCCCCTATGCTAGAGCCATGGGATCGTCGTGCGTTTCATTTTCTCATCATACTGCATTGCGACTGAATCGGATGTTCTGAATCAGATTTGCCAAGGTGAGGGTCGTCAGTCTGCTGCAAAGTTCATCCAAGAGCTCAACCTCGTCAGCTCATACCTGTCTCTTCGGTGAGTCCTGTGGCGAAACGTACCATGGCATGCGTTGACAATCCTCAATCAGGCTGCCTTGATATTTCTCGTACAGAGGTCGGTGTAATTGAAATTTTAGCAGCCACGATGTTCCTCGAATAATCGGTACCTACCATAGTTTCTTCATCGCTCGTGTATATCTTCGTGAGTATGTCTCTCTCGTTGTGGTGGGTGTGCTAACGACATGCAGTGGGCGTGCGTTATCAGCTATTTGCTATCATTTCGGTATGTGTGCAAACCGGAGGTCGTTACTTTTCAGGAATGCACTAACTATCAGGTCGCGCAGGCAGCAGCATCGCTGTTGGGATTCGGTAGGTTTCCCATTATGGAGTGGAATTCTGCACTTCTTATTAGCTGCCCACGTTGTTGTTCAGGTTTCTCCATCAGTACGTTCTGCACCAACGCACACATCCGGCTACGTAGCCTGATCTTCCTCGCAATGAAGGTGTTACCGTTCTAGGGTATGTATTTTACTGTATTAGCGACTGGTTTTGGACTCAATCTTTGTCGTAGGTTTTCGCTGGCATCCCTACTAGACTTCACAAAGCATCGGGCAAGTACTCTGTCTGGTCCACTAGTCTATATCGCACTAAATGACACTGTTCAGTGGCTGATCCCGTCTACATCGGTCGCTGTACTTGTCTCAAGTGTGACCAACGCAACTGTTTTGCTGTCTTCTCTGCGCGATACGCGAGCTGGAATGGCGCGGTGCGTTTTGGCACCCTAGCTCTCAAGCAGTGTCTAAATACAGCTTCTAGAGCTCCGACCATCGTCGACAAAATAATACTCTACGGTCTCACTACAGGTATTGGTCACAACTTCAAGATCTGAATCAGTGCAGTTCCACATTGACGGTATCTCTCCAGGTCTTCTGCCGAGGTGAAGTTGGATGTCCGATAGAAATTAGGGCCATGGCTGACTCCCTGCAGCTTGATATGTATCGCCGCATTCATCCTGGTGAGTTCATGAAAATTTTCGTCTGGCGTACTTGACCGACATTTTCAACGCTGCACTCCAGAGCTTCGGGTCGCGCCATACGCTCCAATACTTCAGTGCTGTGATCGTCTTGGCTGCACGTACGTTACAGCAGTTAACCATTGTGGTTGAATGATTGACGCCCCCCAGTTCATGTGAATGCTTTGCTTGCGGCGTAAGTACTGGGCGCAATCTGATAACAACTTATCTAGGACTGACAGTAGTTTCTTGTCAGTCTCAATTCACGGCCCCCACGGAACGGATGTGGTCACATCGGTGCGTCCGAACGGACCCTTTTCGGAACGGTGTCAAATTCGAAGAAAGCGACTGCACAGGTCGGCCATCTACCCATACAACTTGTTTCGCACTGATCATTCCGTGGTATTGTCAGGTGGGAACGCCATCGGCCCACCACTCAACGTCGGTGATTGGTAATAGGGTTGGTGTCACTCAAGACATCACAGCGGCCATCGACGACACCACCAGCCGGCCCATTGCTCAGGATTTCCACAGTGGAGGCGAAGAGAAACCATGCGAGTTGTAGACTAGTGAGATCGCGCCGCTATGCGGTTCAGGACGCAAGCCCGAGGCCACTCGCTTCTCCCCATGCTCAGTAGAGGTTTCTGTATCAGTTCGGGTCCTATCCGCGTCAATGATGCACTTTATCATTCTCTTACTGTTTCTTCTCCCGCAAATAACCATTACCCGACGTCTTACGACTCTCGCGCGACAGCACCGACGGTGCGCGATCACGAGTACGCTTTCTCTCGCGTCGATCCGCGCCGCAGTCTCTACGGTGCGACCTTGCATGCTGCGCTCTCGTTCCAATTCCTCTCCTTTGTGCTAAAAATTCGAAGCCACTAATGGCTTTACACCGGATCTGTATGTATACGACTATGTGGTTCTTGCCCGGCAATGCATCTCGCGTTTTGCAAGTCTGAGTTAGTCGTCGACTACCTCTGAACTGCCGCATGCCTCGCGTGTTGTCTTGCTTTTTCTACGTCTCCAACTGGTTTACCTATCCCCAGTGGGAGAAGGCCTCCGGTTTTGCCCCCGTCCGTTGACTATTCCTGCACTCGGTGTCTCTTTCACACTTAGGTGTACTTTTATACTTCTAGATAGACTATAGGTCGTATCCACGGCCAACCCTCCTGAATCTCGCTGATAGTAGTCAAAAACTCCGGTGAGGTCGAGCACAAAGGTGGGAGGCGACAACGCTGGCTAGCACAGCGGAGGAGGAAAGAGAAAGCAAGGGAGAGGAGGACAGGGTCGTGGTCTGTACTCAATAGAGAATAGGATAGCTACTACGCACACACAAAGAGCAAAGCTTGGGGCGTGCAGAAGCCGCACAAAGTGCTGAGAGATGCACGAGGGGGGTTGGATGGCTCGTTACGCGTCTGCGACGCGTTGAATACGAGCGAGAGAGTGGGCGAGCGAGAGTTAATGACTTCAGGTGAATTGAAACTGAATTGACGGGTTGCAGGCTACTGGCTCTTACACTACACCGGTACGCATGTTGAAGTAAGCAAGGGGGTCTTCGGAAACTGCGCGGAAGGGATATGGGGACGGCGGAGTGAGAAGAGCGAGCGGGAAGATGCGCGGAGTACGTCGTGCGACACGTTGAGTCGCGTGCATGTGACCGTGCTCACCGGTGGAGCCTCACAAACTGTCGATGCGCCGACGCGCGCCGAAGGTGCCCCGTCTCGCTGCTACAAATAAACGAGTATTTTCAAGATAATACAGAAGAGGATAGAAAAATTGATGTACTATACTATTGGCCGATAGTAAGGAGGTATCACTGACTGAGCTTGCGCACGCTTGCTCAGATCACGTCGGACAAGATGTACGCCCGGCGTTTCTTTCTCCGCGCCGTGAGCTCCATAACACCGGACTTCACGGTCACGGTCCCTTCACATCTCCTCACCTGCAGCCGCTCCAACCACATCTTCCCCGGCTGTCTTCTCCTCATCCTTCTCTGGCGCTTTCCCCAAGCCGTCATCCTTCAATCCCCATTCGCCGTCCAAAGACTCCCGTAGCTTCTCCTCACGCATGAGAAGGCACGTCAAGAAGCCGACGCCCGTGATCCCCAGCATAACCTTCCAGATGAGCTGCATGGCGTGAACGAAGGCAAGTTGAACCTCTCGTCGGAGAGGCTCATGCAGGGTAGGGATGTCCGGGATTACCGCGTATGCAATCTCGGCGCCGTGAGCGAGGGTCGCAACATAGGAAGGGGGAAGCTCCCGCAGGAGGACATTCTGGAGGATGGCGCCGCCGATCACGATCCCCCAGCTCTGCAGAAGTACGCGTGAATCGTTATATGACATAGACTGGGAGAATGTAGACAATACCTGTGCGAAGCGACGCGTGAAGGTGAAGAAGGCTAGCGCATGGGCGTTGTTGGAAACCGGCAAGGGCGCGAGTATCGGAAACTGCGTCGCAATCCAGGTTATACCGAGGCCTATACCGAGGGGTACCTGGCAACCGATATACATCGCCCGGCTGGCGTCATGGCCAACCATAGTCATTAGGCCGAACCCCACCAGCATGAGAGACCACCCGATATAGTTCTGGGGCCGGTAGCGACCCGCGGCCTTCACCGTGACGCCTGTGAAGATGGCAGCGAATGGGATAGTGCAGGTAAGGGGGAGTATGTCGACTGCCGATCCGAGCGCAGATGCGGCCTCCGCTGCTTGAAAGTAAACCGGGATATAGACTGCATGTATGATGGGATTGTCAAAAATGAGGCAGCAACAGTTCGCGCTAGCCACAATACGTACATATTGCCGCCAGTGAGACAATTCCGTGGAAAAATGTCCCTGCGTAACTGCCAATAATCGTGGTCAGCCCCCGAAGTAACACATAGACACGAATACCCGTCTACATACCCACTAAGCGTTGTGCGACTGGTGAAGAAGTATACTGGTATCTGCCATGACGTGCATACACGTTGAATCAGGATAAGGGAACATGAGTTTGTGCACTTACCGTGCGGCCCCTCAACCAGAAACGTTCCGCAACAAAGAAGATTGAGAGCCCGACGGATCCGATGGTCAAGGGAACGAGCACATGGGCAGAGTTCCATGGGAATTGTAGTCCTCCCCATGTGAAGGCGATGGAGAGTGAAACTGTGCTGGAAACAATGATTGCCATACCACTACAAGCCGGTCGCCAATGTCAGAATGAAGCGTGTCTAAGTGCTGTGGGACGCTTACGCCAAGTCCGCCTCTTGCAGTTTGTCGCAGAGGCTCTTCGTTGGAGCACGGACTTGAAGAAAAAGAGACGTCATGACCACAGCAATCCCGCAGAGGGGTATATTGAGGTAAAACAGCCACCGCCATGCCCCTGACTTTGCAAGCACACCGCCAATGGGAGGTCCGATTGCACTGAGCATGCTCATTCAGTTCCGGCTCACCCGGGATTGTATAGTTGTCTAGATCCAAGCTTACCAGCCAACTGTCCATACTCTGTGGAAGTTCAGGACTCCTCGTACGCCAGAGATGAAAGCCTACTTACGATACGATTAGACCTTGGAATTTGCCGCGCTCCGGAAGTGGAACGAGGTCAGCGTACACAATCTCTGTTACGGCCAAGCATCCCCCGCCTCCAAATCCTTGCAATGCTATATCTGAAGTCAGCATGATCACAGTGAATGGCAGTGCTTCACGTCAGGCGAACCTCTACCAGCTATGAGCATATTCATGCTCTGCGCAGCTCCCGACACCGCAGAACCAATAGCAAAGGTGAGTACAAAGGCGATGAGTACTGGCTTCCGTCCGAACCCAGACACCAGATCGCCAACCAAGGGGATGATTGCAGTGGATGAGATTGTATATGCACTACCTGCCCATATGAAGTCCCGTCCTTGTAGATGTTGAACTATGGTTGGGAGTGCCGTTGATACTGCCATCTACTCAGAGCACAAGTCAGACCTGAAAATTTGTACTTATCTTGAGATGATACCCCGTGATACCGACGTACCATGTCGAGGACAGAAAGCATATCTATAACCAGGTTTGACACGAAGACCATCCAGAAGTTGAATCCTCTGTACATGGTACGTGTCTCTGAAGCTGTTCTGAGTATTGCAACGTCAGCAGGTAGCTGATAGAAAGACTTCAAAATCCATTAAGGGCCATGTACTCACGTCGCATCGGACTTGAAGAGTTCTTCCATAGTACGCAGACGGCTGAGGGAGAGATGGTGGCACAACTCGGTGTGTTGTCACCGTGAAGAAGGATTCGCAAGTAGCAACTCCAGCTTTGCTCTATGTGACGGCGATACACGGATCCTGACTCGAGATTGCGCCCGTGGGAGACAGTCGCAACGGCCCTTGTCGGCAGAAATGCGGTGACTGCTTGCAGCGCGGCGCCGTTGAGCGAAGCCTCGTGTGTGAAGGAACCGCTCCCATTACGAAGCAATGGAGGAGCCCTCACTGCGATCTGATTCTACAGCTATAGATACCCCATTTGTGTCAAACAGTGTTGAAGACCGATAGCCACCGGCGTCCGAGCCGGAGATAGAAGAATAGAGATCTGTTGCTTGAAGCGACAGTGTGGAGTGACACTTCCCAGCATCAGCTTCTAAGACGCAAGCAGAACTTACAATGATTTGGAATGTGGACTGAATGCGAAGAACTTGTCTGACGCGGGAGTAAGGCTCGGTGGACAGAACAGCATTTGCACAGACTCCATCCCAGCCACGGTGGTCTCGGCGAACGATCTTGGGCGCCTGATCCCACGGTGTGCACTCAAAGACAAACAACGACAGAAGAAGCCCGTGTCCGCTACGGCGCTCATGATGCTGCGTACCGCAGTGCGACGCTGGTGATACGGCGCGCTGGCCAAGTCTTCCAGTAATTCAGCATACTCAGGTGCCACCGCCCGTGGCATTTCGACGGTGTTTCTTGACTTCCCAGAGATCCTTCACACAGACCGCCGGCGCTGCAGTCTTCCGGTGCATTGCCCCACGGCGGGGTTACGTTGCAATCAAGTCAGTCATACACACAAGGCTGCACGACATAGGCGGTACCCTGTGCCCATCTGGGCCTTCTCTGATTTGCATTCCAGCTGCATAGCATGAATCCAATTGTCTTGAAGAACGTGCTCAGACGCAACGTGGGGACAAACCTGATCGTCCCAAGTTTGACCCGGGGCTCCTTGTAACCATCACAACTCTCGGAACCTCACACACACTCTCCTGTCTCACCCTTAGGTTCTACACAAGTCTTCTCATTGCTCTGTGTATACCAAGCTATGGTATCTACAGGAGAGAATCTCTTGACCTCAGTCGGCGTCGGGGTGGTGAGTATCCCCAGATATCGTCTTACATGTTGATCTCACTGATACTCCTCCCGCCTCTAAGGCATCTTGGATACTCCTGAACAAACTGACGGTGCGAGGCGACAGGGCAGTATTATTTTACCTGCTTGTTTCTCTGTGTATTCTGGTCTGGATATCGGCTCAAGTCCAGGACGAATCAGCACTCTTCCAGACTGCTATCATACTCGGAGTCTACTTCGCCTCGCTTTCCGTTACGACAATAATCTACAGACTCTCCCCATGGCATCCGCTCACTAGCTACCCTGGTCCTGTCCTCTGGAGAACCAGTACCCTCTTTCTATCCTTCATCTCCCTCACTGGACGTCGTCACCTCGTGCTCGATCGCTTACATGCCAAATATGGTCCATTCATGCGAATAGGTTCGTTACCATCTTACTCAATGCTCTGCGCCGCGTTGAATCTTTCTTGTACAGCGCCAAATATAGTCTCTATAAACTCTCCCTCTGCCGTTTCAATATACCAGACGATGGAAAAGAGCGAAGCCTACCGACGACCTGCACGCATCAAAGTTGTCACCCTCTTCTTCAAGAACGAGACGGAGAACCAGCATCGTGAGCGAAAGCGTATCTGGTCGGCACTTTTTACACCGTCGGGGTGAGTTACTATTATATCCAGTCCGTCACTGTGTGTACTGGAGCTGACGTTAGGTTCCAGTACTGCCGACATCTTTCCAGCTCTCGAGAAACGTACCTGGGAACTCATGCATTGCCTGGAACGTCGTCAAGCGCAAGATGCCAACAATGTTGTCGACCTAAGCCTCTCGATAGCGCACTGGTCGTACGACTTTATGGTAAGTACTTATTGCACTTGTTGCCTCCGAATCCGTGCTGACGTATCGGCAGGGCGACATGGTATTTGGGGGGTTCAGCAAGCTGGTGGGCAATTGTTCGCAACTGTCTCAGTGAGCGTTTTGTAACGCCTTTTATAGGAACTGATGAGAGACGGTGACCCTCTGGAGTACATCATGACCGGAAAGAAGGCCATGATAGCACTTGACAGGATAGTCGTAATTCCCGTCCTCTTTAGACAATAACCGAGACTGACAATTTAAATAGTGCCGGTCACGCACCATGGCTCCTGGATGTCCTTTGGCAAATCCCAGCTTCGCGGAATATGCGGCGCCTTATAGAGAACTCCAGGGACATCATGCTCCGCCGACTGAATGCAGCGCAACCTCCCTCGTATCGGGATTTGTCGTCGTACTTGGTGAGGACACATCCCAGGGATTATGGTAGACAACGGCGCTCACCTAAGGCAGATTGAAGCCGGGATACCTCAACTTGATCTTGAACGGGAGGCTCTAGTGGCTATACAAGCTGGTGAGTCGTGTTCCCATCCATCAAGATTGTTGCGTCACATCTTTACGAACGAACATTGTCGCAACAGGCTCGGACAACACGTCCATAACTATATCCCTTGTTCTCTTCTTCATTCTTGCAGAGCGCCGCTACTACAAGCAGCTCCGTAGCGAGCTGGACAAAGCGTTCTCAAACCCGCTCGGGGACCTGCCTGCAAGTGACCTCGCTAACCTCCCGTTTCTGAACGCCGTCATCCATGAGACGCTACGGTTTAGCTCGCCGTACTTCCTACCGCGCATCGTTCCGGAAGGCGGTGCTCTTATCGACGGCAAATTCATACCCGAAAGCACTGTTGTTGCGCTTGCTGCGTATTCACAGCAAGTCAGTCCGGACAACTTCTACCCGGAACCTCTTGTACGCGCAATTGCAGCCCTAATTTTTGGACATCATTTGATTCCGTGCGGCAGGCATTCCGCCCCGAGCGCTGGGTTGACGAGGGCTCTGCAAGATGGCCCCGGACGAACAAAGCGGTCATCGCTTCCTTCTCGTTTGGTATGTCAACCCGCTCAGATAGATACGTCCTCCGACTTTCACTTAGTTCAGCGTCTTTCTAGGGCCCCATGCTTGCGTCGCACGCAACTTCGCCTTCCAGGAGATGCGCTATGTTATCTCTCGTCTCGTCCTCGCATACGACATTTGCCTGCCGAAGGGCTTCGATCCACAGGCATTCCGCAACGGCATACTCAACATGCGGACCACTATCTTGGAGAAGAAGTTAGTCGTACACGTTGAACGGCGCAAGAGCATTGATATGGACTCCATACTAGCCCATGTGTAGTTACATGTCTCGCCTCGATATCCTCGGGTTCCGTTGTCGTCTCGGTTTAGTCTACGTTGCGCGATTTGTGATCGATCAGTCCCCGTTCTGCCACGAATACCCTACTATGCGTAATCTATCCGCGACCCCCGTGTTTTGTGATGTACAATAGTCCTACTACCCAGCAATGCCGATGTTCTAAATCTGTCCTTCAACATTGGCCTAGATACATGCCGTGTCTGTCGCGGCCCATGATCAGGAGATGACAGTGTCACAATGTTCGGCAATGTTCACGAGAGGCGCAAGCTTTGTCACTGTACTCATCTGCAGTCTCTGCCGGTCCCGGTCTCGCCCAGATACACTGGATCATTTCGGGTCCTGAGATCCCCGTACCTTCCAGGCCGATGCTCAGTGGCTATCACAGCTTTCTTGCGCATAGCGCGGGGACGAGGTGGATGTTCGGTACGCGAACACGCACGAAGGACGGGGCGGGCCAATGTGTCAAACCGACTATTGCCTCTAAAGACAGGGGAGGAAAATTGGCAATACTAACAAAAGCTATTGGTCAAATGCAGTTGGAACCATTCATAGCGGTGTAGGCTGTTGTGAAGGTGCCAACGTCGCGTGAAGCGGTGTGTGAGAGGCAAGGCTAGGTGAAGCCCGTCCGTGAGTGTGCATCGTACACGGAGCGACGGCACGACATGTGCGGGCGTACCGGGGGCACCGTCTGCAGCTCAATCGCCGCGGACGCGTATCGTGAGGGCGGCGAGACGTGCCATGAGAACGGCGCCGTCTCGGCGGCGGGACAGCTGGGCTGTGACTGAAACGACTTGCGGCTATATAGCCTGCGGGGAGATGGTGTGAGTTCGTTGCGGTGTAGTGTTAGGAAGGACAGATCCTGAGCGATACTCACGCGACGAACACACTGTACGCGCACTTGTCCCTTGACTTCTCTATGATCCTGTCTTGCGCTGACACACCACGCAGTCTCCGTGTTCGGCTTTATTGCCCTCTGTCACATCTCGATACCCCTTGCGTTCATCCGCTACGGTACCGTACTCCGTCCCCGCCCTCCTTCAGCCCAGGAGGCGAACACCGTCGTAGCCAAGATGCGCTCTCAATCTGCAGCCGCTACAAAGGAGGCGCAGGAAATAACGTCCGCTCCTCCCCCCCCTAAAAAAACTGTAACGTTGAAGAAGACCGCGGAACTCGATGGCGGTAGTGTTACAAAGCTGTGCGTTGCGTTCGGTGTGAAGACTGTCGAGGTGTAGTACAGCGGTACCTTGGCATGCGAGTAACTATGTTAGGGCCGAGCGGGATCCGGGAAACGTCTGTGTAACTGAGAGCAAAGTAGCCTATGAAAGAAGAGCGTGTAATGCCAATTCATAGACACAATGTAGGAGAGTGATGGAGGATGTGGTGAGACAGGTACAACAAGATATCAGCGTTCAGTTATGGCCTTTCGCATCACGACAGCCTCTACTTGGAGTTGTCGTGCTGCTCCGCCCCTGCATCCCCAGCTCGACCTCCACGAGCCTCTCGCTCTGTACACGCTCCTGAAGACCCCACTGATCATCCATGTCCGTACGGAGCTGCTGTTCGCGCATAAACAGGCACGACACGAGCCCGGCGCCGGCGACGCCAATCATGACGTGCCAGACCAGCTGCACGGCATGCGCGAACGCGGTGCGGATCTGCAGCTTGAGCTGCTCGTCCTCGATCGTCTTGATGCTAGGGATGACCGAGTACGCAATCTCCGCGCCGTGCGGGAGCGTTGCGAGGAAGTCCATAGGAAGCTGTTTGAGTAAGACGTTTTGGATGATCGTGCCTCCTATGGCGATCCCGAAACTCTGGGGTACGAGGTGGGCATCAGAATTGGACGTATGCGAGGGTAGAGCGGGTCGGGGCAAACCTGAGCGAATCTCCGCAGGAAGATATGGAACCCGAGCGCATGCGCACTGTTCGACACTGGCAGCGGAGCAAGAATCGGGAATTGGGTGAGAACCCAGATCATCCCTATACCGATGCCCGCCGGGATCTGAGTAGCAATGTACTGCGCCCGAGAGCTGCTGACACTCATGATGGACATCGCGCCAAACCCGAGAAGGGCTATTGACCATCCGATATAGTTCTGTGGCCGGTACCGCTTCGCCGCCTTCACGGAGCCTCCAGCGATGATTGCAGCGAACGGGATGGTGAGCGTAAGCGGGAAGATGTCAACACCGGATCCGATCGGGGACGCGTCGCGCACAGCCTGGAAGTAGACGGGTAGGTAGTCTGTATAATGGGCGGGTGGTGAGAAACATTTGCTGGTGTAGGCAACGGTATGATATCCGAGCGATGACGTACATATGGCAGCAAGGGATGCGATACCGTGTAGGAAAGTGCCGATATACCTATATAGTGTCCATGAGTCAACAACAGGGACACTTGAAGCAATGGCTCACCCAGCCAACACCGTGCGACTTGTGAAGAAATAGCTGGGGACCTGTTGTCCTAGGTAAGCGCAGTTGAAATTGGCCGCGAACTAGCACACCGCTCACCGTGTGGCCAGACCAAATCTTCTCATATACCAAGAACGCCATGAAGCCAATCCCACCGATGACTAGAGGAGCGATCACGTTCCCCGACGACCACGGATAACGCAACCCTCCGAAGCTCATGCCAACCAGCAAGGAGACGGTACTGCAGACGATTATGGAGATCCCACTGCACAAATTTGATCAGTCTGCTCGGTTCATATGACGAGCATCCCAGGGCGCTCACATGAGATCCATGCGCTTCACGACTGTCACGTCAAACTTTGGGGTCTTCACGCGCAGGAAAATCGTCGTCAGCACGATGGCAATGCCGCAAAGGGGTAAGTTGAGGTAGAAGAGCCACCGCCAGTTGTTGCCCGAGTTAGCGAAAGCACCGCCGATGGGCGGGCCGATCGCACTGCAATCATGTCATCGAGCCACTCATAACGAGACCCTATTGGTAGACCATACCATCCCAAGGCCCAAACGCTGCGATGACATTGTAAGCGACATATACACGACACGAAAAGAGCACTCACGATGCGATGATCCCTTGGAACTTTCCTCGTTCCGGCAGAGGGACCATGTCGGCATAGATGATTTCTGTGATAGAAAGACACCCTCCACCTCCGAACCCTTGCACCGCTGGCACCGATGACCTCAACTCACAGCTCGTTTCTTTGTATCCTGAATACAAGACTAACCTCGACCTGCAATGAGCATCTTCATGTTTTGCGCTGCCCCGCATATCGCCGATCCCACGGCAAAGATCAATATGAACCCGATGAGGACGGGCTTGCGTCCGAACCCGGAGACGAGATCGCCGACGAAAGGAATGATGGCAGTTGACGCAACAGTGAAGGCACTTCCCACCCAGATGAAGTCCTCCCCATGAAGCTGACCTACAATGGTCGGAAGAGCAGTAGAAACGGCCATCTGTGCAACCGCGCCATGAGCAAGAGCTGGAGGAGGAGGGAGGGGGGGAGCGTGCACTCACTACGTCCAGAACCGAGAGCATGTCCACCACGAGATTGGACACATAGACCATCCAGAAGTCGAGTCCTCGCTCGTATGTTGTGCGAGTGCCCTCCGTCATCGCTACTTCCGATCTGAACACTGTCCTCAGCAAGAGCGCATACGGACGATAGCAGTGAGAGCGTACCCGATATCGTCTATGGAGGGGTCAGGTATGCAGCAGGCGCGGGAGAATAAATAAAGCATATCATGCTGCAGGACTTGCCTTTCGGCGGACTTGTCCCCGCGCCGAAAGGGCGGGGGGTTGGCCATCGGCTGTGCAAATGTGGGTGTATGAGAAATTACCTGCCCGTGTGATGCACGCACCCAGGAAGCCCTCTATGGAGAATCCATACACCGATCAGCGCCGACTATGAACGGCAGAACTTGCAGGGACTGGTTTTCACACCGCGCCCAAGAAGCACGGAAGCGCATGCATTTCCGGAAGAACGGTTGAGCGTCCGGGTTCGGCGCACCGACCACAGACTCCCTTTCCTGTCACGCGCCCATTTGTATCCCGTATGAACATACTGTAGAAGAAGCCGGATGAGTCACTGCTTGTGCCAGGCGACGCCTTATCGCACAAAAGTCCATGTACGACGGCAGTCATACCCCAAGGTATACTGTATGACGTGGGGCGTTACCCCGTCCGCTATGCTCAGAGTAATCGTCCGCGCATGATCACATCCAAAGAAGATGGTGTGCTGTCGGACGGTGGCGGGTATGCAGCTAGGGGACTTGTGCGGCGAGCATACGCATGATATGTGTGCACCACAATATCAGCGAGGGTAAGAACCTAGTACAGTGCTACAATCAGTTGAAAAAAAAAAACTGTGTGAGCTACAGAATGACTTACAGATTGGACTGATTCTCCCTGGGACAGACCGTCCGCATCCATGTATCGCTACACGTAGATGGCAACCTGCAGTCCATATGATTCTACCGGTATCAAAACAGCACATGATGACTCGCAGCGCTCGGTTTCCAATCATATGACATCAAATAATACCTTAGTACAAGAGCATCTGCTACAAAATGTTTCGCGATGCAAACTAAGACCAGTCCGCGCTAGAACGCCGCTGGTGCGAGGTCAGGCGAGCGTCGAGGGAGAGTGAGCGTTTGAGAGACGACTCCAATGCCACGGTGGGCGCTCCGCCGGTCGGCGTGCGCCACGAGAGGACTTCCATTCCAGTAATCGGGAACCAAGGCTCGATGTTCCGGTCGTCCCCATCATGACCCAGTACCTCATGATGAACGCAATCCCCTGTCGAAGTGCAAGCCTACTCGTCATCGTCGTTCAACGGTCACAGATCCACAATGTTGCCACTTTATGGGAACATTATACCGGGAATGAACAAGCAACTGGTGTTATGCCAGAACTAGCAGGTGAGTACTAAGAAAACCTATGTTCTCGACTCCGAGATGTCAAAAAATGTCATGCAGTGCATTTCACAGGGAGATATGCCACATTTTACATATACTTACGGCATTTTACGCACCTCGAGCGCATCCCCAATGCAAAACCGGCTACCTCAACATGGTGTTCCGTTCCACGACGCACTCTCGAAACGGACCGTGACGTGCCTTGGAAACATGTCCGCGATAGCCTCTGTACATTAAATCCCACGAAAAACCGTCTTCTCAGCAAGTAGGCTCTTGCATAGGTAACATCAGACATTTCCGTGTATCGAGCACATTAATTCGAATTTGCACGGGCGTTACGGTGGGCGCGCTCGACCGCTCCGGAGTTTTTCCCGGGACCCCACCACAGCGGCTGCGATCGAGTGTCCACAGGTCAGAGGCGTCTAACAGCTGTTGATCTGCTAAAGCTTTGGAAGCCTCCTTCGCCGCCCCCCTATGCGTCCCTACTCGACCCGCCTTTCCCGCTCACCCCGATGCTTCACGTTCCAGTCCTCGTCGTACCAGGAGTTTTTGCAGCCACTATGGTATTGGTAAGGATAGTTGATAGTATGCATCTTTTGGCTGTTGACGGCCCTTCTAATACAGGTGTCGTGGGCCGTCATGCTACACAAGCGACCACTCCGAAGAGAGCAAGTCTTTGCCTGTGCCCCCATGATTCTCGCAGCGCTCTACTCTTGCGCGAATTGGTTTTGTCCCCTCCTACCTACTTCAGCAATGTGCGCAACGACTGTACTATGCTCCGCTTTTCTGACCGCGCTAGCTGGTTGTACTGTCTGTTACCGCGCATCACCATGGCACCCACTCGCCTCCTACCCTGGGCCATGGTGGGCGAAGACAACGAACCTATGGCTGATATGTGCTTCAATGGGAGGACGCCGATACCTCCTTCTCCATAGACTGCACATGAAGTACGGCCCTTTCGTTCGCATCGGTGAATAATTCTGTCACGAATGTGGACGTCTACAACCAGCTGATATATACAGGGCCTAATATTCTATCCATCAACTCTCCATCCGCGATACCCTTGTATATGAGCGCTGAGAAGAGTGATACCTATCATCGGCACTTGCGAAACAGCGGGGTTGAGCTCTTTCTCAAGCCAGAAGTGCCCAAATTGCACCGCGAGCGCAGACGGGTATGGGCTGGATTGTTTACGTCAGGAAGGTATGGAGTATTACTTCATACTAGGGCAATAACGTGGCAGATGCTAATCCTCCGTGCCTAGCCTTTCCCAACTCATGTCATACGTTGAGCATCGTACATCCCAGCTAATGCTGAGCGTAGAAGGACGTTGTTGTACGAACCCTCGTCGTCGTGTCGATCTCCGGGAAGCATTTGCTCACTGGGCCTTCGACCTCATGGTTCGTACTTTGCCCTGTTTGCCACAACACGCATCATGCTCAACGGCACGGATACACCTCGTGCAGGGAGACATTGTGTTCGGGGGTTGCAGCCGCTTTGTGAGTGACTGCGCGGAACCTCATTAACCCCTTATTTAAGCATACCAAAAGGAGCTCATGAGAGAAGGTGACCCTCGAGGTCTATCACGGACTTCAAAAATCGCACTCGCGTTAACGGACGTGTAAGTCCTGACCTATATGAGAGTTGCTCCTCAATCTGATATCCTGCAAGTTTCGGACCCTCAATCGGCATCATGGATATCCTCTGGAGACTACCAAGCCCGTCCCGTGCAAACTTCATGTTTATTTCATACAAGGAGGCGCTACGTGCTACTCTGAAGCGGAAGTCTCAGAGCCGCAGTTTGTTGTTTTACCTGGTGTGTGTGTGTCGAATCATTCCGTACTGTGCGCATCTGACTCTCTGGAAGCTCCAGGCTGGCGTCTCTGAGGATGACATGGAGAGGGATATATTTGTCGCGATGCAGGGTGGTATGCCATCGTCATCTGTCATGATCACTGTCACACTGACTGACATACTTCTACCTGCTCTGTAGGCTCCGACAACGTGTCAGTAATGTTGACGCTCGCAGTCTACTTCCTCCTTTCCCAGCGTCAATACTACGAACGCCTGAGGAAGGAACTCGACGAAACGTTCCCCGATCCGACTGTTCCCCTACCGGCTGAGGTCTTAGTTACGCTTCCATTTCTCAATGGGACGATTAACGAGGCTCTGCGACTTGGTACGCCGCTTTTTGTTCCGCGCGTCGCCCCGACGGGCGGTTTTCTCGTGGACGACCGCTTTATTCCCGAGGGCACGACGTTCGCACTTGCCGCATACTCGCAGCAGATCAGCCCGGACAACTTCTTCCCGGATCCTATGGTGAGATCCCTCCTTATCCCGCCATGCTTGCTCTGATTCGCGCACGTCGCTCGCAATGCAGGGCTTCCACCCAGAAAGATGGATTCCGGGCGGAATGGGGCCACACACGAAGGCGGACAAGGGCATTCTTGCGTCCTTCACTTTCGGTGCGTGAGCGGTGTCGGCCTGGATTCTGGTCGCTTGCTCACTTGACTTGTTCTGTTACAGGGCCGTACGCCTGCATCGGCAAGCCGCTCGCGTATCGTGAGATGCGCCACGCCCTGGCTAGAATCATCCTCACCTTCGACATGGCGTTCCCGCACGACTTCGACGCGACTACGTTCCTATCGGGTATGCTCAACATGCATACGACATTCTTCACGACGCCTTTGTGGGTTGAGGTTGCACGGAGGCCGCATGTTCCGCTCGGATCGCTTCCAGAGCTGTGAGACCAGGGGGGCAGGGTCAGGGCCAGGTCGAATTTTGACTGTCACATGGTTTAGTTGATTTTCTATGGTCTCTAAACTCACATCAATCCCCATTTCGTGTGTCCTGATTGTGAAGGGTGATGGTCACCTGCATGCGACTCAACCCGGAGAACCCCGTCTTCGAGTTACTGCCGGCGCATCGGCACCGGTATCGGGCCACCACCGGTATGTGTGTTCCCAGTGTCTGGATGTATCCGGCCCTGCAGTACTAGGTGCTCAGCGCATCGTCTGTCTTGATGACGTATCCTGTATTGCCTCCTAAGACCCGGGGAGAATTTGAAACTTACGGCAATCGAGATACTCCGATTGCGCGGGCGATGGGCGAGCCGCCGCGCAGCATTCCCGGACATCTTCATGCCTCGGAGATCATCGGTGAAGTGACAGTCTCCAAGTCTGGGAACCCTCTCATGCGGTGCGCGTAAGGGGCAACATGGCGGCCGGCGCTACGGCGGGGCCCAGTTCTGCAACAGAAATGTCTGTTTTGACACTATTTGTCGAAGTGGGTGCCACTATTTGGTCGTATTGACATCGAGGAACCGGGATCTTCTGGTGACCTGCCCTGAGGCCTAAGCCACGACTTGGGGATCAGTCTCATGAATCGCCGGCCAAGGGTCCGACGCTCGGTGTCCTCTGCGCCCCCGGGCTCATGTTATGTGAACTCTCACTCTGAGCTTGAAGAATTGGACCCAGTAAGTCAAACACTGTGAATTTCCCTGATATCGCGCGCTGATCCAGATTCTGGGCACGGAACTGGTCGCATCCATCTTCGTCTCGGACCATCTCAGAATCAGAACACCCAGCGGTTATCCACGTTTGTGAGTATACATCTCACGCCGCCCGAGAAGGTGATGAATACTGAGACCGCATGACTCGGTGCGCATGCGTTGCGCTGGTCTTCTGATAAGGTCCGACGCCGGCACTCGACCTCTTTTGCGACGTTGCAGCATTATCAGAGAAATAGTTTTGGCACATGATATTCCACCGATTATCAGTGGTGGTAGCCTACAAGGTTCAATTCAGCGCGAGACTCTCGGGAGTATGCTCGGGCCTCTCGGCTCTTCTCGGCTTCTCGTGAATTGTCGGTCTTCAGCCTTCTCCCCGCGAGGTCTGTAGAACTGTACCGAGAAAGTGGACTAAGTATCCCAGCCGAGGTTGAGCTACATTCTTGCATAGCGCCGTAAATCAGGCGATGGGGTCCCTTCATGTGCGCTAGGTGTACGAACATCACTGACGAGTGCTGAGGTGAGTGTACCTGCCCATGGTTATGCCCAGGCTGCTCACTCACAATCCCCGCGACAGGAATTCAGTGATACGTTTGTGGTCTCTCCTTAGCATCCTCCTAGGGCCTATAGCTGTTGCCCATGCGCGGAAACGTCCATCTAGTCCGCCATGGAATTCTGCTTGGCGGGAAGACCGATCCGATATTGACAGGTTGAGGGGTAGTGACAGATCCTACTAAGACAGTCTGCGATTCCGTCCCTCTTCTATAATCTGCGCTCTATGCCTAAATTGACGTTCACGGTAATCACTTGTCAATTTTACGCAATTACTGGCATGGATCGTCTCCGATTGCCAAGCATCGTCTCAGAACAATGGCAACATTGCGGGGGCATCAATATCACCAAAAATGGGTAAGAAAAGTAACCTCCATTGTTTACAGTATTAATGACTGGCTCGATGCACTTGACATCCTTCTGTGCACAATATATGAATTGACCCAGCCCCTCCCAGTGTATTCTGTGTGAGCTTTTTTGGTCAGTCCCCGCAGGTGGATTCACACTGAATCCACCAATTTGCAGCATCGACATCAACGTGGGCGGTCTACAATCTTGAAATCTGTGATATTGGACGGCCAACGAATTGACGCTGACGCTGGCCAGGCAAAAGAGACACGCTCGCAAGAGATACGCCCACAAAGCACCACAGAGAACTCTGTCAAATACCTCTTTGGCGGTACTAAGCTGGTCTCCCCCATCGCGTATCGTCAATAGTGTTCTCCTCCCAACTGTCTGGCCATATATCTGTTTCCGCTGCTTCTATGAGTGCTTCTGGAGTTTCTATTGTCGCGCAGACAGCACCTCGACACATCAATTTAGACAGCACCATTGGTGCTGTCCTCTTGGGCACATTTTTTGGTCTCATGTGGGTGGCGCTGCCTGTCTCCTCCACCGTAGATCGTCACTTATACTTATAGTTAGACTGTACGGCTTCGGGTTACACCAGACGTACCGTTATGCTCGTCTATACCCAAACGACTCATGGTTTATCAAGAGTCTGGTCTGTATTGCTTCGTTCATTTCCGGCTACCCATTCTCAGGGTACTAACCCCTTGCATCTCATAGGTGGTCGTTATCGCGTTAGTGTTCCCCTCCCCGACTCTCCGAATCGTTCCGCACAACAGTCTCATGAGGTTCTGTTTTATAGTATACTTGAGAGTTTGCACTCGTCCATGAATATACACACTTGGTGCGTTGTTCACTTTGCACACGGTCCGCGCGACAGACGGCTGAGGTTCGCAGTTACTACTACTTGGTCACAAACTACTTCAACCCTGTTGTTTTACCCAAGCGTGGTCCTTGGTGCGTAGCTCCCTCCCCTAAATCAGCGCATTGCCATTAAACCCGCTGACGATGTGCGCCGTGGCAGGTCCATCTCGGTGCGTATCCATGAACTAGTTTCATCCCTCCCACAATTGACGCTCTCCCATCTGGTCATTATACTGCTATCCGGCGCGTAGTTTCTGCCGGCATGTGCGGTGAGTCATGAGGGCTGTAATACACCTGAAACACTGATCAACATCCGTCGCAGAGCGCCATCATGGTTGTTTCTCAAGTGTATGTCCGTGTCTCGAGGAATCGTTCCCCATGGCGGTGTTTCTGATGACATTGTCACCTCTCAGCTTCTTTGCGCGACGCGTGTACTTGAGTAAGAGTTTCTCTGTCGTCCGCTGGGAGCAGCCGTAAATTGCTGATTATGGATGTGTCAGTCGGGCCACGCTATCGCTTCGTTGTCGCTCTGGCGGTGAGTATATACCTTATTCTGATCCTCCTTGGTTCCTAATGGTCGCACTGCACAGGTATTTTGCTTGGTTGGGGAATTCGGTAAGACGTGCACACATCTTTATACTGTTTTGTTGAAAACGAACCGTGTCTCGTCCGAGATAGCATTCTCACTCGGTAAGCTCCAATCATGACTTCGGATCATTCAGGTCACCAGTCAAACTCACGTATACCCATAGCCGCATCTATTGAAGCGTTTGTATCCTACTCATTGCTTTGCTTCTGCAACTGACTTTGCCGTGAAAGCAATATTGTGACGAGCTTTGAGCAGTTCTACGGTCTTACGGTATGGTCAGACTGTCGTCATTGCGCTTCTTTGCATACTGACCAGGTGGTACTCAGTGGCTCATCTCCGGTTGCTTTGGAATGGCGGCAGCGGCTGACGTCCTCCTGACCGGAGGTTTGATTGTTGTGTTGCAACGCAGTCGTACTGGATTCGAAAAGTGAGACGGCCGCGCATTTGCAGTCCACGCATACTCATTTGTTATCGTTCAGGACAGACAACCTCATCGACATACTCATACTCTACGCCATCAACACAGGTATGTTCTGCTCCAGCTCTCCATCCTGTCCCTGACAAACTGCTGATAGCTACCTTTAGGGATGCTCATAGGGTACATGATATGTTTCAACGCTTCCCGGCGCTCCTAACTTCAGAACATATCAGTCTCTTCAACGTTCTTTCCCTGATCATGGTAGATTTTCCTCACTCATTTTTCTTGTTGCACTATCAACTGGTTCAATTGAACATGTACTTTAATGCTAGGCGGCCGCTATGCCTCGGAACCTCGTATACGTCGGGCTCAATATCCTTACAGCAAAGTGTACGTCACACTACACAATTCCTCCACCCCCCCCCCCCCCCCCCCCCCGACTGATAAGGCACGCATATTCCAGTGTATGCAAACTGCCTTTTAGCCGTGTCAGTGATTTCCCTCCTCCTGTAGATGCCAGCCGCGTATTAATGATGATGACACCATTCCCGCAGCCTCAATTCTCGCAAGCGGCTCGCATCCAGAGGCATGGACATGTTCGAGATGAATTCGACTCACATGGATGCGATTGTCCGCGCACAACATCGAGGGGTTCTTGAACAGTGGAACGTACCGCAGGTACGCCAGGTCCTTCTCACTCTGACCCGTGTATAAGTCCATCGTCCGCTTGGCAGATCCCGGACCCGGACCCCCCGGTCATTCATGTCAACGTGGCGACGGAGACATTCAATGAAGGGGGGCTCGAAGGTGCTCGAGACAAACAAGACGGCATGCTCGATAGTTACCCGAACTCTGTATAGTCATTCCCTCTCTCTTCAGGGGTTGGAACATATTGCAGCGACTTACGAGACGATGTGTATTGGATGCATGTACTGTTTATTGGCTGCGCCGACGTCGCAAACGTGCCCGATGCAAGATGCCCCACGACCATGTCGCTCCCTCCTGCCTGTCAAGGCATAGGCCTCGCTGGAAAACAATAATATGTAAGGCACAAATGCAACACGACGCGAATATGCGATACACTACAAGGGGTATAAGACCCTTAAGACAACATGACACCAGTGTCCACGATCACTGCCACCCTCTCACCGGAGCGAGGGCGCGCCGACCGCCTGCATCTCTACGCCGACGTCCTTCGCCTCGCTGCCCGCCAACGCGTCCTCGTCGTCGCCTTCCTCCAGCTTCGCCGGCCCGTCACGCTGCTGCTGCTGTTGCTGCTGGTCGAGCCCGAACTTGTCGTCCGTGTACGTCTGCATCGGCACCTCGCGCAGCAGGAACGCGGCGAGGAAGCCCGCGCCCGAGATCCCCGCAAGCACCTTCCAGATCGTCGCCATGCTCTGCGCGAACGCGGCCTGCACCTCGCTGCGCACGGGCTCGTCCAGCCCGCGCACGAGCGGGATCACCGCGTACGCGATCTCGACCCCGTCCGGGAACTGCTGCAGGAATGCGCGCGGCAGGTTCCGCTTCAGCTCATTCTGCAGGATCGTCGCCGAGATCGTCACGCCCCATGTCTGCGAGAGCATCAGCGAATCGCTGGCGTCATGATGGGTGCGGCGCGTACCTGCGCGAAGGTGCGGATGAAGTTGTAGAACGCGAGCGCGGGCGCGACGCGCGTCACGGGCAACGGCGCAAGGATGGGAAAGATCGTGCTAGCCCACTGCGCACACTGTCAGTCATCGGCACTCGCGACCGGCGACAGCACTTACGATCGTGCCAGATCCGGCCGCCTGGAGCGCCTGGTACCCGCCCCACTTGCCAGCGCCCGAGTTCGCAGTAAGCGTCGTGAGCAGGCCGAACCCGACGACGGTGAGCGTCCACCCGAAGTAGTTCGCAGGCCGGTACTTGTTCATCTTCTTAATCATGATTCCACTGATGAGCGAGAAACTAGACGAGACGATCGCCGTCGGCAGGATCTTCACACTCGATCCAATCGGACTCGAGAGCAAGCATGCCTGGAAGTACACCGGGAAGTAGTCTGCGAACGTCATCAGACGCGGTCGCCACAGCGTGGAGCAGCAGGACTCACAGATGGCAGCAACGCTGACAATGCCGTGGAAAAACGTCGCGATGTACCTGCGCACTGTCTGTCAATCGCCTCGATACACCGAGCAAGCCGCAAAACGCACCCGCCCAAGCTGGTCCGGTTCTTGATGACGTCAATCGGGAGTGTGGGCTCGCGCGGCACAAACGTCTCGTACAGGAAAAAGGACACGATGAGCACGCCGCCGATAATGAGCGGCGCGAGGACGTGCGTGCTGACCCATGGGTAGGTGATACCGCCCCACGTCAACGCGATGAGCGCAAGCGTCGTTCCCGCCACGATTATACCATTGCCGCTGGAGGTTGGTCAGCGTCGAACTCTGACTGCGCGGGCGGCAATAGCGAGGCAGACACTCACACCCAGTCCACACGGCCAAGCTTAGACCGCAGCGAGCCTTCCGGCGTACGCACGCGCAGGAAGAGCGCAACGAGCACGAACGCGATGCCCGCGAGTGGTAGGTTGATGTCTGGCATTTTCATGTCAGCGCCACATGTGCGCGCACAGAGACCAAGACAACTTACAGAACAGCCATCGCCAAGATGCTTTCTGTGCCAACGAGCCACCCTGACAAATGGATTTCAGTATATGGAGGTGGAAGGGGCATCGAACAGATAGTGGCAGAGTTCGTTTCGGTGAAAATGACTAGATATGAGGTCCGGCCGACTCCACCTTCTGGCAGCGCAGCCATCCGCGTTCACCTGCGGAAATGCATGCCGGAACCTCAATATGAGGTCCTTCCGGAGCCCGAGAGCAAAGTCCGATGCTGAAGCAAGCAAAAGTGATGAACTGAGAACGTCGCAAGACATCCTCCCAGAATAAGTGACAGCCAAGTTGTTTGTCGACGTAAGTGCCCAAACACACAAGTCCAGGACAGAGCGAATAGTCACGTCTGATGGAAATCGTTAAAGCGGGTAGGGGGGTTCTCGTTATCTTGGAAGCTGCCCTTAAGGACGTCACCCTCTCATAAGCCCAACGCAACAGGCAGCGGCTTGTCTGTAGACCCGCCTCTTGCAGTACTGCATTGGTATACTCACGTCGTAACGAAACCCACCAGAAAGACCCAGGGAAGAATAGAGGTATGCCGTGAACCTAAGGGTGTGCACAGACGTTGTGGCAGGATCCACGCCCGACACCTCAACCATCCCGTCTGGCCAAATTCGGCTATCGGGAGCGATTCCGGAGTCCTGTGACGTTTAATAACGGGACTGCAGAATACGACCCCAACAACCCTTCACATGAGACAAATGGCAAGCCCAGACTGCAGTCAAGGCTGCACCGACACTCGGACGTTCTGACGTCATGTGGAAGGTACTCACGATGACCGGACCGATACCTGCTGCAAATGCCCAGGCGAGGACTATCATGCCCTGGTACGCCCCTCGCTCGACGAGCGGGACCAAGTCGGAGACAATGATGGAGGACATGTTGATGATCCCCCCGCCGCCGACGCCCTGCACGGCTGCATCTCGCGTGAGACGCCACATACTCCAGAAACGAAAGGCACTCACTTCGCGCGGCGATGAGCATGTTCATGTTCTGCGCCGAGCCACACAGCGCGCTCCCGACGAAGAAGAACGCGACGGAGATGAGCATGATCGGCCGCCGCCCGAACACGTCCGCGAGGCGGCCGCAGAAGGGGAGCATGGCGGTGCTCGCGAGGCCGTACGCGGCGCCGACCCAGACGAAGTCGTTGTCCCCACCGAGATCGTGGGTGATCGTCGGGAGCGCGGTGGACACCGCGGTGACGTCGAGTGCACTGAGGACGTTCGAGACGACGATGGCGAGAAACGACAGCCAGAATGCGGACCCCTTGGGCTTCGCCGCGGGCTTTGAGGGTGTTGGTGTCGAAGAAGGCGTGGAGGGCATGCTGCTGGATCCGGAGGTGATGTGCACCTGGGAGTTGAGCGAGGCGGGCCGCGCCATACGGGCAACGGAGGGCGGAGGCGGGGGAGGGAAGGTAGGGGCGGGAAACAAAGTGGCGGTAGGCAGGCTTCTTACCGGAGGGGAATATACACGGCGCGGGCGGGCGCATGCTTGTCCCTCGTGAGTCGCCCATCTGCTTCTCTTGATCGCCCGCCGAAACCGTAACCCTCTCCGGTCACCGCCGCCGACGAGCGGCGACTGCGTGTGTCAATGTCAGTCTCATCCTAAAGCCGCGCTCAAGAATGCACACCGTCGCGAGCCGCTTGAGCTTCAGTCAAGTATCTCCAGGCTCGACTTGAGGAGGACGAGTTCTGTCCCACGTGCGTCTTCTCCCACCCAGCAGTGCAGTCAGAGCCGCAAGTTGCCGAAACAGCCTGGAGCGGGAAAATCACCGAGCGGCGTCGGAGATTCCGTGCGTTCTCAACTGACACCTGCAGCACTGATGCATCACAGCCAAGCCGGCAGGCCCAGTCTGCAGACGCATCCGGCCGAATTCCTGTCAAGCTCAAACACGGTCACCCAGCACAGCCTGCAGAGAAGACTGTTGTGTGGTCGCAGCACCCGATAGACAGCAGAAGAAATGGACTCGAGCGGCGAGAAGCGGTCGTCGGTGAGTGCTGCACTGGCAAAGAACGTGAACCGTCGTCGGCGAGCGAGATCAAAACGCGCGTCGACAAGATCGGGCATCGGGATCCATCAGACTCGATCGAGATTCCATCGTCGGCCTGATCAGTGGCGCATCACTCTCGAGCTCGGGGCGGCCCGCCGGTGTCTTTCCCGACCACACCCTCATCGCCGACTCACTCACCGACGTCGACGACTCGGACTGCGTTGGGCACACTCGCGGCCCCAATCTGCTTTCGACTCTTCTGCTTCGGCCGCGACAGACAATTGGGCGAGCCAAGAAGCAGCAATGTACAGGCTTCACGTAAGATGGCGAAGCTCTCCACGACGACTCGCCCGTCCCATGACGCTTTTCGACGATCGCAGCGGCCGCTCCCTCGGATTTATAGGTCAGACCGCACTGCGCCTATACCGCAAGTAGACGCACGACAACACCCGCAGGCTAAAGCAGCCAATCCTAGAGTCATGACGACCCATTGTTACAAAACGGGCACGTCCTTCCTGATGGAAGCTCTTTCACCCCCTGCGAAGTGAGACCTCGTCGCTTGTCGGCAGATGGACCGTGCGCATACGCTCCTCTGCAGACGAGGCATAGCGCCCGCTCAGTTCTGATCTTCTCGTCTCGCCGAAGACATTCCGTGCGGTGTACCTCACCGGATGAATGGCGAACAGTATCATCGTTTGGAGTAGACCGTGGACGGATCCTGGGAAGGTACGCAACTCGCCCATCCACCTTCCACAGCATGAAACAATACTACATAGCTCCCGAACGGCAGCTTTGGTATTCGGGCCAGTAGCGGCATTTTGTCCTGTGTTCAATCCCAGCCATGTCAGGGAAGCGGTCGAATTGCACTCACATTATCTCACGGAGACACTAGAAGGTGCCCCGCCCCATGATTTCATCCACCTGCCCGGTACAGCGAGGGCTGAACGCCTACCAGCTGCTCTTACCAGTGCATCAATTTGACATGCAAGCGACAACTTCCGTCCATGCAGGTGGCCGGTGATATGCCGCATATTAAGATGCAGCAGAAGCTATGCACGAACCCATCCACACCGTAAGCGAGCCTGTCAATTATCTCCTGGAAGGCTTCGACCCCGCACAGGAACGGACTGCTCTCTGTCCACCCGCCGTTGCACGCCCCACTATCTCCCCTTCCCACGAGCAGGTCGGACAGCAAGCCCTCCGTGAGTTGGTGGCGTTCGACGCCGTACCCAACATCCGCTCATGAAGAGCACCCCATCACCGCACTATCAGCAGGCCATAATGATCAATGTCAGACTCCACTAGCACCACTCGACGGACATACACCGGCACGCCTCCGGCCGTGTCCCGCGCACCTGGATAAAGTAGTGCTGACCGCTGCCTGCCGCGCTGTGCGTGCGATGCTGATACAGGTCTCAGGCGCCAAGGCACTCCGTACAGGCTGTCTGACGCGCACATGCATCTCGACACCCCACTGGACGAGCCCGTCGACTAGAACGTTCTGCAGACAGATGGACTGCCGTTAAACTGCGGGCTCAGGGCGAGACAGAGGGGGCTGGCGCGCGTCATCGCGCTCTGTATGTTTGAGCCACGGGCCGCGGGCCGTGGTGCTCCATCTGGGCATGCTCCAGATGTGGCGAACGAGCGCGCCTCAAAGCTGATGTGGCGTCGACGACCTAGGATAAAAGACCACACCAGTCGTGATTGGTGTCTGTGGGCGGTGGGCGCGATCGTGCGTCCATGTGGACACGGGAACGACGTACGCCCCTGAAATGGACGGATGAGGGTGCGTTGCTCCAGCGCCCTCGCGTGTAGTTGCTCGACACGTCTGCGCTGGTCCACCTGCGCACTGCGACAAACAAACAGCTGTGTGAAGCTGTTGCATATTACAGAGCGCTCACCTGCCCCGGCGTTGTTCTACCGACAACTGTCGCTCACGGGAGGCTGCGTGCTCGCCGGCCGACGCGGCCTGCTCATCTCGTCTTCCCGGCGCGATTCCGTCTCCGGGCTGTCTCAAGCAGCCATCGCACGGTGGCAACGCTCGGTGTTGCGGCCTCTATCGCAGGCCTGCTAACCAACTGCTCATTGCCCAAGAGCGCACCATCACGATCAGATGGCGGAGGCCCGGAGAACAGGCCGCGAAGATCCCCCGATCGCCATCCGCGCCGGACGCCGGGCGTGCCTGTCAGTGCACCGTGCGAGGCTGGATCACCGGCGCGCGTAGATCTGAGCTCTGCAGACCTGCAGACTGCAGCGCATGCCGACAGCCGATAAGCCTGCACAGTGCCGCACTCGCGATAACCTTGCACGCTCGCCCGCGCACGTTGGCGCGCGAGTCCCGGTGCGCCGGGCGCGGGGCGTCAAAGGGAAAGGCTGGGCTGCTGATGCCTGTGCAGCGCCTGTTCCTCCGAGGCCGCATCGGTGTCCGCGCCATCCCTGGGAGCGTGCCCTGCTCGAAGCAGGCGGAGCGTGGACGTGCTGCTGATGAGGATGATGGTGCATTGAACCTTGTCGGCCTCCAGCCCGCCGGGCCTTAAGATACGCGACCTCTGCCGCCTCGCACCCTCCCTGGCCGCCCGGGCGATTGCTGCTCACTGCTTCTTCTGCAAGCCGCCCTCGTCACCCCGCTACATACATATAGCTTCCCTCCTTCCGTCCTCCCCGCGTCCCCTCCTCCCTCCTCCCTCCCGCCTCACGATCCGCGGCCCGCCTCCGCCTCTCCCTCCTTCCCGCCGCGCCCGCTTCCGCTTTGCGCCGTACATAGTTCAGTTTCCGCACCACGCCCCGGGTTTACGACACAGATGGCGACGAACATGACCGGGCTCGAGCCGGGCGGCCTGCCGTTCAACCTCACGGACCCCGCGCAGGTCGAGGAGGCGCTCGCGCTCCTCGCCGCCGCCGTGCGCGCGCAGCTGCCCCCGCTCCAGAACACGTTCGGCGCGTACCTGATCTGTACCTGCCTCGGATGCATGTGAGTCTCCTTCGCTTGCCTAAGAGGGCGCGGGGCTCGGCTCGGCTCCGCACGGGGGCGGGTGGCTGTGGCCCCGCACGGATCGTATGCGGAAGACGACTGCCCGGACGCTGACGCCGGCGATGCAGGCTCTTTGGGTTGACGACCCACCAGACGTATCGCTATTACAGGCTGTACCCCACTGACGGATGGGGGCTCAAGACATTAGTGAGTACTGTTTTATTTGGTCTATCAAATGTGGTTGTACTGACGCGCTCGGCGCCGTACTAGGTGGGCTTGTTGCTGTGAGTGGCAGCGTCCGATCCGCGATCATGGCAGATGCTGAGCTAGCTGGGTCCCGCCGTGTGCAGGATGCTCGACGTACTACACACGATCACGAGCGTCCACGTATGGTGAGTGCGCGCTGCCTGCGTTCGCGTGCAGGACTCTGGGAGACTGATGCCGGTGACTAGCTACTACTACCTGGTGACGAACTACTTCAACCCGGAAAGCATGGCCATCGGTGTCTGGTGCGTCCCTTCCATTCCCACCCGACAGCGCGATTCTGTCTGACATGCTCCTCATAGGTCGATACGAGTACGTTGAGTGTCGATCCTCGCTTCCCGAGTTCCGCTGACCACCTTGGGGAAGATGGGTATCGTTGAAACCGTACGTCCCCGCGCTACATCCAGTGAATCGGTGACATTGACTATCTTGTTCAGGGCCTCGTCATTCTCGTATCGCATTGGTGTGTTCCGCGTCTCCTCGAGATTGTGATGGCGTTTCCTGATCTGTATTTGGATAGCTTCTACGCCCGGAGACTATATCTGCGTGAGTGCCTCCTCCGCCGGTCAGGATGCGCCGGCATGCTCGGGGACACCACTGACCGCCTCCCTTCTCGTGGCGTGCAGTCGGCAACGGGCACTTTTTCCCAGTTTCAATCATTGTACGTACCCTGCGCCCACAGGTCCCCGCAAATCCCACAGCATAACTGACGGCGTTGATTTGCGCAGGCTCTTCTACTTCTAGCTGAGATCGGTGCGTGCCCGGATCCTGCCGTTCTCACCTGCATGCGCTGTTGTCCCCGACCAATCGCTCACGTCCGGCCCTGTCCCTCTCCCTAGGCTTCTCCCTCGGTACGTGCGGCGTGCTCTCTGTCTACGACCGCGAGCGAAGGGACTGACGTTGCGCGCCCGCGTTGCTACAGCTGCCACGATCGAGTCGTACGTGTCCCGCGCACGCCGTCTGCGGCGCCTCGCCCGGTGCTGATTGTGCGCGCACAGCTTCGTCCAGGTCACGTTCGAGAAGTTCTTCCCGCTCCAGGTCCGTGATCAGCTCCGCACGCTCCCCCTGGTGTCGGCCTGAAACTGACGGGCGGCGGTGGCGCAGTGGCTCATCTGGGCGGTGCTCGCGGCTGCGCTGCTCATCGACATCGTCGCGACGAGCATCCTCACGTACTACCTCCGCAAGAGCCGCACCGGGTTCAAGAGGTACGCACTTTCCTCGGCCGCGGTGTCCCGTGGGCACCGTGTATCCGGGTCAGCGTCAGGCTTCCAGGCGATCGCTGACAACATGGTGTGCAGGACGGACTCGATGGTCGACGTCCTGATGGTGTACGCGATCAATACCGGTATGTTTCTCCTGCTACACTAACACCACGGGCGAGGCGCTGAGACCCTGTGTCTCTCCCCAGGGCTATCAACCAGGTAGAGTCCCCCGTTCGCACTCGTTCAGATGGGATAATGTTCTGATCAGCATCGGTCGCCCGGACAGTCTGCTCACGTTCGCCGCTCTGATTTGCGTATGTCTGCCCACACACCCTCTCGCGCAGGCCTGGACCGGAGCTGATGGTTTTGTCTCGCTCAGGCCATCGTCGCGCCACACACCCTCATTTGGGCCGCGCTCACTGTCGTGGGCACCAAGAGTGTGTATCTACGTGGTATCTTGCTCCGTTGTCTCATTCACCCACATTGCACTTTTCAGTGTATGCGAACTCCCTACTCGCCGTGTAAGTTACACGTCTCGGTCCCCACCCCAGCGCGACTAACCGTGGCGGCTCCTCCTCGCAGGCTCAACTCGCGGCGGTCACTTATCGACAAGGGCCTCGAGGGCTTTGAGACGGGCTCGTTTGGGATGAAAGTCATCGACCCGCGCGCAGTTGACCGCGCGTCGCACGCGCTCGAGTTCGGGCCGGGGTCGCCCGGCCTCGTGCCGCGACAGAAGGTGCGTGCGCCGGACGGCGACAGCAGCCTCGCGACGCCCGGGGGCTCATCGGTCTTCGTTGGCACGGCGGTGTGAGCAGGTCAACCCGAGCCAGACGCTGCAGACCGTCATCGACGTCAAGGTCACGACGGAGACGTACATGGACGGCCCCAGCGCGCGCGGCCGCCCGGACTCGTCCGTGCTCGCGTACAGCGACCGCGACGTGTGAGCGCCGCGTCGGGCGTGCGGGATGGATGGACTCTGGTGTGTGCGGGTGGGGCGGGCGACGCTGTGTCCCCTGCGTCTGCGTGCGCCCTTTGCCCTCTGGGACTGTTCACCATGCCGGACCCGACCGCGTGCGGTGATGGGTCTCAGCTGATGTCTTCATAGGCGTATTATTATGTAACTGTCCGCTCGTTCAGATGTACAACCAGCGTGTAGCATCAGCTGTGCAGTATCTGGTTCCAGTGAGGCTGCCCGAGTATGTATCATGTCCTCAGGTTCACCCGTGCGCCAGGTAGGTCTGAGTCGGAGGCTCTGTTCATGTTTGATGGATGGGCACGCTCGGTGAGACCAGTTAGAGCTCGCAGTCGAGCCGGTGTCTCTGGTGAACACCAGAGATCTCGGCGATCTCAGACGCCGGCAGGGCTTTCTACGATGTGCACTTGGATCCCGGCGGAGTGATCGCTGTGGCTGGAGCTCCCCGGCCATTATGGCAGCACACTGCCACCGACGCCGCCACCGCCACCACGACACTCGATCGAAGATCGGCCGGTCCACGGAAAGCCCAGAAGGGAGGGCGACCCAAAGGACGCACAAGCTGGAGGAGGAGGAGGGCAGACGCGACTTGTGCAGCAGGTCTTCTGGCGGGCGCGCGCAGAAGGGCTGTCGAGCGTATCAGACACCGGCGGCGGCGGTCCGCGTGGACAGCAGCGCTGCCGCTTCCATTCTGAGCGGTGGCCTGATGCAGCTCCGTCCCGCTTCTGATCATCGCTTCCCAGGTCACGTCGTCCGCGGCGTCCGGCGACTGGGCTTGTCCCGGTCCTCCCATTGCCCGGCCGGTTCCACCTTCGCCGCTTTCACGAGGTTCTCGACCACTCGTCGACCACAACCAACACCTGCTATCGCACCCAGGGCAGCAGTAGAAGCAACACGCACGATGGCGTATCGCACTACAACAGTGACCCCGCTCTTCCCCTCGCGCCGCGTTTCGGGCGGGCTGCGTTTGGTGGGAAAGTGCTATGCCCCAGAGAGGGGCAACCCGGAAGGCGCAACCGTTCTCTTCTTTCATTGTGCCGGATCGCGTACGTCTGCAGTCTGTCGCCGTTTGTAGGTCCACTCGACGCTGACCGCATGTGGGCGTAGATAAGGAGGCATGGGAGCCCACCATTCAATATCTGTTCTCCGCGACAGATCCCGTGACGAGCAGGCCGCTGCTTCGCGAGGCGTGGTCGTTCGACATGCAGAGCCACGGGGAAGCGGCTTCGTTGAACGAGCGGCAGCTCGCACCACTCGCAGCAGGCATTCGTGAGTTTTCTCATCGATCCTCAGCTACAAGTCACTGTGGTCCGCTGACACTCCACCGTAGCTGTGGAGGAGTACGCGGACGGCTTCAAGGCGTTCGTCGCCACCCGCGCCCTGTCAGGCCACAAGCTTGTCGGTGTGGGGCACTCCCTAGGCACCTCCGCAGTGTGAGTTTGCGCTAGTTGTGTCGCACGTGCCATCACCTTTCATACATTCGTTTTCCTTCTACAGGATCCTGTCAACCATCGCTGACGATGTGCCTGGCGTCAAGTTTGAGGCGATCGTCCTCGTCGAGCCCGCGCTGATCACCCGCGCTGTCTACAACGCCAACCTCCCCGAGCGCGAGGGGGCGCTCAAAGCGATGAACAAGGCCATCTCGAAGCGGCGCGACACCTGGAACACCCGTGCCGACGCGCAGGCGTACTTCGAGGAACGCTTCCCGTGGATGGTCTGGGACCCGCGCGTCCGCGAGCTCTTCATCGTACGCAAACCCTCCGCTCTGCCCCTTTGCGTCTCGTGTCCTCCGCCACGGGCGCCGGATTTCGTGATGTGACCATACCTCTTTCCCCTCACACAGCGCCACGGCCTGCGGGAGATCCGGGTGCAGGAGCCGGGCACGGGCCGCACGGCGACGAAGGTGACGCTCGCGTGCCGGAAGGACCACGAGCGGAGCGCGTACGCGCAGGACGAGGTGTACTTCACCGTCGTCGACCGCATCCAGTCCCTCGACCGCGCCGTGCCCGTGCACTACATCCTCGGCGAACGCCACGATCTCATGTGCGTGCTCGCTTCTCCCCCCCCCCCCCCCCCCCCTCATACAAATTCTGTATTGATCGCCTCCATCTTCCTGTGGTTCCGTCCTCGCCGCGTCCGTGTGCGGACGCGTGGTACTGACCGCTCCCCTCGGCAGCCCGGAGTACATCCCCCAGTCCGTGATGGGCGTCCGCCCGCCGGCATCGGTGCAGGAGGTGCCCGAGGCGGGCCACTTCGTACGTCATCCGCCCGCGCCCACCCACTCCTCGCGCCCGCCGTCCGCCGTCCGTCGTCCGTCGCTCACGCGTGTGCGCAGGTCGTGCAAGAGAACCCGGAGGGGCTCGGCGCGGCGCTCGAGACGATCCTGGGGGGGCTCGGGCGGAAGGACGGGGCGCTCCGCGCGAACCTCTGAGGCCGGGCGGGTGCTCGTCATGTGTGGGGTTCGGCGGAAGCGAGCGAAGGGCGGACGGCTCGTTCAATCTGGGCGGTGGGGAGGAGGGGTCGGGGTGTGGCAGGGCCCGCCCTCTGTATTCGTGCTCCCCCCGGTGCACGGGGACCGCCGTTCTGCGTGTAACATCATCAGCACCATCATCAGCTAACAATGTACTGGAGAGTCTGCACCCGGGGCGGACGGATGGGCGGACGGACGGCGGTGCCGCCACGGTCGGGATCAAGGCTGCACAATCAGCACTGAGAGGGAGCATCGCCGCATCCGGACCCATCATGTTCGCTGCCGAGAGATGCATGCACGACCTGCACATGCCCAAGCCGTGTCTGATCCGGAGCCTCCTCCCGCTCAATTCAACATGTCCGGAGGGGAGCGCCCGATGGTTGATGATCGCGCGGCGTACCAAGTACACTCGCTTGGCGCGTCCACACCCTGTCCCCGGTGGACGATGCTCAGATCACACGCACCGTCCGCCCGAACCCGGATAGAATGCCCCAGTGTCGCCGACGTACGTACGGTCCTGTACAACACAGCAACGCCAACAGGTAGAAAGTCGAGTTACAACAACACGAGATATGGTACGCTACTCGGATTAGCATGCATTACATTAAAACGGAGAACGCGGCCCCTGAGCCCCCCCCCCCCCCCCCCCTGGCGCGCCGCCAGCCCCTCCGCCGCGCTCCGACCCGCATGCGCACCTACACCTGCACTTTCTCGCTGTGACTTCAAGTCAGCAAGCGTGCAGACGAGGGAGCGGGGCCGACGCGCGCGCAGGGGCTGCGCCCGATGTCCGTCTCGGCGACCTATACACATCCATCCATCCATCCATCCAACCCATCCACCCAGAGCCCCCACGCCGCCTCGGACGCAGCGCCCGTTCGCTATACGATCCCAAGAAACCCCGACGTAGAGCAGGTGATGCCCAGCCCAGGGCTCACTCGCGGCGGTACGGCCGGATGAGCATGGGCAGCTGCGGGCCGCCGCCAGGGTCGCTGAGGCGCATGGGGCGGACGAGCATCGTCGGCGTGCGCCCGACGTCCGCGGCGGGGAGCCCGAGCCCGACCTCGAACGTGCGCAGGAGCGTGAACACCGCCACTTTCGCCCTGCGTCGCGCGCGTCAGCATCGCCCGTGTTCACTGTATCCGGAACGCAAGCGAGAGAGGGCGAGGTGGGGGGACGCACTCGTTGAGGGAGAAGCGGTAGCCGAGGCAGGCGTGCTGCCCGCCCATGAACGTGAGGTTGTTCGCCCAGATGCCGGGGATGCTCGAGACCGCCTCCGGGAGGCTGTCCCAGCGCTCGGGCCTGTAACGTCGGGGCGCGTCAGCATCGGCGGGTGCGGTGCAATGCAACGCAAAGCGAAGCAGCCGGGCTCACTTGAACTCGAACGCGTCCTCTCCCCACAGAGCCTTGTCCCTGTTGATCGCGAGGATGGGCATCACAATCGGCGTGCCCTTGCCGACCCTGTGGCGGACCGTCAGAGATACGCCCGCCGGCACGTCTGGGGAGGAACTCGGCCGCACCAGATTCGGTCGTGCGCCTGGCCGTTGATGTGCACAGGCTCCCCGAGCGGCAAGAGCGTGTCCTCTGTCGCTATCCGGAGGGAGGAGGGCAGGACGGGGAACAGTCGTACGACCTCGCGCAGGACGCAGTCGAGGTAGTGGAGCGACGAGAGCTCCTCCATGGTGGGGTGATCGGTCGAGATGCTGAGGAGCTCGCTCCGGAGCTTCTCTTGGATGGCGGGGTAAAGGGCGACGTTGTAAAAGAACCAAGCTAATGTGATCGCCGTCGTGTCATGCCCGGCCACGAGAATCCTGCACAATCGTACTCGTCAGCGAGGCGCGCAGAGCTACCGACACACGTTCTCATACGTTCTGCATTCTGCGGGGAAAAGGAGTGAGCGTAGCGCCGGTATATACGTTTGGCAGCATACCATCAATAATTGTTTCATCTGACAGGCGCTGCCCCTCGGGCAAACTGGCACCCATATTCGCCTCGACGAGCAGTGTCAAAAAGTCGCCTCTTCTCCGGCGTACATGCTTGCCGATCTTACTGTCTTCCAACTCGCGCTTCTTCTCGTCGATGCGGATGCTCGCAAACTCGCCCATGACCTTACGCGCCTTGTGGAATCTGCGGGACTGCTCCTCGGGCTAACAACCGCGTGATCCCATCAGTCACGCTGTTGGGGGAGCGAAGGGACAGTGCGCGGCGGCGGGGGCGGAGTACGTACGAAGATGCGGAGAATGGGGAAGAAGAAGCGGAGCATGGGCCAGACGGCGAGGCGGGTGACGGACTGGGCGACGAGGCGGAACGCGTCGCAGAGCTCGTTGGAGCGCGCGTCGACGTTGAGCGTGCCGATGTCGTACCCGAACGCTGCGGCGCGCGTGAGCACCCGGACAAGACACGCGCGGAGCCGAAGGGCGTCACCACTGACCGGCCTCGGAGATGACGTCGAGCGACATCCGGTGCAGCCAGGCGTGCATGTCGACCTGGGCGACGGCGCCGTGCCGCGCGACCTCGTTCGAGAGGATGTCGCGGAGCTGGGGGAGCGACACGTCCGCGGGGTGCGGTTTTCGGGGGCGGTGAGGAGACGCACCTGGCTCGCCTTGCTCAGGAACAGGTCCGTGAATTCCCGAATCTGCATGGGCCCAAACGCTGGGTTCTGTCGGCCGCGCCGCTCAGCCGCAGAGCATAAGGCGGGAAGTGGCGACGGCGGGGACTCACCACGACTCGTCTCTGCGCATGCGGGCGGGGATCAACGATGGTCAGGGCGGAGGTCGGGGAGGCTAAGAATAGAACTGACTTGTCGTCGGTGCTGCTCACCTACGGCACAGGTGAGAATCGGTCTGCACACAAACGCACACAGGCACGGCGCGTAATCGTACCCTCGCTCAGCAGTGTCCCTCCACGCCCGACGCGCTCAGCTCAGTTCTCGTGGCGACGGGATGGAGACAGACGGTGGTGCACACCTGTTCCCAGCATCTCCGCGATGAACGTCCGCACTTTGTACGGCTTCTGGTACACGCTGTCGTGGGTGAGGATGTGCGCGAGGGCCTTGGTGTCCATCGTGAAGAGGCAGACGTCGGAGAGGATCCGGTAGGAGAGTGTCCGGCCGTAGAGGCGGACCCACTCCTCATGGAGCTCTGTCGGGTCTGCAGACCAGAAGTGCCATGCGAATCCGAGGAGGGTGCTGGGGGAGTGTGGGCCGGGGAGGTGGCGGAGAGGGTTGCGCTGGACGCGGATGTAAGCCCGGGCGAGGCTGAAGAGGACCGCAGCGAGCACGGCACAGATCAGAGGCGGGAGGGCACCGAGAGCCATCAGAGGTCCGGTCAGCGAAGAAGGGGATCAGCGCGCCCGACGCCACTGCCCACCAGAGAACCTTATGTACCCGGCGCTTGGGCACACGCACATGCTCGACCACGCATCGCAATCAGGGCCCCGCCTAGGCGCCCGTCCATCGCGCTGCCATCCATCCAGGAACTCTCTCTCTTTGATCGGCCGGTTTCATCAGCGCACGCAGAAATGCCCCTTCCCGCATTCGCTCACCCATCTCCGTCTCCATTCTCCCCGTGCGAGAACGACAGACAGCCACGGCAGACGCGCACTCACTAGAACCTCCTCGCCAACGCGTGCAATCACATTCGCAGCGCAGGCCGCTCCCACCCAGCGCCGGTCACTGGAGGAAGCGCACCCGACGCGCAAAGGTTGAGACCGTCCGCGTGCGCGCGCAACGCGAGATCGGCGCATGATGCCCTGCACATCGAGGCAGTATAGCACAGTCGAGACTTGTATCTGCGAGATCAACGACATTCCTGCAGCGCTATCAACCCCTTCCGCAAACGGGCCTCTCTCTACACCGCGCCCCCGGCCCGGAACCTTCAGCCGGGGCTCGTCCCTTCACAAACAATGATGCACGCACCTCTCGTCCCTCTTGTGAAGTTGATCGATCCGTCGGTGCGGGGCAGGTTGCATGCACCGGCCAAGGACACTTGTCCCGCCTCGACGCTACAAGACACTTGGACATGCCTTGGCGTCTTGTGCGGATGGCCGTTGTGTGTGCGGCGTACCTGTGCGCTGCGCCCACAGACGCCTGCGCGCGTAATGTGCGGCGTAGCAAAGGATGAGTTGTGTGCTAGGCGTTGATACGCCACCAATGACTTGCGTGACATTGTTCCGTATCTGTCGGAAACAACACCCCTTAGCGAACTGGCGCACGACGCGCAGTGCGCAACTAGCTGCTGGGCCTGGCCGGACCGACGTGGCCGCAATTCAAGGTCTGTCTCTGAACGCCATGAGGTTTGGAGAGGCACCAATACTCACATGGGTGCATTGTCCTACATGAAGCGACAGCAGTGTTGTGCGTGTCGGTTATAGCAGACCCCACCCGGAGCCCGACCTCGAGGTCGCAGTGCGCGGTCCACCTGTCGGACTCGATGCCCCCGGTCGCTGAACGCCGCCAAGGCCACAAGTCCACAGACATGTCAACAAACTGACATGTGCTCTAGCAGCTCGCCCGGGACAGCGGCACTTTGGGAGGCAGACGAAACGCGGACCTCCCCAGAGCACCGCTTGCCCTGTCTCACATCACGGCCATGCCACAGGCACGACAGCCCCGCCGCTCCCAGTCAGGAATCAGGCCCCTCGCGCGCTGCGGGTGCGTGCGCGGACGCGACGGCTCGTTCCTGACGGGGAGCCGTGGGCCTGTCTGGTGCGCGCGTGACGTGCGCGGGCCTGCGTCGCGGTCTTGTCCCCAGTCTCGGCACGCCGCGACGACAGACGTCGTACACCGCAGGGCTGGGTCGGTGTCAAGGATACGACCGTGCTCGGTGCGATGGGACGGGTGCTGACCTGCACAAGACTCGGACACCGCAGGGCTCCCACGTCTGTTTGCCTATGCGTCGTCGGGTAGGGTGCTTGTGGCGTCGGTGACTGCTACCAGACAAGAAAAAGTGGGCTTTTCCCTATTTGGAGATATAGTATGCCCTACTGGGACGCGCTAGGCCGTCAGTACGACTTGAGCGGCGGTGCCACAGGCCTAGGAATACACACCTGAAGGAACGCTGCATACTACGGCATGCTCCGGACGTTCAGCAAGTCGAAAACGGCCATGATTATCCTCTAGTTCAGCACGTCACCGTCAGTCGCAGACAAGCCTTCTGATAATCAGAGGACTGGGTCTGATTGTAGCCACTCCTTGACTCAGACCTAAGGTCAGACCTTCTGAGGTCGGACCCGACTGTCCGGGGATCTGACCATGGGTCTGACCAAAGTCGGCACACCCCTGCTAATGATATCCATGCTTGCGGACATCGTGGACAAGACCGTCCCGCTGAGACCTCGCCGATTCGCCCGGCCCGACCCACACAGCTGGTCGTAGCGCGGCGTGACGAGGGCCCACGCGGGAGAGGTCTTGGCTCGGAGATACAGTCGACGCCTTTCCAACGGCAGAGCAAATCGTCGCAGAACGAAGCTCAGTGACAAGACGCGTCGAGGACAAGTTTGACAGCGGCACTGCGCGCACAGACGGGACTTCTTTCAGGGGCGCGGATCTGCCAGAGCCTGCGGCTGAGTTCTTCGGAGCGCCCGGGGTGACATTTGGCACGTGGTACAACGCTTCCCGTTACGGGTGTCACGCTTTTCCTCGAAATCCTACAGTATAAACGCTCGCCGCCTGGAAACCTCCACCTGTGACCTGCCACTGTCCACGTTACAGTAGCATTTGCCCCGGAGGGTGTCTGAAGGGATCGCTATGTGGTGAACAAAATAGATTGCTCATCAGACTGTTCTTCGTCGTTAATAAATGTTACGGCCCACTGTAACATCATCATCAACCAGAGTTGACGTGTATGGGTCCCCACACCATGTGCAGTACCATGAAATCTATCTTGAAGCCTGGAGACTTGCGAGTGGTACATTGCTTCATGCACTAGCCTGTGGCCAATGAGGCGGCGGCGCGAGCGTCCTCCCTTCGCATCACCTCCTTGGCGCCGGAGGGACCGGCGGCATCGACGCCACTCTGAGCAGTCGAGTGCTGCAAGCAGTGACTCTCAACTCTCAGCCACCATCTCGCTTCCCTCGAGCTGCGTCTCCTCGACACTTTGGACACTCTTCTAGGCTTATCGCTTCTCGGAAACACCAAGTACTGCAACTGCGACCTATTGTATTGCAGGGCAACCCGCCGAGACAGAGTAGAGGGTGAGTGTGCGCGACCGCCTGGCTCTGCGTATCACCGTCCTCTTTCTCACCCATACCCAATCGATATAGGGTGCAGACCGACGCCATGGCAGAGGTGATAGCTATTGCATGCGTCATCGAATCTTCCATTGCGCTGGCGGCGGAGTGGCCGCAGGTGCAGGCGGAATACATCGCCCCCCTCTTTCAGCGGCTTGGAGAGGTCCACGGTAGCAATGCAGTGCGTCGAGCACTCTTCATGAATGTACCACCGGGCATCTGATGAGCTCTTAGCTTCGCATCGCGTGCGTCACCTACGGCACGCCGGATACCCTCCCCTCTTCGATCCTGTCTAAGGTCTATTTCTTGCCGCCGCTCGCGATGATGAAGGAGATGCGCGAGGCCCCCGCGAAGCTGGGCATCGGCCAAACAGGCTCTGGAAGCGGAGAGGGGATGGCTGCGCTGGAGGGGCTCGTCGCGGCGATCGAGGTGTGTGCGCTTCGTCCTCCGCGCATGTCGTCCATGACCAACACCGCACGCGGAATATCTAGCTGTTCGACACGATCAAGTCGTCCGTTGAAGTATGTCCCCATCCCCGTCCACGCCGGATTGCGTTCACACACATCAGACAGCCGTGAACTGCCATCTCATCCACCTCGCGAGCACAGCGCCCGACACCGCAGAGCTACCACAGTTCAACGTGTCCGTCGCGCTGGATTCGGTTACTTGGGATAACCTGCCGGCGGAGATGCGGAAGGTTGGCGTGAATCCGCGTATGTTGCTCGTCTCCTGCTCAACCGGATACAGCGCGGAATCCACTACAGCAACATCTCGCTCAAGCCAATACCCAAACTGGCGCAGTTACAGGCCTCGGTATGTGGTTGCCTCACACAGCTATGCCTCCCCTCCCTCAACTGAATAAATTGTTCAAGACCGCTGCCGGCTCCACGCAAAACCCCTGGTTCTCCGTCCGCACGCCTCATGTCTTGCACCTCAGCGGCTTCCCTCAAAAAGGTGAATGTGCATCGTTCGTCCGCCGTGCATGTACTGATCCCTTTTCCTCTAACAGGCACAAAGCGGGCAGGGGGCATCGATCGCAGTCCGGAGTTGTCCAAACGTGCCAAAGTACATGCGCTGTCTTCGCCTACAAAGTCCCCCGCCGTCATCCCCATCTCAGCCCCTCAAAAGTCCCCTCCGAAACCTGCCGCCGCTACGATCAAGACGCCATCCATGCAGCCAGCGGTCCCACCAGTGCAACCAGCACCAGCATCGGCGCATGCGCCAGGACCGGCACCGGCACCGGCACCGGCACCAGCACCAGCACCAGCACCAGCACCAGCACCAGCTCCAGCTCCAGCTCCAGCTCTAGCACCGGTACCGGCACCAACAGGAGCGCCAGCGGGCACACCAGCGGGCGTCCCCCAGCAAACCTCTCCGGCGGTCATACAGGACCGGTTCCGCCATGCCGAGACGGCGCTGCGCAACCAGGCGGCGCAGATTCGCGTCCTCGAACAGCAGGGCCAGCACGAGCTCGCGGGCAAGATGCGCCAAGCGCTGGCGCCGAAACTGGAGAAGTACATGCAGTTCAGGAAGCACTTCATGATGTCCGGGAGCCTCCCACCCGCGGGGCCACCGATGGGTGCGGGTGCAGGGGCGGCGTTGGGTGCGGGCCCGGTGGGCATGGTGCAGGCTGGGCCCGGACCTGGGACGGAGGCTCAGCGCGCGCCGACCGCGACGGACCTCGCTGCGAAGCTCGAGCCAGGCCGCTCTGCTGTCCCACCGAACGCGATGATCGCTGGGTCCGCACAGGGCGCACATGCGGGCCCCAGTGCTGGCCCGAAGCATGCAGGCCAGCCTCCGGCAGGGGTTCAGATACCCCCGAATATGCCTCCGGAGGTCGCGGCGCAGATGCAGAAGCTGCTCGAGCAGAAGAACAGGCCAACGTCACTGTCGCTACCGCAGCAGCCACATCCCCAGACAACAGCGGCGCCGTCGTCTTCGGCACCAGAACAGGCGTCGGGCTCGGGTGCTCCGGGACCGCAGCCGACGGGCCCCAACTTCTGGCATGGGACGCTGTTGTGGCGCGGGTTCGACTCGGAGACGCGCCAGCGGAAGGACGTGCACACGCGGGTGACTATCCGCGGATCCAACGCTCAGGACATGTGGGTACATCGCAGGCATCCCGGTCGTGCCTGCGCTGACTGCCGCTCGATATAGGCGTCCAGACAGCTGGCCCGCTGCACTCTCACTTGCGCCGTCGCAGCATCCTGCTGTGCCCATCCCAGCCCTGCAGGCGTGGCTCACGCGCATCAAGTGCGTCCTGCTCGTGATCGCGCCGAACAGCCAGCCCCAGGACGGCCCGGCGAACGAGGAGCACTTCCGGTCCCTCCTCCGGCTCCTGAGCGAGAAGAGCCTGGTGAGCGTGTATGATTTTCTGTGTCTCGCCGTGCGCGGCGCTCATGCCCATGCTGCAGTATGCGATCGCGTCGTGGCCCGGGCCGGGCGGCCAGATCGAGAACCGGATCCTCATATTTGTGCTCAACGGCGGGCTCGCGGGGGCGTTCTTCCACCAGCCGGGCGGGATGCCCGAGCTGCCGAAGCCGAAGCAGAACGCGAACCCGAATCCGAATCCGAACGCAAATCCTGTGCCGAAGCCGACGGGCATCCCGCCGCAGATCGCGCAGCTGCTGGCGACGATGAGCCCGGAGAACCAGGCGGCGTTTCAGGCGGCCCCGCGCGAACAGAAGGCGAAGTGGCTGGCTATGATGATGCAGCGCTTTGCGCCCAGACAGCAGCAGCAGCAGCAGCAACAACAACAGCACCAACAGCACCAACAACAACAACAACAACAGCAGCAGCAGCAGCAGCAGTCGCCTCAGATGCAGCATTTGCAGATGCAGATGCAGCAGCAGTCGCAACTCGCCCAATCCATGATGCAACAACAACAGCAGCAGCAGCAGCAGCAGGCCGGGCCGTCGCAGCACCAGCACCAGCAGCCGCAACAGACGATAGGCATCCGCCCGGGCGAGTTGAACCCGTGGCCGAACAACGCCCCAGGCCCGAACGTCAGCGCGATCCTGAGCCAGTTCGGCCCCGGTTCCGGCGTGCCCAACGCCCAGCAGCAACAACAACTCCAACAACTCCAGCAACAACAACAACAGCAGCAGCAGACTCAACAGAATCAACAGCAGCAGCAGCAGCAGCAGCAGCAGGCCGCGCTGGCAAACCTGGGGATGAGCTTCGGGGGAATGGGTGCGCCGGGGCCGGGGCAGGCGGGGATGCACCGGCGCACTCCGAGCGCGGGCTCGCAGCAGGGTGCGGTGCCCGGGCTGAGCTACGAGATGCTGCAGTCGTTTATGCAGCGCAGTCAGGAGGGCGGCGGCGGTGGTGGAGGCGGCGGCGGCGGCGGCGGCGCGGGGCCCAATCCTGGCTTGGGCGGGATGTAGATGGTGCTGCGCGAGTTGACGTAGCTGGACACTCTGTGCGTGTGTATCTGTGCTGTACTTTTGGTCAACGATGGGTGTGTACGAAACGCTCGATTGGGAGCAAAAAGTGAGCAAGAACTGGCTATTGCTACATGCTAAGCAGGTGGTTGGAGCTTCCGGGTTGGTACGAGTACAGGTATCATGACGTATGCTGCGCTTCGTTCGAGGCTCCGCCGCGCCTCCATTTTCCTCCGATTTGCTGGTATACTCTCACGTGCAAGATGTACCTGAGCATCAGGTGCCGGGAGCACTCCAGTTCTCGTTCAAGCCTTGGATCTTGTCGTGGTCCGCGAGGTTCGGCTTGGATTCGTACACAGTGAGGACGGGTTCGAACTTGCGCTGACGCGCGCGAGTGCACTGTCTCAGCACAAGCCCGGGTCTGCAGCAGGAACAGTCCCGTACCTCGCTCCATTGGCCTAGGAAGCCGATGTAGTAGATGCGCGTCGTGTCGCCGCCCTGAGCTTCTGGAAAGAAGAGTGTAATCGAGGTCACTTTCGGGAACTTCGCGGGCCTGCAGATGATTGTTGGATGTCAAAAGTCAGGGTGGGTAGAGAGCGGAGTGGCTTACATGACATGATATTCGCCAACGTCGCGCCCTTGCGGAATCGTAAACTCCTGCACGGGCTTCATGTATGCGATGTCCGAGAAGTCCAGATTATCCACGTTCGGGAACTACGAGCGCACAGGCCGTCAGTGCGTGTGACTACGCGAAGGGAGAAGATGCGTACCAACGCGACCTTGGTCGGCGTCTGGTCCGCGGGCCCCGCTTTTACAAGCAAGGCTCGCAGCTTCACCGCGCCAGTAAACGGGACGCGGACGATCCTGCACACTCAACGCGTGAGGCGAGCAAGAACGCGTCTGCTGAACCGGGTGCACTCGTACAGCTGGTCGTCCGCATCGGACTCAAGAAACTTGTACACTGCGTAAACACCAAGGCCGCATACGGACGAGGGGGAACACATACCGTCTCCTCGTCCAAACGCTTGTCCCAAGGCTTAATCACTTGCGGAGCCTTCTCGGGATCCTCGGCGTTCAGCGCGACGACGTTCGCGCGGTCGATGCGCGCGTACAGGTTGTCGCGGTGCCCGACGTCCTCAGGCAGCCCGTGATCGTGTCCGTGGTCGTGCCCGTCGCTCTCATCGTGGCAGCCGCCGTGCGAGTGGTTGTGTGCCATCGTCTTCTCGACGTTGTCTGGTACAAAGTCGGAGGACGCGGAGCGCCACAATGACCTCCACACCGGTGCCAGGGGTCCCTTGTTGCCACCAAATACTCGCAAATAACGCGCACCGATAAATTTTGTGGACGCGTCTCATTCCCTCTCCCCGCCTCGATGATTATGAAACGCCGCTGGAGTTTGGAGGTGAGTAAGCGTTTTGTATAGATGACTCCATGATGGTACTATAGTAATTTGCGTTCGATGGCCTCTGTCCTCACACCAAAGGGGTGTACACGCCAGTACGCCCTGGGGACGGGGGTATGAGACAACTTACACTTTCTGACTTCTTCTGTGGTTCTGGGGTTCAGCGTGCTAAATGTGCCCACAGAAGTGCTCCAAGACTGGTACGTCCTGTTGTATTGTCGTCCAGTCATATTGTGGTGCAATGTCAAACTGTAGTAGCTACGTGCTTTCAATACTCGAATGGTTATGCGCTCCTACCGTAGTGCGGATGTTGTTAAAGGGTCTGCACCTCTACTTCCTCCTGCCGGGTGAGCGACCATGCGATGGTGTGTACAAGATGTCCTCTCCGGCTTCAGGGCAGATGCTCGCCATGCAGGCGATGCTGATTCACTCGACATCCTTGGGAGAGTTAGGCGGGCATCACAGTGTATGTACCCTAGTTCATTATTACAATGAACATAGCGCATAAGTACTGGAACGACAGATTGACACTTGCATGTAGGAACATCTTCAGTACGTACACAGGCCCATGCCCGCTCAACATCTGTTCATAACATCCGGCAAAGTGACCTTGGGGGACGCGTCGGCGCCAAGAAGCACGATCTCGAACTGCACGTCACGGCGGTGCGTACCGACGATTAACTCTGCGTACACACTGCTCCTCTAAGGCTCCAGCCATTCCCGGATCTACTGTTTGTTCTACGTAGACCCATGATGTCGCTGCAAGTATGGCGTCGGCACCTGATGGAAAAGGGCTGTAGAGTCAGGCCACAGCGGTACGTGCGAAGTCGTCCCGCGTGCGAGGCAATACCAGCGAATGGACACATATCACCATTACACATGTTGCATCTTGTATCTCTTGCATCTTATATCTCTGCTGGTGGTAGTCACAGTGTGGGTGATGCACGGTATCAGGACGCACAGCGGAACCGAACACGGTGAAGAGGAGTAATGAAACGACGCCGTCTACGAAATGCAGATACCCAGATTATAGAGGTTGATGACTCGCAATCGCCGTCTATCCTCACTTCACCATTCTGCCGACGGCCATTGTCACGTCCACTTCTCGGCTCATCAGCAGGATTGTGATCAAGACGATGAAGCAATACTAACTCGTCAGGTGCGGCCTGCTCACCACGCTTGAGGCGGAATCGGGAGTGCGCAAGTGGCGCGGGTACCAGGCGCCGGAGCTGGCACCGTTGTAAACGATGTCCCCCTTCCGAAGGGCGGTGACTGACAATGCCGCGCAGTGGACTACGATCGTCCTCATCCTCGCGCCGTTGCCCGTGTGCCAACACGTGTCGCGCCCGCTCTCGCATTCTGCAACTTCATCCGCACGTTCGCACACGTCCGCACCCTTCACGATGACAACGACCAGCGCTGACGGGCCCAAAGACATGGGGCGCGGGATTTTCTCGGCGACGATCCTGCTGAACGAGCTGAGGAGGAATCTGCCACCGCCGTTCCTGCAGCAGATCCCGTACGGGATCAAAATCGCGTACTCGGTTATCCTGCGTAGCGAGAGCAGGCCGCGTCCGCGTCTGAGTGTGGCAGGGTACGCCGGGTGTGGTTTTACGACGGCTATTTGAGGAGGTATTTCAGCACATATGGACAGCGTGAAGCTTCGCACATACCTTCTTATGTCCATTCGTTCGTTTGCTGTTCATCTCGTTGCAATGCCGTACGGCGTGTTGGACATACTGGTCGAGATTGTCACAGACCCCAAGGGTAGTCATATCTATAGCTGCGTGGTACAAGTATGACTTGTTAGAGGTATAAGTCACCAAGACATACGATGATACGCAGAGGAGAGCAAGAGAAAATTGGGTGGAGAGACGATGGCTCCTGTAGGTGTAGTAATAAAAAAAAGGTCGAGGCGCAGTGGTACGAGGGGAGGCGAGTGTGAGACGAGCGAGCAGACGAAATGAGGAGTTCACGGACGCGGTGGTGCGAACGTATATTTAGTGAGCATGTACCCACTAGTGAGTAAACGAGTGTGTAGCATACCTGAGCAGTTCAAAGACGCGGTGTGGACGTGAGCTCCTCGAGGACGAATAGTGAGCGACGTATGCGCGAGCATTTGGTAGCCCGGAGAGCAGTCAACCTCCTTCACACAGATAAGTCGTAGAGACACTGAGGTTCTGTTAAACCATTGGGCCCAGTACGACACAACTGCCTCAGGAACGCGCGAGTCGTCCATACGGAGACGGACGCCTCCAGGGCTCCTGGGGCATCCATCTGGATGGTCGTGTCTCCATCCGAAGGCGGGGCTGCTTTACATAGCACACAACACCTTTTTGTAGTGCACACAGCTGTAAAACAAGTCAGTCCCAATCCCTACATGACTTTTGTATGGCATGTAAGGCGAGGAGACTCATGCGTGGCAGGTTCAGGCCGTGGGGGAATTCTCAACTTGGATGGGCCGGAGCCAGATGGAGACGGGCGTATCAATATGATGGGCAAAATCCCTAGCACCTCCGTCTTTCCATACGGTGCGATACTGTATAGCGCTCCTGGAGCTGGGGCGTTTTCCTGATGTGGCGGAGGCAAGGGTCAGATACAGGCTCAAGGCAGTGCAGGCCCAGCAGTCCGACTGGCAGGTCGCTCTAGCGCTGGCATCGGCGGGGACCGGCAGGACCCCTGGTAATCCACCCAAATCCCTGAGGCCGAATCCGGACGCTTTTTGCATTTTTGAAAGCCTTAGGCCTCATCCAATCCGGAAATTTTGGCAGCTTTTCCTCCAGACGCCCCATCCAATGGCCCGGACATCGCGAGGTCGCAAAGGAAAGGCCTAATCTAGGATATGGTGCGGCCCGGACATTGATATCGCGGCAGCGCGGCACGCGGCGATGGTGACTCGAAGGGGTCTGCGACGGCCTGCGGCGGCGCGGACTCCGGAAGTACTCCGGACGTCTGCGAGCGCCGCGAGGTCACTGAACACCCCATCAATCTGAAGAGATAGTGGTCCTATTTCTCTGTGGCAGTACCAGATTACTCGCTGTATTCATTGCAAGCAGAAGCGCGCTTACCTTGGTATATACCGTTCCGCCTCCCGGCAGAGTGCACGTTGAGCCAAGACAAGCTCATGCTCGAGGTTGGGTTTGATACCTTCACACAGCTGTCCTCTTCACTCACACGCATCACAAAGGTCGTGAAGCTTCTCACCAAGGCACGTCGGAAGGCGGCAGGCAGGAAAGATGATGAGGAGGAGTAGGCTACTGGGCAACCCTGTGTAGTTAGTATCACCAGTTCATTGCATCACCGTATTGGGTCTGAATTCGTGTCTGTATGTGCTATGTGAACTGACATGGTGATATTTGTGTTTAAGATGCTTTCTGAGTGTCCTCCTGACCAAAATGGCGCGAAGTGAGGCCTAATCCTCTTGATCCGGACTGAATGCGGACAATAACACCCCTGATGAGAGAGCCCGGACATATTTTGGTTCGATTGGCCATATGCCTGATCTAATCCGGAAGAAAACGTCTATTTTCTAGGCCTGATCCTTCGGACAGACATGCCCATTTTTTTATGTATCGGATCAGGGATTTGGGAGGGTTACCAGGGGTCCTGGACCGGCTCGGGAACGAACAGCCGCCGGAATGACGCCCGGAGCGTGTTTGCATCGATTTGTCCGTGTAGATACCTGGGGCCGGGAGACGCCCCGCGGTAGTGACCATCGCCGCCCATCCTCCCGCGCCCAGGAAGGCTTCCTCCCCGCGCGCCCATCCATCGATTGTGGGCGCATGAGAGATAATTGACATGAGGGCCCCGTATCCTAGGCGAGGCGCGCCGCCCAGGACGCGGGGCGCTTCCGGTTTACGCAAGCCTCGTTCTGGCGTCTCCAACGCACCGCGCCCCGGCTATCGCGACAATCCGAACTTCCAAAGATATTTCATCCGGATAGAATCATCTGTGAGAACACACGTTCACACTGCAGCATGGTGAGCTGCTGTTGACCGAAGAACGCCTCGCCAGGTCATGAGAAGATCACCCACACGGCGTTATGCCATACACCGGGTGGAAGATGTTCAAGCACCGGTCGCGTGCAGTCCCAGGTTCCCTCGTCTACTGGATCCTGTCCGGTACACGTACTGAGAGTGTATTGTTGCACCCGTACAGGCATCACCCCAACCAGGCCGGCGACCCCAGGCGTGTCTTTTGGCCGCGACGACGCCGAGTCGGCAGAATACGCGGTGGTCATACAGCGGAAGTTGGCGTTAGATAGACATTGTACATACATCACAAACGCGGCATTGCACAGTCACAATTATGGCTACACCGCGTGCCTACGGCAGCTATACTGGTACTGCAACGCCGGGCGGGCTTGAAAGACATGCTGAGAGTCTGAACACCGCGGCGCGTGAAGGAGGGGTGTCTTCAAGCTGGAACGCCCTCCCCGGCGAAGACCGCGCGTATCAGATGTTGAACGCTGGCCCCTTCTGCGAGTCCGCCTCGCCTTCCTCGCCCACCAGGTCGTTCACCATCTCGGTGGTGACTTTGATGTCGATGATGGTGGGCTGAGGCGCAGGCACCTGGATGGGCTTGAGATCGGTCTGGTATTGGGTTATAGCATCGCATCTGACACACCTGGGGAACGTTCCATTGCTCCGCCGTCACCTTTTCGACCTTCACTTGGTATGCTGCGAGACCGAGGGAGCCAGTCTCAAAGCCCTCGATGCCATGGTCCACTGCGGATCTTCGGGAATTGAGCCTGGGATCAGGTTGGAGCGATGAGAATTCAAGATAGAAGAGAAGCGGACTGGAAGCGGCACTGACACAGCCAAAAGAGCGTTGGCGTAGACTAAGCCTCAGGTCAGCCTCCTCACCATGCCATACATCTGCACGGTACGTACGCCTTGTAACGACCGTATTGAATCCGGCATAAATGAGGTTTGCAGGAAAGACGACACCCTGGAAAGCTCTCAGCGTGCTGTAACATGGGGGGGGGAGTAACATTGCGCCTACAAAGACGAGTGAAAATATGCTCAGCACACTACGCGATGGTCAGCGCGTGTTGGACGAGAAAGCATTGTTGGTTCCCTCACCAGGTCAACGCTCCTGTTGAAGATAAGGTCAAGGTGCTGAGCACTATGAACTGTAGAACCACATACCAGTGTTGACGGAATAAACCAGCATGACGTCAAACAGCGAGTCTGTCCTGGTTCGTGGGTGAGCCGTTGATGCTAGATACGCAGCTCGAAATCGAAGCTCACCTCTGCATGTTCGCTCGACTGCGCCGCAACACGGTGGTCAAAGACACCGCCACAAGGCCGTCGGCAAGAAATGCCATCGCGAACCCGCAGGGAATCAACCACTGTGATGGCATCAGCAACGGATCGCATGGATATTTGAGTTGTGAAGCCTACGGCGTAACCAGTGAATTTTTGGAAGGTGACCTGAATATAACTAGTTCGACAAGTCAGCTGTGCCGAACACAGATGACGACGACTGGAGCGACCGACGTTTCCACAGTAGAAGCTGAAGAGCAATTTAGCAAAATCCTATGAGTTAATGATGACGATGCTCGCCTGTCGCGAATGCTACAAAGCCATATATGACTCCAGGTCAGTCAAGCCGACGGCGACGGGGAGACTCTGGACGGACCTAGTTCTCCAAGCAAAAGAACTCCCTGATGATATGTTCAGCTGTCTTCCCTATATCGAAATGAATTCTGCCCACTGACAGTGACATAGGCGAGTATCTTGTGATGCTGTCCGACTGTTGCGAGATGAGTACCATATGAGGCGTGCACGGGCGCATGAGACTCACTCAGGTAGACTCGACGGGCGAAGAAGCTAGATCTCTCATGAATGCGAGAACCAGATCACAACCGAACATGCACCTACCTTTGCGAGATGAACATAACGATACCCTGAGGTGCGTCCATGTTCAATCACAACCAACTTGACGCCAAACAGAGCATAGAGCTGGGCCTCTTTCTCACCATGTTCAAAGACAACAACTGTGGGTTCCCTGGGTGAGCCGCTGTATATCATCCGCAAGCGGGACAGAGACCCACCTTGATCGACCTGCCATGATCGCCATCAGAATCGCTGTACTAATTCTGCGAGGAAAGGGAAGAACGCACCAGACACCTTCGAGGAGCGCAGTTGGCCTGAAATAGCTGCTGATAAGATAGTAATAACTGGCGGGTCATGAGCGTTCGAAACCGAACCCGAAAGACGAAGGGCGTGTATCCACCATATATGGATCCCCATGATTGTATGCAATATCTCCGAAATCCTGCGAACAACGACGCTTGTCAGCCTAATCGATACAGGGCATCAATTGTCGGGGCCGCATACAGAGTAGCGATGACCTGCAGACCAGAATGCGAAGAGGAGACATAGTCAGCAGGTAAGCGGTGTGTCACGCGTTTCTGCACGTACCACGGCTTGTAGCACGAGCGCATCCTTGGGGAACAGGCGAAAGTAGCGAAATGTCTGATGGAGATTGACCCCAAACAGCCTACAAACCGGCATTGTGAGCGCAGGGTGCCACACACAGCGGACCAAGCATGCACTCACGTGAGACCGACGAAGTTGCCCAGCAAGATAGCTCCGAACGTGCTGGAGACGTCCACATGCGGCAGCCTGTCGAAGATGAGCTGCAGTGGGATGTCCACGCCTTGCACGGAGAGAGTGGCCATGGCTGGGACAGGGTTTCGGGCTCGGGGTGAGCGCGTGCGCGGAGGGGATATATGGCAAGCTACGCCTCGTCGGTTTGAGTTCGATGCCTGCACAATCACGACGCTGGCAGAACCCTCGGGCGCTGATGTCATCCTTGGGCAATCGTGGGCTTGCACAGGCGGCACACCGCTGCAACGTGCTCGCACACCGCCGGCTCGCCTGAGAGCGCATGTGGCGCACGTCAATCGAAGGCCCCCGGGAGGAGTCCTCCCGGACGACCGCTCAGCGCTGAGCGCTCTTGCGGGTATGCAGGCCCGTCGGTGTTCCAACTGGTGATAGTCTACCAGTCAGGGTCGCCAGCGGCAAGAGCACTGGAGACACCGCCTCTGCCTATCTGACGGAACCAGAGCGGGCATAGTCCGAGGAAGTCCAGACTGAGCACATCACCCCGATAGTGCGTTTCTCAAGACGGAAATTTCGCACACCGCAAGCCCTGGACCTGAACGTAATCACCTTCTGCGGGCGAGCCGATGTGTGTCCCACTGGGCGCCCTCCCGCGGCCGCACGACTCTTGGCCGGTCGGGAGGTGGTGTTGCGTAGCAGGGAATGCGCGGGATTTCCCGAGGCCCAGCAGCGTTTATTCGACATTTCTTCGGAAACGCCGGCAAGAAGAGGACCCGGTGCGGCTGCGGGCCGTCAGCACCGCAGAATTGAAGTAGTACGGACGGATCGAGCCGGAGAAATTAACACACCAAAGGAAGGAGCTGCTGGCATTGGACCGGCTTATCCACGAACGACGTGGCGAACGAGAGTTGGCAGCGGGGATTCCGGCGCCCATTCCTTCCGCTCCTGGTGACAGATCGCTATGGATGAACCAGACATGGGAGACGGTTGTGCACACGCGAGGATGTCCCTGCATCGGTCGGCGTACCGGCGGGGCCAGGAGAAGGTGAAGAGCAGTGCCCCGAGGCTTCTACAGCGAGTGATCTTGGAGGGACACCCGACATGATGACTACAGAACCAAGAACGGCCATGTGAGAACACCGTAAAGGTTTGGGGCCGACACGAACGAATGTACCATATCTGGGAGGGGTGCCTGGCCCGTCTAGAAATCCCATGCCTGTGCAGGAGTCATTCGTCTTGGAAGATGCCACCAGGGGCGATTCACTGACACGCCGACAGCGCGCACGTCCGGTCAATGGATCATAGGTGCCCGCCATCTTGATAGACAGATTGCTGTGGACCGCAGGGGTCTAGTCGTCGGGGACTGGCGGATCTGAATTCCCTCATTTTGCCCTACGGCCGGCGTCAGCGTGCCCTGCGCGCACGGCGAGAAGGGGTGTGTCGCTGTAATGCGGCGTGCGCGTGTGAAAGCCGGATGCGAGTAGGCATGCGGCAGTAGCGCAGCCCCAACAACGCTAGGTGTGACTCTGCATGTCGCATAACAACGGGTTTTCCAAGAAACCAAAGCGCCACCGTCGCGAACCTGGCCTCAGAATAGTGTCTTCTTCGCGACAGTGCGATTCATCGCCCTAACAGTGGCGGTTCGCAAACGTGGCAATGGTTAGTTAGATCGAGAAGGCCTGACGGAAAGGGTGAGTCATCACCCAGTTCGCTGCGAGTAGTGTGTGATGCGTCTCACGGGTTTACTCTGTTGCGGACGTGTAACGTTCCATGAGTTCGTGAAACAAGCCCCGTCGGGCACCACTAAGATGGTGCCAACCATCGTTGAACCAGTCGTGCACCTGTCCATGATGGTACATACAGATCATACAGTGCGGGAACCTGGTAAGAGAGGAAGAATGCGCGACATTAAAATCCATGGCGTACACAGCAGAGAGGCCAAGCGACTAAACGGAGTCGAGCATGCTGTCGAACGGGCGTTCTCACGCCGGCACAAAAACAACCTACGCAGTAGATGGAACGGTGGTTTTCACGGATTAAATTTCGCTGTATGCCCTTCTGTCGACGCCCTCCATCTCGACGCCGTCCATCTTTCCAGCAGCGTCGAAGCCACTCTCGAGGTGCACTCCGGGATCGGCGTTCTGGTCCGCAGAGAGACCGTACGTCTCGTCCGTATGCTTCTGCATCGGGACCTCCCGCAGGAGAAAGAGCGTGAGGAAGCCCGCGCCCGAGAACCCGATCATCGCCTTCCACACGACGGACATGCTGTCCGCGAACGCGACGCGCACCTCCGTCTGGAGCGGCTCGGGAAGCGTGTGTATGACGGGGATCGCGGCGTACGCGATCTCGACGCCGCTGTGGAATTGTGCGAGGAACTCCGCAGGAAGCCGCTTCCGGAGTTCATTTTGGAGGATGCTCGCCGAGATCGTCACGCCCCAAGTCTGCGCAGAGCTGTGGTCAGCGGCGTACGAGAGAAAGAGACTGAGCGATACCTGGATCTCACCTGCGAGAATGTACGGCAGAAGTTGTAGAACGCGAGCGCCGATGCGAAGCGCGTCACCGGAACCGGTGCGAGGATCGGAAAAACGGTGCTTGCCCACTACCAGCAGTGCCAGTCAGTTGACAATACGGGGTCTGGTCTGTGACATAGCTCACGATTATCCCGACACCGATGGCGGTGATCACTTGATATCCCGTCCAGGCGGCAGTAGAAGAGTCGGCCTTGAGAAGGGACAACAGGCCGAAGCCGATCATAATGAGGACCCAGCCGACGTAATTCGCTGGACGATACTTGTTGGTCTTCTTGACGATGACGCCGCATACAATCGCAGACGGCGCCATCACGAGAGCGGTCGCAAACAGGTTGACGGCGGAGTGGATTGGACTGGCGGCCATGCAAGCCTGAAAGTAGACAGGGAGATAATCTTGGCAGAACATCAGGGCCACGTTCACTTTAATCTGGAGACACTCACAGATGGTTGCAATGCTGACAATTCCATGAAAGAACGTGGAGAGATATCTGGACAAGCGATGGGTGCCTCGGCGTGAGATATGCTCACGAATAGGCCACTCACCCGCTCAAGCTGGTTCTGTTCGCTAGTACGTCGAAGGGAAGGGTGGCTTCCTTGGGTACGAACATCTCGTACACGAAGAATAGAACGATAAAAACGCCACCAATGACGAGGGGGGCGAGGACTCTCGCGGAGTCCCATGGAAACTGGATACCACCCCAGGTCAGTGCGATCAGAGCAAGCGTTGTTCCGGCAATGATCATGAAGTTTCCGCTGAGGTATGGAGTATGTGGGTGAGCGTGAAACATTGTCAATAGTGAAAATGCTTACACCCAGTCGATGCGGTTCAGCTTTTCCCTCAACGTTCCTCCGGGTGTACGGACACGGAGGAAGAGAGCGACCAAAACGAAAGCAATGCCAGATAGCGGAAGATTCAAGTCTTGTATCCTTCAGGGACAGTGTAACGCATGAAAAAACCCGTGAAGACGTACAGAAGAGCCACCGCCAGGAAGCCTTTTGTGCTAGAGAACCACCCTAGAACAAGGTCAGTCGTTGATAGTGTCATTTGTAGATGTTTGACGCACTACGACTGGACCCATGGCGGCGGCGAATCCCCAGGTCATGACCAGGAAACCTTGGTACACCCCACGCTCGGCAAGCGGCACCAGATCGGAGGTGATAATCGAGGCCAAGTTGATGATGCCCCCACCACCGATGCCCTGTACCGCTGTGTGAACAGCGTGGGTAAGTACAACGGACAAGTCCAACGACTCGAGGCGTACTCCTTGCGGCGATGAGCCAGTTCATGTTCTGGGCTGACCCTGCGAGGGCGCTGCCGAGGAAGAAAAAGCCAACGCAAGTCATCATGATAGGCCTGCGACCCATGATGTCTGCCAGTCGTCCTGTGAAAGGCAAGATCGCGGCAGCAGCAAGTCCATAGGCCGAACCGACCCAGACAAAGTCGTTACCGCCATGGAGCTCGTCAGTAATTGTGGGCAGAGCGGTGGAGACGGCGGTGACGTCGAGTGCGCTGAGGAAGTTGCAGACGACAACGGCGGTGAACGAGAGCCAGAATACGCTGCCTTTGGAGTTCTTTGTCTGGGAGGGTAGAGAATGGGAGGACGGAGACATGGTGCGAGGATGGGCGTGGAGAGGCCAAAGCGGGCAGGGCACGAATAAACGAGAGCGCAAGGATGAATCGACGATGGTCGGGCGGTGTACGCTCCTGGGAAAGTTAACTGGGTTGGAATGCACGCAGCCGACTGCGGCAACGCTCCCAGCGGCCAATGCAGCTCACCGAAAACAGATTCTCGGCTGCCGCGGGCAAGGCAAGACAGCTCTGACGCGTCTTCCTCGATCGCTGCCCGCACGCTCCGGCCGGACGCTTCAAGGTTGTGTCCGGCACACGCCGACGGGTGCAGTACGTGACTTCGACCCGGGCTGGGAACTGGATCATTAGGCGATGCCAGTAAGTTCGCTGCGAATGGGTCGAGCAAAGCAGTCAACATGCCCACACGTTCTTTGGCCGAGCATCCACATCACAGCACACTTTATCCGACAGGCCGGCCACTTTGAATTTGATACCAAGTTGACCTACTCGCCAAGGCACGCATCATAGTAGAGCCGCGTGCTGTCGTTACCAAGTCTTTCTGTGGCAGCGCATCTCGCATCTCGACGCTTGACAGATGTCCATACAAACGGCGTGCGGTGAGCATGTGACATGTGAAGAGCGGCCGGATAATGCTCAATGAAGTCTGCCACTTGAGTAATTAGCTGTCCATACACACAATAGCTTCGCCACATCAATAGTAGTACCGTTGCCAGGCTTTTTGGAGCGCTGGAGGACAGCTATACCGTTGGAGTTTCATGACCAACACTCGATACATTGGAACGGATGACCTCACTGCCACAGATTCCCGTAGTGTTGGGTTCCAGGTGAAGCCACAAAGTCACTGAAAGAGCGTCACCGAACCGAGAGGAGACAGACAGGGACATGGTGTTGGAATTCTTGTTGTCTGAGTCCGTTGCGAGCGGGCGCAAGCGCGCCTTGTCTTGGTTCCAATTTTTATTGTGTTCCATATGTCTTGTACCTACGGCGCAACGCGCCACTCGTGTATTTATATAGTCGCCCGCGCACATCGAATCCACCTCACATGTTTGCACTCGGCCAAACACGATCGTCCGCGCTCGACTGCCACTCCCTTTGCGCGCCCTCGTTTTCTCACACATGGCCGACACACTGGCAGGAGCACAGACTCGACAACACACGGAGTACAGCGGCTGAGTCCCGCTTACGTCATATTTTCGGCTGAATCTCGATGCACGGCGCTTGAGGAGCTCGTCGTCGACTCGAAGGTATACACACTACAACGTTAATCCGCACGCACAGCCCTGCTCAGTCCGTCGCACGCTAGTAACTGGACGTAAGTCCCTGAAGAAAAAGGGAGTACTGGCTGGCAACACCATGGACTCGTTGCTGTATCAACAGGGACCCGAGCCGCCGGATGGATGAGGAGCAGACGACATCGCGACACCGCAGCCGTTCAGCCCAGCCCAGCTCGCTATATGCGGGGTCCCACCTACTCTCTAGCTGTCTACAACCGTCAAGTTCCAAATGTGTGAGTCAATCAACTTTGAACTCTTCAAGTAGGGACTTCCCATGTGCCAGGACGAACATCACTCGTTATTGCCCAGGTGCGGATGGGCGGACTCCCGCGCTCGGTCCTCGGCCTCGGAGAGGAATTGCCTAATATCTTGCAAGTGAACATATACTGAGAGCGGGATCATTACGTCTGGATGTATACAGTGCGTTGGACAGTACACGTTGCAAACATTCCCCGGGCCCTAGACCGGAAGGTTTGTCGTTGCTCTGGTTCATCTCAGCTGTACATCCGACACGGGATACCCACACACAGGGTTCAGCCTGCGTTCAATCACTACATAGGTCTCTCAGACCAGTATGTACGTCGTATAGTCGAGCTTCAGCGAATTTGGGCGTATGGCTTTGACCTGGTGTTTTTGCCGCGCGCACAGAAGAGAAGAATGTAACCCGTTTTAGGAATGTTGCCGCATCCACCTGGCAAAATCGTAGCACTCTCACGAGGGACTCTTGCGGCGGCTTCGCGCTGCATCGGATGGCCTGCCACGATCTAGAGGCCTGACATCTGGATATGAACAGTACGGTTCTCTCTTTCCACCGATAGTTGGCTTGGAAGAGCGATCCGGTACGTTCACAAGCATCACTGATTGCAGCTCTATGAATTGCCTCCGAGTATTCCCCACAACTCGCTCGCGGTTGCGCAGCTTGGTGGTGGCAAACTCAATTGACTGATGTTACAACTGCAGGTTCGGCGTGTGATTTCTCGATGGACGCCACGATAGCCCCCATGGGCAGTGCCACTCTTAGGTGCAGCGCCCATTCGTCGTGATGTCCAGCCGAGATGGCGCCGTGTTGTTGTACCGGGCGGTGCGCGTACCGGCCACTCGGGGCGTGCTCTCCGCGATGTGTGCGAAGGTTTGTGAACCCACGGGCTCGCAAGCTTCTGTTACCGAGACAGTGGGCAATCGTCTATTGTGTCCGACAGCCCAATCTGTCATTCGCCACCCTGGAATGCAGTCAACAGCTGAGCTGCGCTTCTGATCATGATGAAATGTGCGCCTGTGTCTTGCGTTGAACCTTCCTCGGAGGCGCCTTGAGACGCCTCCATGTGGACGACCCCCGGCGCGCAGAGTATGGAAACGTCAACGTCGAGCTCCCGATGAACCGGCGGATGCTATGCGCCTCTCCGATCCACCTTAAAGGGAGTGGTCTCCTCACTTTCACTTCCTCATCGCTGTCTCTACTTGGAGTCCCCCCGCGTCTGTGTGCCAGGTAAGATTGGATTCAACGCGTTCGCACACCCTATGCCCAACCACTGATACACCATTTTCTTCCTTGTGGTCAATCAGTGCCAGATATCGTCTCACACAGACTTGGAAACCATGGCGGGAGTTCTATCGCCTGAAGAACAAGCCGAGGTCTTGGCTGCTCTTGAAGCACGGTTTAACCTGCCCAACACATTCGGCGCCTACCTGATGTGCACCTGCTTGGGGTCTATGTGGGTTATTCCTAGCGTGTTACCCGCGAGGCTCGCAGTGTGAACACCCTTCTAGCATGTTGGGTGTCACGATCCACCAGACATACCGGTACTTCCGCTTTTATCCCAACGACATCTTGGCTTTGAAGCTACTGGTCGGGCGAGTTGTTCTCATATACACGAGTAGGTCCGCTAATATCGTCATAGGTTCTCCTCGTTCTGTAAGTCTACTCTGTGTGCGTGGCGGGTACCGGCGCACCAACATAAGAGACATAGCGGCCTGGACATCTTGCACTCCATCTCGAGCATGCACATCTGGTGAGCGGAATTTCGTGGGTATTGCTCGGATATGATAACTGAATGGCATGATCCAGCTACTTCTACCTTGTCACCCACTTTTTCGACCCCGCGCGCCTGTCGTATGGAGTTTGGTACGTCGGTGGATTGTTTAGTCTCATATCCTTTGTTGAAATCGCCCTCCAGGTCGATTCGGGTCAGTTTGTACCCGACCTACACCCATTTATGTATGGACTAACCACGCTTCCCGCGGCGTCATACTAGTTGATCGTGCTGGAGATGGTAGGTCTGTCGCTTTCTCTTTTCCGAGATATTCTCACAACGCTACAACCTCGTTCAGGGGTTACTAATTGTCGTCGCTCATTGGTGCGTCGCGGTGCCGTAGCTTATACGGGGTGCTCATGTTCACACAGTTTTTACGCCCGTCGTTTGTACCTTCGTGCGCCACCTTCTCGCGCTGTCTGCGAGGCTTTGACTGATGACCCCGTAGTTGCCAACCACAACGTCATCCCTGCCATAACCATTGTGAGTACGCCACTTTATGGAAAGCGGTCCCGTACTGAGTGTGCGATCATGCAGGGTGTCCTCCTCGCCGCAGAGTTGGGTGAGTGCATGCACAGCACTTCGTTTTACAGGCTCATGACGGGCGTTTTTCACGTAGCCCTATGCATCAGTACGTCCCTCTTCAGCCCGCCCAGATCGCTTCTGATTTAGGCCACCGATGACAGTTGCTACCGTTGATTCGTATGCATTCCCGGGTGCACTTTGTGGACGAAGCTGATTGGATTGCTTGCTTCCCAGGTATACCTCAGTCACTTTTTACAGATTCGAGCACTACTCGGTACTCACCCGTCCGTTTATGTGCACACACGACTCTTGGCTAATCGGCCACGTCAGTGGGTGATGTGGTCAATCCTATCTGTAGCGGTGGCGGCGGACGTCGTCGCGACCACCGCACTCACGTACTACTTGAGGCAGAGCCGTACGGGTTTCACACGGTACGCCGGTCATAGCGCCGTATGCAAGGGGTGTGGCTGACTGCCGGATGCGCCTGCAGGACCGACTCCATCGTCGATATTCTCATGGTATACACCGTCAACACTGGTGAGTGCGAGTGGGACATGCGATCATGCCCATTCCACACACTCATAACTCCAACTATCCAGGTCTCTCTACGAGGTGTGTCGTCTCCCACCTTCGCAAGGTGATGGCATGTGACGGCGCTCTTTGAACAGCATCGCCACAATCGCGGCTCTGGTGTGTGTGAGTATACGTTTCACCCGATTAGCGTGCTCCCTTTGAGAAAGATGGCCCTCCAAACAGGCTATCGTCATGAAGAATAACCTGGTGTATAGCGCCATCCTCGTCGTAGGAACGAAAAGTGAGCATGACATGACCCCCGGATTGCGGGATACTGACACCACCAACAGTGTACGCGAACTCGCTGCTTGCCGTGTACGTACACACGCTCACTACAAGACCTGCGCATCGCTGACGGCTGCGCCCAGATTGAACTCCCGCCGAGGGATCATCGACAAGGGAATGGCCGGCTACGACACAGGCTCGTTCGGCCTCAAGTTTATCGAACCGAGGGACATTCGTGAGAACCGGCACGAGCTCCGCGCGATCAGCCTGCGGCCCAGGCTAGGAGCCGCAAAAGATCAGGTGTGTGTAGTACCACGCGAGGGAAACCTTGCGATGCTGACAGACTCGGGTCTGGAGCGCGACTCCGAGCCGACGCACAATCTGAAGGTCGCCCCTGGCGCGTGCCTAGATATCTCCCGCACGCGTCTCCAACAGGACGCGGACTCAATGTGATTTGAAGAGACCAATGGATGCTGAGCACGCACACGAGGTGGCATAGGCCGGACATGGGTAACATCTATACGCCGAGTTGGATGTACGGATGGAATATGATTCAACTGCCAGCTCGTCCATGTGAAGTTTTCCGCCATCTGACAGATGCGCTGTGCGTAGGGAATACCCCGCACTGGTATGGGCAGTGACGAGCATCTGTAGACGCACTTCCCACCTGCCGTACTTCAGTGCCGTCGGCTCACTGTCAGGCACACGCATCGCGGTTTCCCGAAGAATCTCCGGCGCGCGAGACGAAGCAGTGCATGACGAAGCAGTGCATGCGTAAGCGCTGATGCTTTTGTTTTTCTCCGAGTCCTCCAAGTCTCGTCTCCATCCCGCGATCTGTCAACCGGTATCGGTGTGTCAAGAGCCCAGTCTTCTGATCTCTAAAATATGGCGAGGGAAGTCTCTCCTTGATAGCTCTTAAAAGCTCTGAGAGACTCCACATCTACGAGGGACGCTGGAGTAGTAAATTCGGACAGGAGGGCAAAAGGGCAGAGGCATAGACGGAAGGGTGGGCAGACAGGCACCCGTCGGATTAGTCAGCAGGGGGGAGATGGACGAGAGGACGCAGCATGTAGATTCAGAAGGAGCAGGACTACGACAATGGACAAGCTCATACTCTCTGAACTTCAGAGTGCTGGCCTCCGACCCGGGCGTCTCCAACGCCTCGCTGCACAACCGTCGTGAGATTGGCACCGGTCCATAGAAGCATCCAAGTCATGGTCACGGTGCGATATCCATCCTCTAATCTGTTTCCGGGAGTCCGCATTGAGTGTTTCGACATCCACTAGTTGAAGGGTGTCTATTTCGCTACACGATTGGGACGGTATCTTATTTCGTAGTCTTTCATGGTATGCCACCTATCTCCTGCGATCACCGTCAGGTTCTGCATGAGGTGATCCACATATATCATGATATGGACAACATCGCTTTCAGAAGTGTATGAACGACCTTGAATACCATGTGCACCCATGCCCCTGTATTCCTTACGTTCAGGTGATACCTGCGGCTGGTTTGGAGCCGGTTAAGGATCATGATGAAGGGCGTCCGTGTCGTCCGTCTGTCTTCTTCTTCTCATCAAAATTTCTCCACACCACGACCGCAGCACAGGACTCGAGCGTTGACTGATTTCTAATGTGTTGTAACAGGTTGGTTTGATTCCGGTATCTTCAGTGCGTCCGACGCCGCATGCTTTGACGAAATATGCACCCCGTCGTAAGGCCAATCTACATTTTATCCTGTTAGCAGCAGCGCCGGAGTTTGCCATGGCTTCACATGTCTTAAAAGAAGATAGGACTATGGGTAAAGTGTCAGCAGACTACCACTGCAGCGAACCGTGTCTTTGCCAGAACTCACTCCCCCTGCTCTTCTAGCGACTGTGACTCCTCCCTTACCGACTCTGCCCAAGCTTGACAACAGTGTGGGCGCCCTCCTCTTGGGAACATTTTTTGGGCTCATGTCAGTCGTTCATGATCACGTACTGACTGGCAGTAGATGCTCACCCTGGCGGCAGATTATATGGAGTTGCAATGCACCAGGCATACACGTACTTCCGTCTCTACTCGGCGGACAAGGTGCTCTTCAAGTCGTGGGTTAGTGTCCGAGTTCATCATCCGTTAACTCTGAAGTCGAATGCCTCAATGCATCTTGCGCCTATCCTATAGGTCATCAGCATTCTGTGAGTGTGGTGGCTTCCTATCTCCCATTCAGATTTATCCAATGCTCCTCTAGGGTCGTTGAAACATTCCATACCGTCGTGTGCATGCACTCCGCGTGGGTGTGTTGCTCAATACTGGGTACAGAAACGTTCAACTTCGTTGCAGGTACTACTACCTAGTCATCAATTACTCCAGACCTGAATTCCTACAACGCGGTGTATGGTAGGCTGTGTTTCAAACTTGCTATGGGGCTTCGATGAACATGGCCTTCAGCTAACGATTATCTCCATGTAGGTCGATTGACGTAAGCACCTCCATTGAATCAATGTCCTTATTTATTCGCATAACAACGCTTCTGTCGCACACTAGTTGCAGCCGCTGGCAACCGTGAGTGGTGTAGATGCATGCTCACACTCACACGATTCCCCTCTGAATTTGGTATCTCACCAGGGTTTGGCGATAAGCATATCACAGTGGTAAGAGCGACACATGTGCCCCTGATAGGGCGTCCTGAGTTGAAGGAATCCGCATAGCTTCTTTGCTCGCCGTGTATACCTAGGCGAGTACAGGTGATGATGGTTTTGCCCAACACTCACCACCATTACATTTAGTCGGCCCACAGTATCGCGTTCTTGTGGTCGTAGCAGTGAGTTCCTTGACCTGTTGGCTCGGTTGCGGTCTGGTGATGTCCTGGACGTTTCACGCAGATTATTCTCTCCCTTGTTGCGCTAGGTGAGCATCATTGTGGCAGAAGTTCATGAAATTCTGTTTGACATGCGGGGGCGTCGGTCATATAGGATTTTCCGCTGGTCAGTACTGAGTCGGTGCGAATTTCGAAGGCGACATCTGACTTCATATACCACAGCCGCTGCTGGCGAAGCGTGAGTCCAACATCATTGTGTTGTATACGAACTCTATTGATTACCTCCCAGCTTCATAGTGCGCACGTTTGACAGGTTCTGGCACTTTACTGTACGTAGGCATATTATCATGCCCCACAAGCATTGAAACGCCTCGTGTTCGCAGTGGCTCGACTCTGCAGGTTTTGGGGTAACGGTGGTCTCGGATCTCCTCACCACCACTGTCCTCATCATTACTCTGATGAGGTCTCGCACGGGGATGCGCACGTACGTGTACCGCATTATTTGTAGATACTTATCCTTTTTGGCCTTACGATCCTTGTGGCGCACAGAACTGATCACATAGTCCATCGGCTTATACTCTATTCCGTCAACACTGGTAGGCTGATTCGGCCATGCGTACGGTAATACGGGAACTGACTCACAGATATGCAGGTCTATTGACAGGGTGCGATGCATTCCTTCTATGTCATGTTCTACAAAATCACAGAACCTGGTTCCATAGATTGTTCAACATCCTGGCCATGGTTCTTGTGATTGTTTACGTTTGCATAGAAAGCTTGCCTACGACACTCAATGGTCGTACCGGTTACAGACGCTTACAAGGGCCACCAACCTCATCTTCCTAGGCGTCTCCATCGTTGCGACTAAAGGTCAGTACGATAATTTTTTGCTATCCAGATATACAACCTCAGAGACAAGCTGATGCGTTTGTCGTTGCTCAGTGTACTCCAACTCTCTTCTCGCAGTGTGCGTATCATCCGCATCCTGACCTTTCCGCCCGGTTTCTAACAATTCACGTATCATCTCTCACTGCAACACAATGGCAGTTTGAACTCGAGGGAAACCTTGAGACACATACCCGCGGACAACTCCATCCATCTGAGCGCGCTGCGGACGACATCCCGCATGACTCGTACAGTCCAGGGGTGGAGCCTTTCGACGGCTGAGGTGCGTGGTGTATTCCTGTCCATATCCTTTTTCTTGCGCTTAGCTTCAAGCTTGCTGGCCTTGACTGTTGCTAATCGATTGTATCCGGTTGCCGCCCATCACAGGTGTCAGGTGGATCGGAAACACACGTCGAAGTCAAGCTAGCCGCCGAATCTGTCTGAAGTGTATTCTGTGCCGCCTCCCTGATATTCTGTCAAGTAAACCTTGATATCGAACTGCGAGCGCCCAGACTGGAAGAGGTCGTGCAGGGAATCCAACTCGATGATGAAGGGATGCCGCCCCTAGAGCTGTGCTTGGTGTACTGACAGGCGTTGTAATGCATATCGTGATTGTTGATGTACTGTACGATTGTATGTGTTCCTGCCAAACCCCAAATGATGCGGAGCACGAGTTGGATAACTTATGTTCACCTGTGCAGCGTGTTCAATACCGTCACTGCAATCTTTGTGGGTCCTACATATCTGATTGGATAACCCTGAACCGCATGGTCGCACCAATTGCAGTTGATTGAATGGGACAGGAATCTCACCTAACTTGGGGTATACATCGTTGAGACCAAACGCAAGCAGCATCAATAAATTCCACTGTCTACGACACACTCATTCCTCTCTCGTCCTACAGTGTATGTCAACTCCCTTCCCGCCGTGTGCGTACCTTCAAAACTCATTCCTTCCGAGTCTAGCCCACTGTCTGACACTACATCTATCCCGGCCGGGTTACGTCCGAAGTCTCAACGCGCGAGCGTCTGTTGGAATGTCGCCCACGGAGAACACTATCTATCTGAGCGACCTGCCGGCCAGGCCGGGCTCGCCTCACACAACCCAATGCTGGAGCATATCACAGCCCGAAGTGCGGTCCCTTCCCTTCCAGACCTCTTCCCTGCCTTCCCCCTTTCCCATCCATCCACTGCCCTGCCTTCCACGGCGTACACATGCTTACCATCCGGGCCCCGGTCGACTCGGCAGGGCCCATTGCGGATATCATATTGCTCCGAGACGCACATCGAGGTCATCATCACCGCCGAATCTGTCTTAGGTGTCTCTGCGCTGTCGTCCGGTGTCCTGTCAGGTACCCTCCATCGTACTGCGCTGCCACGGCGCGAACACAGGGCTTGATATTGCCTTGCGAAAGCCCGGGTTGTGATGGATGGGCGCGCCGTCCACAGGGCGGCGCTCAGGGTGCTGGTACAGTACACAGGTTCCGTTCCGTGACGGACAAGATGTGTTACGACGATCCTAACGGTAGAGCGGTACCTTTTCTCTTTTTTCCTTTTCTGTCACTCTTCCTCGACCCGTTGTTCACCCGGTAGCATGACGTCATCCCGCTACTGGCTCCCACGGATGTTGTACTTTACTCTCACGCTGTCAGCACTGCCACGTCAGCACCACCAGTGCTTCGTCAGCACTGCCACTGTGCTTCGTCAGCACTGCCACAGTGCTTCGTCAGCACCGCCACTGTTACATCACCTTCTTTACCTGTACTACAGTTCTTACTCTACGTAGTAATACTGGACTCTCACGTGACCGGTTTCCTCCATGTATATAAACGCGAGGTATCTCTGCGAGATACCTCAGCTCGACCTGGTTATCTATTGCCTACATCGCTCAAACCCTTGATTGCCCTCGCCTAAAGCCTTGACTCCTAGCGACCTCGTCACGGACTGTGACCGTCGTAGGCATCATCGTAACATTAGGTCGAGCTCGCACACCACGTCGATCCATTGAACGATCCAGACACTCTGCTTAACATCGAAACCGACCTCGAACCCACCTGAAAAATCGGTGGGCTGAAGAACGAACCATCACGGAACCAACCCCGTACCCAGACGTCACCTTCGACCCCTCAACCGGACTAGTATACTACGAAAACGCGCTAGTAATACCTAAGGGCAAGAACTGGGACTACCCTGAAGAAGACATAACCCCGGAGCAAATCCGTAGCCTACCAGGATACAAGGAAGCCTACGAAAGAATCACCAAGCAACCACTCCCGGAAATCAAACGGGTTACCCCAGTCCCAACACCCCTAGCGCGTATTGCACAACTTGCTACTACTCCACGCGAGCCGGCCCACGAACTCAGTGAAAGCGACAACGAAGAAGAACCGGCACAACAGCCCGAGAGTGCAGAAGAACCGGCACGACAGCCCGAAAGTGAAGAACCGGCAAGACAGCCTGAAAGCAAAGAAGAACCAGCACGACAGCCTGACAGAGAGGAAGCACCTCAGGAACCCGAAGAACCCGAAGAACCATCAAGACCCCCATCACCAGAACCGGCCATGGCTGAATGCAACCAACCCGAAGAGGAATTGAAGCTGAAGATGCCACCAGAATTCTCTGGCAAGAGAGGGGAAGCCATTGAATGGCTGCAGAAATGCACCCTCTATCTCACGATGAATGAAACGAAATATAACACCAACAAGAAGAAGATCATCTTTTGCCTTATGTTGATGAACGAAGGAAATGCTGGGAAATGGTCCCGCATGTTCATTGAAGATTGCGAAAAGCAAGCCCTTGATCAAGCACGAGAAGTGTCCTATGGCACATGGGCAGAATTCAAAGCAGCAATCCGAGACTCATTCGACGACGTCGACGACAAAGCCAGTGCCCGCGTACTGCTCAGGACCCTCAATCAAGGAAAGAAGCCCGTGGACGAATACATCACAGAATTCAAATCCATTATTGCTCGATGCGGGATTGCCGAGTTCGACGTCATAGCCGACTTCTTTTATGGAGGACTCAACCGACCCCTCCGGGAAAAGATGTTCAACCTCTCAACTATGCCAACCAGACCTACGGAACTCTACCAAACCGCAGCCCGACTAGAACAACAGTGGCGCATCGGGAGAACGTACGACGGAAGGAACACACAGTCCAAACCAGCCTACAAGCCATACCGATCATCCCAGAAGGAAAGAGATCCTGATGCCATGGACATTGATGCCATGACGGCCAAAGAACGAACCCGTCACTATCGAGAAGGAAGATGCTTCACATGCCATCAAGTGGGACACCTATCAAGGCAGTGCCCAAACAAGAAGAACAATAATAGGGAAAGAAACACTCACGCACGAATTACCGAAGTTGAAGAAGAAACTCAACCCGAGAACAACGAAGAACCACAACAGACTTCCTCCTCCTCGAAGCAACTCATGGCAGCAAGAATCCGCCTCGCACTCAAAGGCATGGAAGACAACGACGATGCAAGGAACATCATCTCAGCCTTCTCTGGAGAGGGTTTTTGAGAAACCGGCGTGCCTCGACGTCACGACCGCGTAATAAAATCTACCATGTAATAACAGCCCAGACATCCCAATGATCTATGAGGATACCGATAACTATTTATGGAGATCGAACCGTCGAAACGAAAGCGCTTATAGACACTGGAGCTGGAGAACAATTCGTCGACTATCGATTTGCAAGAACACAACAGCTACCATTAACTAGGCTCACAACACCGATCTGAGTATACAACGCCGATGGAACACGGAACGAAGCAGGCGACATCACCAAATGCGTCGTCACCGAAATTGAAGCCGGACAACACAGACATATTGTCCGACTCCTAGTAACGTCACTAGGAAAAGAACCAATCATCCTGGGCCTACCATGGTTACAACGAGTCAACACCCATATCGACTTCACCAAAGGAACCCTCGACATCGACCCCACAAAAGTCAACAGAACTATTACGGAATATGTTAAGACGCGTGCCGTGGCAGACCGATGGATGAGGCGGGGTTCCGAGGGATGACCGGCGGAGTTCCGGCCACGACACGGGGATGGTGGGGACTTGGCGAAACTATTGGTAACGCCCTGAGCGATCTCGTCGGGTGTCCCCTACTTACTAGAGTTCACCGACGCGAAACAGAAGACCGAGGTGTCCGACGGATGTCCGAGACGGGAGTCCGAGGAATGAAGGTGTATTGCGAGTAAGTACCGAAGAGCGTAGAGTAACGAGCAGGGAGTAAGAACAAGTATCCGAACTGAGGCAAAGGCTACTACCAGCGCGCCTTATATACTAAGCGAGCCTAACATATAAGGAAGGGGGCTTGCGTCACGGACATCGGAACTCCGGTGGGTCCGAGGTCCCTTGACGCAAGCCAAGAGAATAGAACTTCTACTAGGAACTCTATGACGCCAGCGCAAGGAAAGGTCGAGAACGTACTAAACATGGAAAGTCCGGAAGTCCTAACGGAACTCCTTCGGGGTCGCTCCGGAGTTCCGGCATGGATCGTGACAGTGCCCCCCTCCTAGGCCCGAGCCCCCGAGGGCCATTGTGCGGCCCCGGTATTGGTACCGAGCGTGCCCAATCGGAGGCAGCGCAGATCGCTCGCTGTCAAACAGAGGACGCAGCGGAGCGCCCGCGAAGCTCACCTGGCTGGCGGCTATAAGAGCCCTGCCTGAGGCCGGCCCAAGTCCCAACCCCAAACCCAACCTCAACCACCCCCCTCAGCCAAACCCCAGTTCCCCCCCAGCAACATGTCCGGTCTACCCCCTCCGCGTACCCTCAAGGAGCGCCTGGCGGCGGCCGAGGCGGAGACGGCGCGGTTGCGCGCGGAGGCCGAGCGCGAGCAGCGGGAGGAGGAGGAGCGAGAGCGGAGGGCAGCGGAGGCCGCAGCAGCGGAGGCGGCGAAGGCGGCGGAGGCGGCCAAGGCGGCGGAGGCGGCCAAGGCAGCGGAGGCGGCGAAGGCGGCGGAGGCGGCGAAGAAGCGGACCGCCGAAGGAAGTCCGTCGGCGTCCGAGACGGCGCCGAAACCGAAGAGGTCGCGAGCGGCCGCGGCCAAGGGCAAGGCTCCGGAGAAGCCCTTGGTGGAGTCCAAGTAAGTCCATCGGACTCCGTAGGATTTCCGGCTGACTTGGGTTTCAGGGTCTCCTGCGACGTGTGCGCCCGCATCGGGCAGCCATGTTTTTACCGCGACAGCGCGAAGGTGCGCTCGTGCATCGCGTGCCACCACCGCAAAACGGCTTGCCAGACCGACGGCAAGCCCTCCACCGGCCCGGTCCTGGAGGACCCGACTGAGGGGTCCGGCGCCAACACCGGGGGTGCCACGCCCCGTCGGCCGGGTTCGCGCACTGGGGCCCGGGCTTCCGCTCCTACGGCCGGAAGCTCCGGAGGCGCCGCCCTCCAGGCGCCCACTTGGGCGGCAAACCCGGAGTCCTCCGACCTCCTGTCGGGGGACCAGCTCCTTCACACGGTCCTGGCGGAGCTCCAGGGCTTCCGGCGGGACCAGGCGCGCGCCCAGGCCATGCACCAGTCCACGCAGCGGGACGTGGCGCTCCTGCGCGCGGAGATCAAGGAGTTCAAGGAGGCCGCGCAGCTCTTCCGCAAGGAGACCGTGGGGGCCCAGGAGCGCTACCAGGCGCTCGTGGAGTACATCGAGGGCCACCGCGAGGAGGACGAGGAAGAGTTCATCCCGGAGCCGGACGAGGCGGCGGACGCGGCGGCTGCGAGCGCGGAAGAGGCGGCGGAGGCCGAGGGTGACGAGTCGGGGTCCGGGTCGGAGGAGGAGTCGGGGTCGGGAGAGTCTGGTTCGGGAGACGATGGCGAGGAGGAGTCGGGCTCATGGGATGAGGGTGATGAGGGGGAGGATGAGGAGGATGGGAGTTCCGGGTCGGGTCCGAAGTAGACCGTCGGAGTTCCGGGGGTTGTACGCTACAGTAAATAGTAAAGTGGTAAATTGTAGCGAAACTTCTTGGCCATAAGAAAGCGTGAAGAAAGGTGATAAGGAAACGGTCTAATAAGTGCATCAAAGAACTTTGTCTAGCGGTCCTGGTTTGTCCGGGTACTTCCGGTGGAAGTCCGCGACTAGCTCTTGCGCGTGTCCGAGTTCCGTGGCGAGGATCCACGAAGTCTCTTCGTCCGTACCCTCGTAGCCAGCCCAGCGGACTAGATACAAGAGCTTGCAGGACTTCCGACGTCGGTCCAGTTTGGAGTCCAGGATCTCCGAGATCTCGTACTCCGGTTCTCCGTCGACGATGACCGGAGGCGGAGGCGGTTGTACGCGTCCCGGAATTCCGTTCGGTGTGGCGGGCTCCAGCTGGGAGACGTGGAAGACGGGGTGGACGGCGCGCATGGAGTCGGGTAATCGAAGCGTGTAGGAGTGCGTCCCCACCTTCGCGATGATTTCGAAGGGACCAAGGAACTTCTCCGATAGCTTCTTGGATGGACGCGTCATTCGGATGTGCTCGGCCTTCAGGTATACCGGATCTCCGACGTGGAAACCCGGGGCAGGGAGACGGTGCTTGTCTGCCTGCGCCTGGTAGCGGGCCTGTGCTTCCGCGATCTGCGTCCGGAGGACCGAGTGGAGTTCCTCGAGGTCGACTGCAAACTCCCGGGCCCGGGCAGAGGTGAGGTCGCGTTCCGGGTGTACCGCAAGTCCGGGGTGATACCCCTTGTTCGCGAAGAACGGAGAGATCCCGGTGGTTGCGTTAGGGGCGTTGTTGTACGCAAACTCTGCCAACGGGAGTAAGCGGGCCCAGTTGTCCTGCTGGTAGTTGCAGTAGATCCGGAGGTACTGCTCCAGGGTCTGGTTTACTCGCTCGGTCTGGCCGTCGCCTTCCGGGTGATATCCGGAGGTGAAGTGTAGACGCATGTCGAGGGCCTTTCCGAGGGAGCGGAAGAAATGGGAGACGAACTCGGAACCCCGATCGGAGGTGACGTTCGACGGAACTCCGTGCTTGGAGAAGACGTGCATGACGAACAGGTCCGCGAGCTCCGAGGCGGTTAAGGTGTCGTGCGTCGGAATGAAGATAGCTTGTTTGGTGAGACGGTCGACGACGACGAGGATGGCGGTGAAGCCCCCGGAGTTCGGAAGTTGCTCGATGAGGTCCATTGAGACGGAGTTCCACGGGCGTTCCGGGATCGGGAGTTGCTTGAGTGTCCCATAGGGGAGGTGCCGAGGGGTCTTCGCGCGCGCGCACTGGGTGCAGGACTTCACGTAGTCCCGGACGTAGATTCGGAGTCCCGGCCATGCATAGTCGCGGAACACCAAGGCCTGTGTCTTGTTCTGGCCCCAGTGTCCGGCAGTCGGGTGGTCATGGCGAGACCGGAGGACTCGAAGGCGGAGGTCCGAGACGTCCGGCACGTAAATCCGGTCGTTGAAACAGAGTAAGCCTTCGTCGTTCCAGGACCAGCGTGAGTCGCCCTTGGTCGCGGCGGCGCGTGCGGCGGAGAGTTCGGGGTGGTGCGAGTCTGCAGCTTGGGCAGCACGGATGTCCGAGCGGAGTTGTTCTTCGTCCAACAGGAAGGTTGCTCGGAGTACCGGTTCCCGAAGGTACGTCGCCCGGAGGGAGGAGGCGAGCTGCTCCTGCGTGAAGACGGGTCGGAAGTTGTGAGGGTTGACTACGGAGTAGTCACTGCCCCCCTCCTTTGGGTAGACGTCCCACCGTCGAGTGAGCGCGTCCGGTTTTGCGCCGAGTTTTCCGGGGCGGAAGCGGATGACCAGGTTGAATTGCGACAGGAACTCCGACCAGCGGGCTTGTCGTCGTGTAAGGAGTTTCGTGGTGGAGAAGTACTCGAGGTTCTTGTGGTCCGTAACGACGTCGATCGGAGTTCCGGAGCCCTCGAGATAGTGCCGCCAGTTCCGGAAGCACTCAAAAATCGCCAGGAGTTCCTTGTCGTGAGTGTCGTAGTTAAGTTCCGCTCCGGTCAGAGTCCGGGAGTGGAACGCAATGGGATGGAGTTCCCCGGACTCCGTGGTGATGGAGAGGATGCCGGCGATGGCGTAGTCGGACGCGTCGGTTTCGACGGTAAGCGGGCGGTCGGGTTCCCAGTGGTGCAGGATGGGTGCGGATGTGAAGGCCTTCTTGAGCGCGTTGAAGGAGTTCCGGCATTTTTCGTCGAAGTTCCACGGAACTCCCTTGCGCGTCAAGCGTGTTAGGGGAAGGACGATCTCGGAGTAGTTGTGGATGAACCGACGATAGAAGTTCGCAAATCCGAGGAACGACTGGATGTCCCGAACCTTCCGGGGTTCCGGCCAGTCGAGGATCGCCTTTACCTTTGACTCCGACATGGTCAGGCCTTCGGGCGACAAGATGTAGCCGAGGTACTCGACGGACGTGGCGTGGAACTCGCATTTGTCCGCACGAGCGAAGAGCTGGGACTTCCGGAGCCTCCGGAGGACTTCCCGGACGTGCTCCCGGTGTTCCTCGACGGAGTCCGAGTAGATGAGGATATCGTCGAGGTACACCACGACGCACACATCCAGGAGGTCCGCAAACACCTCATTGACGAAGCGTTGGAAGGCCGCCGGGGCGTTCGAAAGTCCGAAGGGCATGACAAGCCATTCGAAAGAACCGTACCGGGTCCGGAAGGCCGTCTTCCACTCGTCGCCAGGTGCGATCCGAACGAGGTTATAGGCGTGGCGGAGGTCGATCTTGGTGTACACACGGGCCTTCCGGGGGGTGTCAAGGAGATCCGAGACGAGGGGTAGCGGGTACCGATCCTTCCGGGTGATCTTGTTGAGCCCTCGGTAGTCCACGCACAGGCGAAGCGAACCGTCTTTCTTCTTGACGAAGAGGACCGGAGCTCCGCACGGCGAGTTGGACGGCCGAATGAAGCCCGAACGGAGGTTTTCCTCGATATACCTGCGCAGCGTGTCCAACTCCACCTGGGACAGCGAGTATATCGGGCCGAGAGGTGGAACCTTGCCTTCTTCAAGGGTGATCTTGAGGTCGTAGGGCCGGTGTTCCGGGAGGGTGTCCGCCTTCCTCTTGCTGAAGACGTCCGCGAACTCGTGGTACTCCGGTGGAACTCCGGACAAGTCCGGCACTTCCTCCTCAACCGACGAGCTGCGTGCCTTCACAGAGTTCAGCGAGACGGCCGACAGATTGAGAGTGAAACTCTCAGCCCCGGGCAGCCGGCACGCACGCACAAAGGCGGCGGCGTTAACCAGCGTAATCCGGGGTTCTGAAGGGAGGTCCGAAGGAGTGTCCGACAGGGGATCCGAAGAGGGGTCCGAGGGGGGAGAGGTCGTAGAATACGACTCTGCCGGGGGAACTCCGACCACAACGGACGGAGGTCCGGACAGAGAAGCCGAGGGCGCCAGGGGTTCCGAAGGTACAGGACGCGTCGGAGGCACCGTCCGGAATTGGATGCTGCGCTTCTTCCAGTCAATCAAGGGATTGTAAGCGGAGAGCCAGCTGTATCCCAGGACGGCGGAGACCGACTTGTTGAGCGGAGTTACGAAGAATTCGACCGACATGACCTCTCCCGAGGAGAACTGAATGGGCAGGGTGGAAGTCCGAGAAATGACATGGTTTGACGAACCGTCAAATAGTTGTAAGCGGATGGGAGGTACAGGATTCGTCGGAAGTCCGTGGCGTTCTACGAAAGCTGAGTCCACGAAGCAGTGCGAAGACCCGGAGTCGACGAGCGCGCGGAATTCCGAACGGACGAGCTCAGAGAACAGGGTGACATGGAGGGAAAGGGGATCGGAGAGAGCGGACGCGTTGAGCCGGAGTACCAAGAGGGGTTCCGTGCCGGGAGGGTCAACGCAGTCCTCGCCTGACACGGAAGGCCGAGGACTGCTGACTAGTTTTTTGGCTCCTCCACCGGCTCGGCGTCCTCCTGGACGTCCGACTGGGGGTCCGACGGCTCGAGTTCGGAGGTCTGAGCAGCGCGACCCTTGGCCGGGGAGGCGGACTTCTTCGGGCAGACCGCGGACACATGTCCGGCTCCGCCGCAGAAGAGGCAAAGGTTGTTAGCGAACCGGCGCTGCCGTTCCTCCTGAGTCAGCTTTCCGTCCTTGCCCAGCTTGTCCGAGTAGGGCTTGGAGGTTGGCTTGGCTGGGGTCTTAGAAGGGGTCGGAGGGTTCCGGGAGGTGGAGGCGGACGACGGAGAACTTGCGGCAGGAGATGACGACTTGTACGGAGTTCCGGACCTTGGCTCCGAGGCGGTCTTTGCGGGGGTTGCTGACGACTTGTGACTTCCCGAAGACTCCCTGGCTTGCTCCGCCTTGCGTTCCCAGTACCGATGGTCCAGGGACTGCGCGAGGTTGCGGAGTTCCTCCAAGGAGTCCGGCTTGCCAACCTCGGAGATCCGATCCTTGAGCCGGGCCGGAAGTCCTTTGTAGAACTGGTACCGAAGAGCAGCTCTACCCCAGCGGACTTGCGTCGCGAGCCGAGTAAACTGGGTAATGTACTTCGCGATCCGCTGGTTATCCGCCATCCGGAGGTTCTCGAGGTCGTGTTCGGCTTGTCCAGTTACGTCGTAAGGGCCGAAGTTGACCCGGAGTTCCTCCTGGAACACCTCGTAGGAGTACAGGAATTCCGGCGGGTTTCCGGACTCGCGCTCCAGGAGGTACGGTTCGAACCAGGCGAGGGCCATACCCTTGAGGTAGGAGATGGCGTAGGTGACTTTCTTCTCGTCGGTATCGAACATCCTAGGGCGGGCCTTGAAGACTAGTTCCAGCTGCATGAAGAACGAACGGAGCTTGGTGGGATCCGATCCGTCAAACTGGTCGGGCTCCCGAACATTGCTGCGTTCGGATGATGCGGACGGAGGTCCAGTGTGGGCAGCGGAAGTGGTCTGGGTGAGCCGGAGCGTCTGGGCGAGCAGCAGCATAGCCTGCGCCAGGTCCCGTTGGGGGTCGGATGGGGGTGCAGAAGTTGGGTCGGGGAGGTGAGGTGGATATTCGCGGAGTTCCGGGGCTGGTGCGGCAGGCTGCGGGCTCGACCGAGGCGGTGCGACGAAAGGGTTGTTGGGAGACGTCCGCGGGTTGTCAGAAGGGATACGAGGCGGGTTGGTGGGTGTGGATTGGGGAAAACCGAGTAGTGGAGCTCCGGGGAGGCGAGACGGAGATGTCTCCGGAGTTCCAGCATGTGACTCGGCTAAGGGGGACTGAGTGGAGACGTCGAGAAGTGGTTGCGAACCCGCGGGACGTGTGGGAGTGGTCGGATCCCCGACGGGGACCCGAATGCGACGCGCAGAGAATCCGGACCAAACGCCTTCGGGTTCCGTAGACATGACGAGACCCTCAGTGTGAGTTCGGATACACTGTTAAGACGCGTGCCGTGGCAGACCGATGGATGAGGCGGGGTTCCGAGGGATGACCGGCGGAGTTCCGGCCACGACACGGGGATGGTGGGGACTTGGCGAAACTATTGGTAACGCCCTGAGCGATCTCGTCGGGTGTCCCCTACTTACTAGAGTTCACCGACGCGAAACGGAAGACCGAGGTGTCTGACGGATGTCCGAGACGGGAGTCCGAGGAATGAAGGTGTATTGCGAGTAAGTACCGAAGAGCGTAGAGTAACGAGCAGGGAGTAAGAACAAGTATCCGAACTGAGGCAAAGGCTACTACCAGCGCGCCTTATATACTAAGCGAGCCTAACATATAAGGAAGGGGGCTTGCGTCACGGACATCGGAACTCCGGTGGGTCCGAGGTCCCTTGACGCAAGCCAAGAGAATAGAACTTCTACTAGGAACTCTATGACGCCAGCGCAAGGAAAGGTCGAGAACGTACTAAACATGGAAAGTCCGGAAGTCCTAACGGAACTCCTTCGGGGTCGCTCCGGAGTTCCGGCATGGATCGTGACACAAAGTCACCAATGGCCTCGCCCTTTTTCTTTGTAGGAAAAAAAGACGGTTCCCTTCGACCCTGCCAAGACTATCGCTATTTGAACAAAGGAACGATCACGAACAAATATCCACTGCCCTTAATTTCAGAACTAGTGGACAAGCTACGAGGGGCCAAGATCTTCTCTAAATTGAACCTGCGATCTGGATACAACAACATACAAATCAAGGATGGGGACCAATGGAAGGCAGCTTTCAAAACGCATCAAGGACTATTCGAACCAATGGTCATGTTTTTCGGACTAAAGAACTCCCCAGCGGCTTTCCAAGCAATGATGAACGCCATCTTCCACGATATGATTGACGAAGGATGGCTCATCATCTACATGGACGACATCCTCATATTCTCAGACAACACCGACAAACACCGAGAAAGAACACGGAAAGTATTAGAACGACTAAAGGAACACGACCTATACCTCAAACTGGAAAAGTGCATTTTTGATGCACCAGAAGTGGAATACCTCGGAATGATCATTCGGGAAAACCAAGTAGCAATGGACCCCATCAAGGTCAAAGGAATACTCGACTGGCCAGAACCAACCTGCGTAAAGGATGTCCGATCCTTCCTAGGCTTTGGCAATTTCTACCGGCGATTCATTGATCACTTTTCGGACCTTGCCAAACCCCTGAACAATTTAACCAAGAAGGACACCCCCTGGAACTGGACAGCAGAATGTCAAAAGGCGTTCGACACCCTGAAGACACGATTCGCAACAGCACCTGTACTTCAAATGCCCGACATCACCAAACCATTCATCATCGAATCGGATGCTAACAATGGGCAACTGGTGCCGTACTACAACAACGAGACGCCAATGGTGATCCACACCCCTGCGCATATCTATCCGAAGGACTATCAGCAGCCGAACGGAACTACGAAATCTATGATAGGGAACTTCTTGGGATTGTCCGAGCCCTCAAAGCCTGGAGACACTACCTGGAGGGATCAGAACACCCTGTTGCCATCCTATCCGACCACAAGAACCTCACGTATTGGAGAAGTCCACAACAATTAAACCGACGACAAGCCCGATGGGCACTCTTCTTATCCCAATTTGATATACAACTGGAACACACTCCTGGCACAGCAATGATCCAATCCGACACACTGTCAAGGCGGCCCGACTACCACACGGAAGGGCAAGATGACAATCAGCAACGGACCCTATTACCCGACAATCTATTCGTGCAACTGGTTGACACATGACTCACCCCTCAATTCAAACGACTAGCTCAACAAGACAAGCTTTTCTGTGATGCACTAGCTGCAATTTGTTCCCAGGGACTCCCACCAATCAAAAGCTCCCTCACTGACTGGACTGAACAAGATGGATTAATATTTTACCGAAACCGATGCTACGTACCTGTAGACCAAGAACTACGACGTGATTTAATCCGGCAATACCACGACACACCAGCAGCAGGTCACCCCAGAAAATTCAAAACACTGGAACTGCTACGACGAGACTACTGGTGGCCAGGGATGTATGTCATGGTCTCCCGCTATGTTGAGGGATGTGCACTCTGTCAACAAAACAAACCAAACACACACCCAACAACACCACCACCACAACCAATCGCAGCCACCAATGTGACACGACCATTTCAACATGTATCCATCGACCATATCACCGATCTGCCCGTGTCCCATGGGTATGATAGTATTCAGGTCGTGGTCGACCAAGGCCTTACGAAGGGGGTAATCCTTGCACCCTGCAAGAAAACAATTGACGCAATGGGGACTGCAACATTGTTCCACCGACATGTATACCGGCGATTTGGCCTGCCAGACAAGATTATATCCAACCGAGGACCACAATTCGTCTCGAACGTCACTAAGGAACTGGGAAGACTCCTTGGAATCACACTCTCCCCCTCAACTGCCTATCATCCAGAAACTGACGGGCAAACCGAACGAATGAATTAAGAGCTTGAAGTCTACCTTCGAATATTCTGCGCCGGACGACCAGACGAATGGGCTGAACACCTGATCAATGCCGAAGTAGCACACAACCAACGAACACACTCGGCACGAAGCACATCACCATTCTACCTCATGATGGGGTACGAACCCCGGCTAATCCCGATTGCTTACCCCAAAACACATGTACCATCTGTGCAAGAATGCCTTACGGAACTCCAGAAGGCACGAGATGAAGCCCTGGCAGCACACGAACTCGCACGACACGTCATGAAAGATTGCTACAAGGGAAAGTTTGTCCAATTCAAGAAAGGACAGAAGGTCTGGCTCGAATCCAAGAACCTGAAACTGGCCTACGCCTCCCGGAAACTTGCACCAAAACGGGAAGGACCTTTTGTCATCACCAAAGTCCTAGGACCCATGACATATCGCCTAGACCTGCCTCGATCATGGAAGATCCACCCCGTGTTTCACGCATGCCTTCTTTCACCATACAAAGAAACCGAAGTACACGGACCAAACTACACGAGGCCACCCCCTGACATCATCGAGGGAGAAGAAGAATATGAAGTTGAGGCCATCGTTGGTCATCGCAAGCAACGAGGCAGCATGCAATTTCAAATCAAGTGGAAGGGTTACTCATCCGCCAAAAACACATGGGAACCAGAACACGCACTTATCCCGGGATCGGCAAACCTGTTGCAACGGTATAAAAAGGCCAAAAAGCTGCTATAATCCCGGCATGCTGTTGTTCGCAATCGTCTTTGCCCTCTACTGCCTCCTGTCTCTCGCACTCACTCTCGCTGTCGTCGCATACATCCTCCGCGACTTTTCATATCGACTCCTCGAACACACTCTTCACACTCGCGACTATCCCAACAAGTCGACCACTACGTGGTAGGCTTGTACATGCTCGCCATCATCTTAGGCCTCCTCCTCTCTGTCCACTTCCTTCTCCTCACTGCCATCACCCTTTTTGCCCTATCCTTTCTAACTTTCAACCAACTACTCGTCGACTACCGTGACCCCCTCCATCCCGAGAAGGACACCATCTAACAATGCCTGCCAACTCATGGCCAGCCCGTTTGCAGTATCCACACCCCGACCTCGTCGACCCTGCCAACAGGGAGAACATCCCACCTGGCCGCGCACCGACACCCGCCCGCAGACAGCCCGCACCACCATCACCTACCTCCGACCTCGAGTCTGTCGGCTCTGACAACTCTATTCTCAATGACACCTCCTCCATTCCTCTGGTAAATCAGCTCACTGCGGCCGTCCTAACGGACCCAATCCCCATCCTGCGAGCGGCACAGCAGCAGCACCCGTACCCCGCGTACCTCCTAGCCGAGTATCGCAACGCATACAACGACCAACGAGACCTTGTCAATCTGGCGGCGAATGCGGAAGACTTATGCAACGAGGCGTCGTCCATCGGAGATGAGCTTGAGGAGGACTTCAACGTCTTGCACAACGAGGCCGAAGCAACCCGGGCACAGGCGCAAATCCTCTACAACCAGTCGCTTCAGCTCTTCGAACGGGCCACCCACCTTCATGACACTGCCGTTCACATTCACCGCATCTCTAGAGAGGCCACCATAGTAGAGAACATCGCGCAACGCTCCCAAAGCACCCTTGTCTGAGTCAATCAGCGAACTCTACAGCGCCGACGCAACCTCGTTCGCACCTTCGAACGACCCGCCTTCCTCGAGCGCATGCACCCCTACTTCTGGGCGACGGTTGACGACTCAGCACCCCCTCGAGGACAGCGACTGGCAGCGCATCGTACCGTCCCAGGCGCAGCCCGCGACTCCGGCAGCTACCTTCCGTTCGGCCACTACCACCTCACTGCGGGCGCCCAGCGGCGACGAGCAGCCAACCAAGCGCTGCCCACTCAAGGGCCACCCCCTGCTTACCACAAGGCCGTCGTACCACCGCCACCCTCACCGCCGCGTCTCCCCAGCCCTATCGAACAGGCTGAAGAACCGGTGCGCGTTCCGTACCGCGAGACCGCCACACCTGACATCCTTCTCGATGGAAGGAACTCTGGAGGACTTTGATAGGTCAACGACGGGACGTCGTTAGCCATACGAAGGGGGTAATGTTACGACAATCCTAACGGTAGAGCGGTACCTTTTCTCTTTTTCCTTTTCTGTCACTCTTCCTCGACCCGTCGTTCACCCGGTAGCATGACGTCATCCCGCTACTGGCTCCCACGGATGTTGTACTTTACTCTCACGCTGTCAGCACTGCCACGTTAGCACCGCCAGTGCTTCGTCAGCACTGCCACTGTGCTTCGTCAGCACTGCCACAGTGCTTCGTCAGCACCGCCACTGTTACGTCACCTTCTTTACCTGTACTACAGTTCTTACTCTACGTAGTAATACTGGACTCTCACGTGACCAGTTTCCTCCATGTATATAAACGCGAGGTATCTCTGCGAGATACCTCAGCTCGACCTGGTTATCTATTGCCTACATCGCTCAAACCCTCGATTGCCCTCGCCTAAAGCCTTGACTCCTAGCGACCTCGTCACGGACTGTGACCGTTGTAGGCATCATCGTAACAAGATGCTCAATGATGAACCATATGTCGCTCTTAAATTCCGCCGCCTTCCCCCATATTCCGAACGCGCGTGTGCCGGAGTTCCGAAGGTGCGCGTGCGTCAATAAGACGCCTTGGAGTGTGCGACTCAAAGGTAGAGACCGCTACGGAGAGCATCTGTCCTGGGAGACAGTCAACAAGGCGCCGAGGAACATACAAACCCATTGCCGCATGTATATCAAAGACACGAATTGAGAACAACAGCACAGAACGCAGAGCGCCACAGCATGACGACAAGCAACGTACATGACACTCATCGGGGCCAGCGCGGTGCGCACGACGTTGACCTCCCCTCACCTCCTCCCCTACCTACACCCCGCCTTCCTATATATGCACCCCACTCACCCTTCGCTTCTACTTTACAGCAGCTTTATTTACCGCGACGGCATGTCCGGCGCACCACCCAACACCCCCCTACCTACGTACATTCAACCCCCTCAGTGCAGCCAACCCCGTAGACACCCGTAGATTACTGCCTACCATAGGGCTCGGCCCTCCCGGGCAATAAACAAGGATTCAAAGAAAGAAAGAAAGAACGTACATGACAAAGAGGTACACGGTAGCAAGCGCCGCCGCATGGGATCATGCGGGAACGAGCGCGGATGCCTCGAGACGCGGGACAAGACAAGCACCGGCGGAGAGCCTGTGCCGTGCATTGAGGTCCAGAGACGCCAGTAGCAATGTACAAGATTGGCCCGGCCTCCGCGCCGCGCCTCGGTCGCGTTCAGACATCCGCGTTCGCGCGTGCGCCGACGACGGGCAGGGTGATCGCGTCCGCCTTGGCCTTCGCCGCGTCGCGCTCGGTGTCGACCGAGTCCGACGGGCGCTTCTCCTGCAGGCCGTAGGTCTCGTCGGTGTGTTTCTGCATCGGGATCTCTCGCAGGAGGAAGAGGGTGAGGAACCCCGCGCCCGAGAACCCGATCATCGCCTTCCACACGACGGACATGCTGTCCGCGAACGCGACGCGCACCTCCGTCTGGAGCGGCTCGGGAAGTGTGTGGATGACGGGGATCGCGGCGTACGCGATCTCGACGCCGCTGTGGAACTCGGCGAGGAACGCGGCCGGGAGGCGCTTCTTGAGTTCGTTCTGGAGAATACTGGCAGAGATTGTCACACCCCAAGTCTATCCACGCAAGAAGGGGCATGAGCACAACGCAGACATGACGCATCGTAAAGGCGACAGACCTGGGAGAACGTCCTGCAGAAGTTGTAGAAAGCCAACGCCGACGCAAACCGTGTTACGGGCACTGGCGCCAAGATTGGGAACACCGTGCTCGCCCACTGATGAGGATGGTACTCGTCACCGAGTGTCTAGAACAATCTCGTTTCGCGACTTACGATGAACCCGACACCGATGGCGGTGATAATCTGGTAGCCCGTCCATGCACCAGTGGACGAGTCTGCCTTGAGGAGTGACAGAAGGCCGAAGCCAATCATAATAAGAACCCAGCCAACGTAGTTGGCCGGACGATATTTGTTGGTCTTCTTGACAATGATGCCGCAGACGATTGCAGACGGTGACATGACCAGGGCGGTGGCGAAGAGGTTCACACTAGAATGGATGGGGCTTGCTGCCATGCATGCCTGGAAGTAGACAGGCAGGTAGTCTGCGACGCACGTCAGCTCATTTGGCATGGAACACGTCATCCCAAACTCACAAATCGTGGCAATACTGACGATGCCGTGGAAGAACGTAGCCAAGTAGCTGTACGTGCGTCGTCGTCAATGCCTGCAAGAGTGACATGTGTTCTGCAGGACATACCCGCTCAGGCTAGTCCAATTCGCCAAGACGTCGAAAGGAAGGGTGGGCTCCTGGGGCACAAACGTCTCATATAAGAAGAATGCTGCAATCGCGAAGCCCCCGATGATCAGAGGAGCAAGGACATGGGCGGAGTCCCATGGGAACTGAATACCACCCCAGGTCAGGGCGATGAGGGCTAGAGTGGTTCCGGTAATGATCATGAGGTTGCCACTGCCAAGCGAGGTCAGCGCAGGACAGGATCGCGCAACGTAGGCGCTTACATCCAGTCGATTCGGCCGAGCTTCTCCTTCAGACTTCCTCCGGGGGTACGGACTCGGAGGAAGACGGCGACGAGACAGAATGCGATACCAGAGAGAGGGAGATTCAGATCTGTAGAGACGATATAGTGATGCTATGAGCGAAAGGACGTGAACGCACAAAACAACCAGCGCCACGAAGCCTTCTCGGCGAAAGAACCACCCTAGAAAGCACTTCAACGGACGGTCTAAGCCGGGAATATGGAGCACCCACAATGACGGGACCCATGGCAGCAGCAAAACCCCAGGTCATCACGAGGAAACCCTGGTAGGTACCCCGTTCCGCTAACGGGATGAGGTCCGACGTGATGATGGACGCGAGGTTGATGATGCCGCCTCCACCGATGCCTTGAACAGCTAGGGTCATACGTTCGAGAGTAAGATTGGGTGCTCATGCTCAAACAACATAGCGAGACGTACTCCGTGCCGCAATCAACCAGTTCATGTTTTGGGCCGAGCCGGAGAGGGCACTCCCGAGAAAGAAGAAGGCAACAAAGGTTAACATCATCGGACGGCGGCCCATGACATCCGCGAGGCGCCCAGTCAATGGGAGAATGGCGGCGGCGGCGAGGCCATAGGCGGAACCCACCCAGACGAATCTGTCGCCTCCCTGGAGGTCGTCTGTAATGGTCGGGAGCGCAGTAGATACAGCGGTGACGTCGAGTGCGCTGAGGAAGTTGCATACGACTACAGCAGTGAAGCAGAGCCAGAAGACGGTTCCCCTCGGAGACTTTGGGGGAGGTTGCGACTGTTCAGACATGGTAGGGGGCGGAACGAAGTTGACCTGCGAGTCAGAAATGTGCGGCGCCATGGAACGGCACGGCAGGGGACAGTTAGCGCGGAGACGTGGAGACGGTGCGTGTCCCTGAGAATACAGGAAGCCATATATCGGATGCTCGGCAACACGACCGTAGCTGTCTCCCGCAGCGCCCAAAGAGGATCATGCGCTCTCGCGGCGATTTGGTTCGTGTCTTCTGTGAGATGGAAGTCGCCCCTTTTGCAGGTGGTATGCGGCATCTGATTAACGCATAAGTGCAGGACACTCACCTCGCATTCGCTTCCATTGGCGGCAAGCCGCACGCAGCGCCCACACACGCGCGCAGAAAACCATGTGCGTTCCGGATGGAAACACATGTCCACGGTAGACACATCAAAGGATGTCCAAGGTGAATTGCACGACAGACCAGCGCCCAGTGCCTGCCAGCGTCCATGTCGTCGTCGCGGTCGATGGTCGTCGAAACGTTAACAGCAGTCTGGAGGGTTTGGCAATGAACCAGTTTCGAACCGAATCTTCCCACACTATACCGCCGGAATCCCATATCGGGAAATGCGTTCGCGGTATTCCCACCCCTCCGAAAAGTCGCCGAGAGGACTCGGAGTCGCGTGTGCATTCGCAGGATTCACACAAAGCGCGTCTTTGGAGTCGCGACCGGGCCAGCGATATTCATCACCTCGAGCGGCATCGATGGTCTATGCCCATCGACTCATCCTCGGCTGTGGATTCCTCATTCACGGCAATACTGGAACTCATTGCGATAGATCTGTGCTGTGTCGGCGCCCATACGACAGGTCTCGAGCTTGCATTCCTCGACACCGGTTCCATACGCAACGTTACGGTCCACCCGGGCATGCGTGACAGTGCTCGAACCTGTACACGCAATGGTGACTTGAAGCTCGACCGGGATATTGGCTGCGTACGTCGGATTGCCTCCCCACGCCGCCCAAGACGTGCGAGTGTTCGCGATCGCACCCGCGACGAAGATGGTCCCTCCATCATGGAGAACCTTCCGATGTCCTGGGCCGTTCTTGGGCGCCACGATAACGCACCGCCTCTCGGGGTAGTCTTTCGTCGACGGGTAGCAGCTGACTGAATAGGCGTCCTCAGCTACAAGTAGCGCAGATGGGACCCTGACCTGCCAGACATATAGTTGATGGAAGTGAGCCGGCCGATACGTCCAGGACGGCCTGTGCTGCAGCAAACAAGCGCGCAACCTCCCGAACACCCGTGGATGGGTAGCGATCGATAGAGCGTTACCGCTGCCGGATATAGCAATAGAGTTCTCCATGCAACACGCACAAACAGGCGCACAAACCACTCCCGACTGCGATAGGACAGAGTTCGTGGATGACTGTGCGCTCACTGTTTTCGGGGCATGCTTCAAGAGGTCACTCGTTTTCCACGTTCGGCGTTTGATGTATGGTCAGCCCAGGTGTGTCCCTGCGCATTCCCCGTGGACCAACCACCGACGTCCGATGGGCAGATGCGACGATGTTGTCGTTGCACACGACGGAAGGAGGATCCAGATGTGTACCGTGCTCCGAAGCGTCGCGCCAGACATCTTGCCCCGTGCGCCGCGCCTTCCATGAACATCACACTCTTGATCTTCTCCGCTGTCCGCCTGTCACCAACGCCCGGCGGCGCCCCGGTACTACTATCACCGGCACTCGCGTACGGCAGCCGCCCACCCCCGCTCCCCGCTCTCTACACCGACGACCATGCCCTTCCAGACGACGACAGTGACCCCTCTCTTTCCCTCGCGCGTGGCCAAGAACGGCCTCAAGCTCGTCGCGAAATCGTACACGCCCGAGGAGAGCAATGCTGACGGGGTGACGCTCATTCTGTTCCATTGTGCCGGGTCTCGTACGTACCGACCAGCCCTCTGATGTCTCGCGCACCCAGCCTGTCTGACCACGACCGACCTTGACAGACAAGGAGACTTGGGAGCCCACCATCGAGCATCTGTTCGCTGCCAAACACCCTGCGACCGGCGCTACTCTAGTCCGCGAGGCGTGGTCTTTCGAAATCCAGAGTCACGGAGAATCAGCCGTGCTAAATGATGGAGCTCTCAGACAGATGAGTGCGCCTCTCAGTATGCCAACCCTTTCTCAGGCCAGCATGCAATTTCTGATGCTTGGTTTTTGCAGCGGTCGAGGAATACTCCGACGCAGTGAAGCGATTCATCGCATCGGGCGCTCTCACCGGTCACAAGCTGATCGGAGTTGGGCACTCCCTGGGTGCAACCGCACTGTGAGTGGTTCGTGCGTCTGTACAGCTTGAACATGGGATTGAGATACAACGTACAGACTTCTTACGACCATGTCTGAAGGCGGCATTCCCGGAATAGAGTACGACGCGATCGTGCTCGTCGAGCCGTCGCTCATCACGCGCGAAGCGTTCGATGCGAACCTGGAGGAGCGCGAGGGTGCGCTCAAGGCCATGTCCGAGGCCGTCTCCAAACGTCGCGACACCTGGAACAGCCGCGACGAGGCGAAGAAGTACTTCGAGAAGCGCTTCCCGTGGTCCATATGGGACCCGCGCGTGCTCGAGCTCTACGTCGTGAGTCCGCCCGCGCCCCTCCCGTGCCCTCTCATATCCGTCTCACACACGCATCCTTGTCGCGTAGCGATACGGTCTGCGCGAGATCACAGTCCCCTCCGGGAACAACGCGAAGACGAAGGTCACACTGAGCTGCACGAAGGACCAGGAGCGCGCCACGTACGTGCACGTCGAGCCGCACTTTGTCGTCATCGACACGATCCGCAACCTGTCCGACTCCCTTCCGATCCACTTTATCCTCGGCGCGCGCGTCGACCTCATGTACGTGTCCTGCTTCACAACCCGCCCTCGACCCCCGACTGACTACGGCAGACCGGAGTACATCCACGAGTCCGTGATCAACCTCAGGAAGGTTGCCTCGGTTGCCAAGGTCCCTGATGGCGGCCACTTCGTACGTACACCTTGTAATCTACCGTGTGTGCTTGAAGCTAACGATTCACGTGGCAGGCCGTGCAAGAGAATCCGGAAGGCATGGCATATGCGCTTGCCCAAGTCATCTCCGGGGCCATCTCTCCCAAGGCAAACCTGTGAGGGTCTGAAAAATGGCGAGCTAGAACGAGCACATTCTCAATGTATGACGCCTAGCGATGAAACAACGTTGAAATCAGTCGACTGTTAGACGTCAGACAGGTAGTGGCGGTATGTGTTCTGTGATGATATGTAGTGGGATTTTGACTCGTAAAACAACTATGTATACACTTCCATTGTATGGTGTACAGTATCCTCCATTGCATGCATTGAAGTGGTTGCGAGTACTCTGTGACGCACTTTGCTTGCAGGCCCTTTCGTTCTGAATCGCATGCATTTGATTGAAAGTACACTCTCGCTATATGTAGCAGCACAGCGAAACACGCGTGCGGAATCTGTCTCATATACATGTGCAAGATGGCTAACGCGATCTTGTACATGCATATGAAGCGGAATGCGTCGCGAAGAATCGACGTAGCGCGGCGGCTCCAGGAAGGGAAGCCACTCTGAAACGCGGCGAACGGCCGCGCAGTCATCCCACAACCTCCCCGGGGAACGGAAGGAAGAGAGCTGAGTTTGACCGAGCAAGCTCGTAGCTCATCGGAGGGCGCGGATGGGCGAGGGAGAACTGGGCTTGCTCCAAGGGCTGGGGACGGGGTAATTATACCCCCTTCCCATTTGCCTGTCCATCTTGCCACACGCCTGCCTTCGCCAACTATCAATCAAGGGTTGCCACCTGCGTCAAACGGTCAGTACGTTCGGGCGCACGTGATCCACCCATCGCAGGGGTGCGCGTGGGATGGGGCACTGACAGCGCGTGGGAGGAGCCGACTGCGGCAGGGCCTTCCGGACCACAATGGGCGCGGGCGGATGGAGAGGAAGCGGAGGACAGCTGACCACACGCGCGCATCTCCCCTATGGGGCGGCGTTCAGTATTCAGTAACGACTTGGCGGGCGCTTCGACCGCCGGGGAATGCGCCGGTGTTCTGATGACGGGCGGGCTGCCGGCGAACCGGCGGTCCGAGGTCGCTGCGTGATCAGTGCGGCGGCACCGTGCCGCGCGCACCGGGCAGCCGGGCAATTTGTCGCGGGCTGTGTGATCGAAGGCCGACATCATTCCGCAGAATTGTGGGCGCATGGGAAAGCCAGCACACGCGGTGTGGGCGTCCGGGAAACTCGGGACGGCGCCGGGGTTGGGCGTGGTCGCATCCGAACATTATCTGCGGCTGTCTGCGCGGCACACACGGGGAGGCGGCTGCAACAGACAGGTAGGGCAATTCTTTTCGTGCATCGAGCCGAGGCTGACAGAGGAACTATGGCATCGGCGGTAGAACGAGAGAGTCCAACCAGTGTCATCTTGATCATGATGTACCTCAGGAGAAGCCTGGAACATCCAGCTTCGTCTGCGGGCTGAGTTGGGCAAGCGCGTCGGGCGTGCAGCAGCATAGGCCGTAGGGGCCAGGGTAGGGCAGGGGCCCGGCTGCAGGCCGGGCGCGGACGCGGTGCAGGTTGAGCCGCTTCCCCGGCCTTGAGCTGCCGGCAGCGTGATCTGTGGTGCACATGTGCTGCTAGTCCCAACCCATGCGATGGTGGCTAGAAGCCATAGTCCGCTGGCAGATTGGCTGTGTGGCGCGAGGCCATTTGCTCAAAGGCTCAGATGTACACCTTGTATGCCAAGGAGCGCCATTGACCCATGATGTGCACCACCTCGGGGTCCACCTTCTGGGAGAGGTAGAATTATGCTCCCCCGATGCAGAATGAGTGCCCAAAGGTTGTCCCAAAGCCAAGGGACAGGAACTTGCTGTTGATAAACTTGAGTGCTGTGTCCCACACCATTGGGCACTGCTGGCCCTTGCTGTTGCGCCAGCTGAAGAGTGGTGCCTCTGCCCTGCAGGGTTGCAGGTGGCGAGATTCTAAAGGGCCTTCAGGGGGCATAAGGATCCTTGTTTGACCAGGAAAACATGTTGTATTTCCCTTGGGTGATGAACTCTGAACCTGGAAGGCTGTAAGCCGCACAAAGAGAGGTCTTCAGTCTGTGAGAGAATGACTATGATTGCATAGTACTGTACCTGTAAGCCGCACAAAGAGAGGCTACAAGTACTAGTAAGTAAACATGTAGGAACACATAGGTAATGTGGGACTTACTCTTCAGTCTGTAAGAGAACAACTGAAGAGCAGGAGCCTGCAGAGTCCTCCTTATATACTACTGAGGGAGGATGATGAATAAGCATAGAGAAGAGATCATATGACCGTCCAGAGGATGCTAACTGAGCGAGGAGGGACACTGACTGAGCAAAGGTAGGATGATGAGTAATAACGAGGCATGTAATGTCCATGAATAAGTAACACTAAGCTCCAGACAAGTTTAGAATAATCAGGAGCATTGTAGAACATACCAGAAGCATAGGTAGGGATGGCAGGATGCCAAGTAAGTACAGAACAAAAGAATGTACGTATATGGTAAGTAGGAAAGTCCATGCCGGCATATTGTAGATGCACGGCCACTAACACTGCCACTCCCGGTCCGGCACAGCCATAGACACGGAAGTTCAACAGGCACTGACATGGTAATGTAGGGCACGGGAATATGTTAAACAACCATGGAAGCTGGTGGTATGGCATTGTCACGTTACCAGGTGAGCAACAAGCAGATGGGCGGAGCAAGGGGAAAGCACAAAGAGAGCAAAACAAAAAGTCTATCAATAGGGTCACCGTAACAGAAATCGGTCCTTCCGCGGTTATACATTCCCACAGGAAGGCCTTCACTTCCAGTCTGGTCCTGCGCCAATTGTGGCTCGGTTAAACAGATATCTGTCAATGCAGATTCCAAGGAGACGTCCGGCACTCTTAGCTCGATTGATATATGGGTCAATGGGCACTCGCGACCATTCGTTCATGCACAGGAATGGAAGCTAAGAGGCCACAGCCCTTCATGTGCTTGATGCGAGGAACACTGCGGATACAGAGGGGGCTCTCAGGCTGTGACGTGGCCTTCAGTGTTGGCCCTTCAAGCTCCGGGGGGTGGCGCACCCGAATGTCTTTGCTCTCCCCCCCCCACCCATAGAGTCCACTATCCAGTCTCGATCTCTCAAGAGCCACACGCCATTCGGTACGCTCATAAGCGCATGACCGCTTTCAATCGAATGAGATTTTGACCGGATGGGAGGCAGGAGGCGCATGGCTCGCTTGCGGTTACGAGCCCTCAGACTCCGGCAAGTTCCGACCGTATACAGCGCACGTTGAGTTCGACGTACGCATGGGTCGTTTGGGTCTTGCCCACTCGAGTACTTCCCTCCAGTCTATGCAACACCAACGCTGCTATGAAACCCTTCTTGCGCCGCCCTCAGCGTGCCCCTTCTCCGACTGTGACCTCCATTGCCATGAAGATTATTCTGGTTCGTAACAAGGGATCTGTAGCACCAGAACATCCTACTGCAGGTGCGCCGGATACGCAAATCGCCTACCACCATCAGACATATTCTCACTGCAGAGTGTTCATTGTCGCATTTCGGTGGATGTCTGTCGACGTCGACGCTATCAGTTGCTGTTCACCCATGAGAACAAAATCCAAACCAACATCCTTTCCAGACTCGTACGTCCTCCGCAACCTCTTACCCAACCTCTGCCCAATTAATGCGGGTTAATTCACAAGACCTTCGCATCAGTCGTATATGGAGATTGTATCGGAAACATCTCCAGAAACTGCCAAGTATTATCGTATGTCCGTCGACAATCTCTCACACTGTTCACAATTATGAGGGCGTACTGTACAGGGAGAAAGTTACATACAAAGATACTACATGATCTACTATTGCGACCATCGATCAACACTACCAACCACAAAGCCAAGAGCTCCGCCAAGCCGGCGTGAAGTCAGAATAAGAAGACGAACGAGAAACCCAAGAACCGTTCTCGGCGACGCCGCATCCCTATCCACGATGAACAGCATCGGACCGGCACCCTCGCGACACCCTCCAGCACGTCGAGAGGTCGCCAACGGGACGCGCTTGCACCCTTCCCGTCACTCGGGCCTGTACGCACGCACACGCATCGGGAGCTGCGGACCCTTCTCGGGCTCGCCGAGCACCATCGGGCGCACGAGCAGCGTCGAGCTTCGCCCGATCTCCTCCGCGGGCACGGAGAGGTCGAATTCGAACGCGCGCAGGAGCGTGAAAATCGCGACCTTGATCCTGCGCAAGCGGAGACGGGTTAGCGTCGGGCGCGGGGGGGGCGGGGGAAAGGCGCGAAGCCGCGGGAGCGGCGGAGAAACGTACTGGTTGAGCGCGAAGCGGAAGCCGAGGCACGCGTGCTGCCCGCCCATGAACGTCAAGTTGTGTGCCCATATGCCGGGGATATTGGATACAGACGCGGGGAGCGCATCCCAGCGTTCGGGACTGTCAACATGAGTCACTCGCGCACGGAGGAAGGGGGGATAGAGCGGTGTACCGGAATTCGAGAGCGTCTTCGCCCCAGAGCGTCTTGTCTCTGTTGATCGCAAGGATCGGGATCACTATCGGGGTGCCCTTGGGTACACTAAGATCAACCATCATCAGTCATCGCATGAATGGACGCCGCAGTACACGTTATACCGCACCATATGTGGTCCTGAGGAACTCCTTTGATGTAGACTGGGTCCCCCAAAGGGAGCAAGTCATCTTCTACCGCCATGCGAAGCGAAGATGGGATGGCGGGATACAGTCTGACGACCTCGCGCAATACATTGTCGAGATATTTCAAGGAAAGAAGCTGCTCTATGGTAGGATGTTCCGTGGTGAGACCGAGAAGCTCGCTCCTCAGCTTCTCCTGAACATGTGGATATCGCCCGACGCTGTACATAAACCAAGATAGAGTGATGGCGGTTGTCTCGTGTCCCGCAGAGAGGAATCTACTTTCGCGCCTCAGCCCTGATCAGTTGGCATATCTCGAGCAACATACGTAGTGCATTCTATGGGGGGCATATCAGCGAAGGGATATTCAACCTTTTGCTCCAGAGAATTACGAACCATCGATGATCATGTCGTCAGACAGTCGCTGCCCCTCCGTAATTGAGGATGCCATATTCGCTTCGACGACAAGGGTGAGGAAATCGCCTCGCTTACGACGACGGTTCTTGAGATTGTTGTGTGTGTCCGCAAGCTCTCTACGTTTCTCCTGTATAAGCTGCCTGGAAAAACTAGCCATTACGTTTCGAGCTTTCGCAAAACGTCGGCTTTGTTCCTCGGGCTAGATCATGACTAGCATCAGAGATTTTGGCCCGACATAGGAACATATACGTACGAGGATCCTCAGGATAGGGAAGAAGAACCTCAGCATAGGATAGAGCGACATGCGCGTCACCGACTGCGAGACGAGGCGGAACGCATCGCATAATTCATTCGGTTGAGGGTCAACACGAAGTGTGCCTATGTTATAGCTGAATGCTTGAGTGGTCGATCAGCGCCGGGACCATATGAAGAGCATCACGTGTTACGCACCAGCTTCCCCGATGACGTCTAGTGTCATTCGATGGACCCAGTCGTACATGTCAAGATACGCGACGTCCTTGTTCCTCGTCACCTCTAGTGAGATAATATCTCGGAGCTAAAGAATGTTTCTGATTGTCAGCCATATGGGCATGAGGTGCACTTGACGAACCTGGGAAGCCTTGGCGAAGAAGAGGTCTGTAAACTCCCGTATTTGAATGGGCCCGAACGCAGGATTCTGTCCAAGAGGTCAGCTTCCGCGACTCTCACGGTTCGTACATTACTCGTTGAGTACTCACGACGACTCTCTTCTGCACATGCCGTTGCGACGAGACCATGCCAATGAGCGCTTGAATGGAGACTGCCTGTTATGGGTGTAACGCACCTGCCTGCGATGCTGCTCGCCTGGGGCCGTGTGAGCGGGATCTACAAAGGCTACCATGTTTCAAGACCCACCCTCGCACAACACAGTGCCTGGTATTTGATGCTCAGCGACGAGCCGGTCAGAAGGTATATCACGACGCACCATTCCCGAGCATCTGAGCTATGAAGGTGCGAACTTGTCGAGGTTTCTGATATGCCTCGTCATGCGCAAGTATATGCCCTAGCGCCTTGGTGTCCGTGGTGAAGAGACAGAGGTAGGACAGTATCCGATACTGGATCGTGGCTCCGAAATGCTTCACCCATTCTTCGTGTAGTTCCGTGGGATCGGTTGTCCAAAATTGCCAGGCGTAGCCGAACAAGAAGCTTGGGCTCTGAGGGCCTGGGAGGACACGGAGGGAGTTGCGGAGGAGGTGGATGTACCACACCCAGAGCTTCCAGAGGGCCGTGGCCAGCACGGTCCACAGCGCGAGCGAGGAGAGACCAGCGGGGAGCATGAGGGGAGAGCAAGGGAGCAAGGGATCGGCATGGACCGGTCTTCTCTCCATGCCCTCTCCAAACCTTATGTACCGGCGTGGACAACGTCACGTACGTCGCCGTCTTCTGCACAGCGCAGGTCTCCCACGGCCTCCTTTGGCAACGCAACGCCACATCGGCCGCCAGGTACTGGATCGTCTCTGCCAGCAGGTGAGAACTCCGGGTCTGTCGCGTGAGGCGTTGATGGCATGCATCGCACTCGGTGCTCAGGGCAAAGCGTCCATTCTACCCACGGCGATCCTCATCTTGGCCCGTTCCCGGCTCCCGGTCACACGCTTGTATGCATGCCCAGTCACCGGCACACAGTCGCAAGCCCTGATAGCTATAGGGCCGGAAAGCAAGTCGCAACCTGTGCTGCGTCTGACCCCTTGGAGCTCTTCAACAAGCCTCAATCCCAGTGCATCCTCCCCCGAAGGTCGGCCATCAGGACTTTGAAGCAGTAAGGGCGCCAGGAACATTCTCAGCCTGCCAATGTCTGATCCGCCTCCGGCCCCGGATGTTACATACGCGGGTGCTTCTCGCGCGCTTCAGTAGCATTCGCCCATCGTCTTCGGGCCCATGTCCGAACACCTGCTACTCGCCATTTCGCCCCTGAATGCATACGCGGCGCGTCGACGTGCTCGGCTATCCGGATTGTGCATTCTATCCGTGTCAGAAGCCTGGTCTCCATACGCTCCGCACCCAGAATCGTGCTCTCAAATGCCCTCATGGTCATGGGCCGCCTGCTGTGACCGGGTAGCAACTAAATGCAGCCTCAGAATGCCCCCGCGGTCTTCTCCGGCACGGAGAACGTAAGCCCTAAAACGAAAGTCCACCAAACGTGTGCGCCAGTCCGGTAGTGGTGCAACCCTGCATGAGAGAACGAGGCTCAACGCGTGTGCCTGAGCTCACGGTCCGTATCTCGTCTTTGCCTCTGTGTGCCAGGGCTTGCATGCATATGAAAGCAACACGCGACCACTTCGCGCCTGCATCCTCTAAGTATAGGCGGCCCGTCCGCACAGCAGTGTGTGGTTGCGCAGGGTTTGGAGATGACGTCGCAGCAGGGTCAACGCCTGGTGTGTCCCAATCGACGCAGCACTGGCGCAGCCAACCTACGGTTCCCTCACAGCTCGACGTTTTGGGACATGCTGAGCGTCTTTTCTGCACCACCGCAGGGAGAATTCACCCCTCGGCCTCCACAGCCCACCCACTGCTGCGCGGTAGGACGGCGAATTGCGGAGCTCCATGACGAATAGTGAAGTCTGCCTCCCCCCTTTCCCCAAACTCCCGTCAGTAGGCTAGCAAGTCGAGTCATACTCGATGGGAGCGCGGGGACTGCGGAACACTCGGGGCGCTGACATGTGCGCACGAGCGGATTTCCCAGAGAACATGCTAGTCGACCCTGCATCGCTCACAGTACGTAGTTTTCCATTCATTCATCAAGGTTGGGAGGAGCCATGTCGGTACACCAAACCGTGGACTCCCATGCATCCAGACTTCGACGGTAGGGTCTGTGAGATTTGGATAAAAGAAGACGATCACGCGCACCTCGTAAGATCTGCCGAATCTGGTTCCAGTTTGTATATCATGTGTTTGCCATGTACGTGACGCTGTACACGCATGACGACTGACACCAAACATCACATTGCGGGAGAGTTGCTTGCATGAGAGGCGACCGGATCACTTTCTCATTGAGTTCTCCGCGCCCATGAGATAAGCAGCGCGACCACGGGGTCCTGCATAGATTGTCAGCTGCGTAGGACGCCTATCTCGCCAGTTTTGAATGTCCAGAACACACCTGGAATGTGTGGCGACTTGCGCACGTCCGAAGCATCACGGATGCACAGTTCTACCCGGCGTCGCGATGCCTTCCTGGAACTACGACATGGACCGTTCGAGTTTGATACAGGCTGTGTCGGTGCGCATTCCGGCACCAGGTCGTTCGAGATCGAAGCCTCGGCGACGTGAGTCGTACTAAGCACAGGTAGTAGACGCGACTGCCGGTAGCCTGAGGCTAGTATTTTCAGGAATAGTTCGATATATGGGCCTCATGAGTAGACACGCATAGAATCATCCGATACGTGAGCGGTGAGAATGGTGAAATGGTGCTGTGTGCGCAACGTAGCTCGTACACATCCCAGTGACACGTCAACGCACACTGTGCGTTAATAGACCAATCTACGACGCCGCACGCTCGCACGTGAAGGCTATAAGCCATACCAACAATATAATGGGCCAGGAGTTCCGCGTGATGGTAATGCGGACTGCGTACCGAAGGAGATTGAGAGCGACTGATTCTGCTGGGTGCTGCATGAACCCGTGGACACCTTCAATGCGACCCTCATGGCCCAGAGCACGACGCTGGGCACATTTGCATGACCACAAAGCTGTGGACAGCGTGGCGGATAGCCATGCGCTGGGTATCGTGACGACAGCTGTGCGAGTGGGCGTCGGGAGGCGCGATACAGTTTATGGCCAGATGGCTGAGGAATTTCGAGTCCAACACACTATTTTTCGTGACCTTCGTGGCAGTGGAGCATATAAGAGTATTAAACCATAGTCTTGACAGCATTTTCCAAGTGATAGAACCTCGCGCTCGAGTGGTAGTGCGATAAAATTGAGGCGTACCGGGCCAGTCCGTCGAAAGTCGCGCAAGTGGGTTGCGAACTCGAAGCTCGTAATTCAAGCTGAAAAGGTATGTGACATCCTTTTGAAAGTGGTAGGGCAGCTAGAACAAGAACAGGCAGTGTAGAAAAAGCCAGGTGGGTGGGTGGAGAATGTGATAATAACAGCCAATGACGCTAGCCCGGTCCCAACTTCCAGGGGATGCCCTCGCAAGCAATGGTATCCGCACGTGGCACCGTGAGAAGCGCCCTGAAGCTGGACGCGCCGATGCAACACTCAGTGTACAACATTCAAGATTCCAAGTTCCTGCTACTGGTACTACATAGAAAGAGAGATAATGACCCCTACCAAAATGTCTTTGTATATCACCGTAGATGTGCCGATACTGGCACAGAACCAAATGGGTGCTGGTTTTGAAGGGTTGGCTTTCACCGGAGCACAGGCAAGTCGCACGCAAACCGGCGGCACTGTCCAACGAGAGCGTCATCTCATGTAGGATTTTTTCAGCTCGTTATGAGTTTATATGTCCTGAAAACGACAATGACTCTATGCCACAGCGGCACCGTGTCACACCTTGGAGACAACAACATTACTATACCCCTCATCTACCACCTTCCCACCCCCTACATCCCCGGTGGCCTTCTCCCTTCCCGCGTCCTCCCAGAACCCACACATCTCGTCAAGCGAGTCCGTCAGGAGCGGGATCTCACCCATGAGCACGCACGAGAGCAGGCCCGCACCCGAGATGCCGAGCGTGACGGGCAAGATGAGCCGTGCGAACCCCATCACGCACAGGTAGGAGCAATTCCGCGTTGGCGTGGTTGGCGTGGTATACAAGCTGCGCGGCTCTGCGCGCCATAAACTCGTGCTACAACGCCGTCTGCAAGATCGCGCTGTCGATGACGATCCCCCAGCTTTGCGCACGGTGGTCAGCAAGAGGTATGCTTCCGCGAGCGACGAAGGGAGGCGCACCTGCACGGAGCAGCGGATAAGACGAAGAAAGCAAGCGTGCGCGCGCCGTTTGAGAGCAAAAGAGACGACGCAAGGATCGGGAACTGGGTGCTGATCGACACAATGCCGAGCCCGACCCCGAGTGGCACCTGGCACCCGATGTACATGAGCTTTTCTCGTCAAGGAGAGAAAGCACCAGAAGCTGAGAATTATTGGCGTCCACTCGATGTAGGTCTGCGACCTGTAGCGGGTTAGAAATTGCAAGGACAGCCCGCACACGATGGCGAAGAGCAGGATGATGCTGCAGAAGACAATCATATCCACGCCCGAGCCGATTGCTTCCGCCTCGCGGGATGCTTGGAAATACACCGGGCGGTAGACTGAACCCAGGGGTGTTAGTTGGCGTCAACATTGATAACCTTTGAGCTTATAGAGAAGCACTATTGACACCAGTCCGTGCGATAACGTCCCGAGGTAGCTAGACAGCGTCTCAGATTTGCATGAACACGGGGCCAACAATGAATCACCTGCTCAGCACTGTGCGATCAGTGTAGAGGAACCGAGGGATCTTCCGCACTCTATCAACGGAGATACGTTGGTGGAGGTACTCCGTACTCACTGTAGGGACATGTAGCAACAGAGGCTCGATCACGGAAAAGCTAATAATGATGATTCCTTCTATCATGAGAGTAACGAGAACATGCGCACATGTCAAGGCATAACGAACGCCTCCCCAGTTAATATTCAGATTACAAACACAGTACTCTTTGTGAGAAGGCCAACACATATAGTTGCGACCGTGGGCCATCAGTACTGATAATCCCTTCCGTGACACATCCTAACGCACATCCAGTCGATCTGCGAGAGCTTCTCTTGGATGCTTGCTGTGGCGTCTTCACGGGCAAGAATATGGAAGTGAGAGACAGGCTGTGGCACAGAGAGGCAGGGTGAGAAAAAGCAGCCAGCGTCAGGGCCGGAGCTCGCAACTTCTCCACCGACCATAGGGCCAAAGTCGTTATATCTGCATGGGTCCGTCCGTGCACTATCCAACTCGCAAACGTCGGAGTCAGTTTATATCAATGACACACAAAATCTATACTTAGGTGGTGACGATCCCTTGCAAGTGGGAACCTCCCTCGTTCAGGCAAATGGACCATGTCCGCAAAGATGGTCTCGGTAATCAAGACAGTAGCCCTCTCCGCCAAAGCCCTGAATAGCTGAGAAAGTGCCTGAGCATTGGATAGATTAGGGTAGAAGAGGAGCATACCTCTTCCTGCATTCAGTATGTCTCTCTTTTAAGCCGCGACCACCACTGCGGAGCCCACAGCGAAGACGAGGATGAAGGAAAAGAGGACTGTGTTGCGTCCGAAGCCAGAGACGAGGTTCCCAACGTGTGGTATGGCCGCCGTAAATGCAATGGTGTACGCCCTATCTTCCCAATACACAGTCTCCAACAATTTTAGGGAAGGCGGTCGTCACGGCAGTATTGATTGTCCAAGTCAGCGTGATGTGAAAATGCGGTGTACTGAACGCGACAAGGTACAAGGTCCAAGGTGGTCAGCGTATCCAATACAAGGTTGGATATGTGAGCCATCCAAAAGATTATGCCGCGCTTGGGAAGCAGACACAGCGGTCTGCGGTATTGCGAATGTCGATGTTGTGCTCACACAAGACTCAGTGTAATAGGACGACGTACGTCGATGCCACTTCAGACGCCATGCCGCAGTACATCCAGTATTGCATTGGCTGGCTTGCTATGTGGCGACAATGGTGCTATTTTGTGAATATGCAGTCTAGTAGGGAAAAATTTGGGCTCTACACAAGAGCCGTTTGGGAGGCGGAGGACACGCTCGAGGGGGACGTGAGATCGAGAGCGGTCGTACCGATAGACCTATCGAAGCGTGTCTGAAGCATGCCCCGGCAGTCGCGCTTCCATTAGAACTTAGTCAAAAATGACAGAGCTTAGAACACGGCCATACAGACCCTTTGCCAGTGCGCATTCCTCCGACTTCCTCTGTCGAGTCGCCCGTTGTCGAGAACTACTTGTGTTAGCCTACGTTCTGTGAGTCGTCACTCGTGCTCGGTTATCCGCAGCGCACACACCTCGAGCTAATGAGAATGTAGACCAAGGGCTCGTGTGGGGAGTTGCTATTCAACGTCAAGGCTCGTCAAGAGTGAAAGTGGCGGATCCAACGTGGAGGATGGACGAACGTACAGTCAAGTTATTGGTGTCTAATCAGAGGCGCCAGAAGAGCGCCTGATTCGCTGCTGCGCTTTCTCCTTCCGACCACCATCCATTCGATGGTCGCACCTCTCCCCCAGTTCACGCGAGCTAGTATAAGACGTACTCTTTCTCTGTTTTTGTCTTTTACAGTCTATGAGGGCATGCTTTGCACCTCTGTGGCCACGACACGTATATACTCGACACCTGAACTCTTGGCCAATTCACCACATCTCCGACGTGACGTTGTCATCAATTGTCGGGAGGTCATGAATTGGCCTATATTATCGACAGACAAGAAAGCATTCATGTGCTCAGTGTACGGTACAATAACTACGGCGCCGTCGCTGCATCTCAGACATATCCTACTGGAAGTGCTCTCTTACAGTTGCCGCGCCCTTGGCTTCTATCGAAATCATTATGCTGATTGCAATATGTAACAATTTTGCTGTTCCGACTCTGTTTTTAACCTCTCAGTTATCGCCATTGGGATGCGTGGGTGCGTAATCCTGTCTTCCATCCTCTGTTGATGGCACCATGGTCACCTGAACGTGCCCACATAGCATAGAGGGCAGTGGCGCGGTACCATCTACTCAATCTTATATGTGCAGCTCTACGAGGCTGTACCTGGGTATGTTGACCACTACATACCACATGTTTTTCCATGATAATTTTGTAATAAAAGCTAAACCTGTGCATGAAGGACCGCTACATACCGTGCGGGGCTGCAGAAGCGTAGATGTAGGAACGCTTGGGCTTCAAGGGCGCGTCAATTTCGCGCAGCGGAAATACGGGGCAGTGCACGCATCAGCGCCGGACAACGACCCTCTCCGCCTCTCACGCAAGCACCTGTCACCGGTGCGTCCCTACACCCTCCACTGGCGGCACCCTCCCATTGTGACCATCTTTGAAACATCTCGGCAACCGCTTCCCCACCACATGCGGTCTCCTGATGGTCTTCACCCGGTATCCGTATCCCGCTTCTTCTGTCATCAGCGCTGGCGCTGGCGGCGAACTCGAAGTGTTCCTATGGAGGGCAGCAATTGATCGCCAGCTTACTTGAGAGAGGATGGGAGAAACAAGGTTTCGCATCTCTGGTAAAGCTCCCCCAGGTGCCGACGCGCATGCGATCGGGTCTTCCAGTGCAGCGTTTACCAGTACTAACATACACGACGGGATACCTCTGCCTGTTTTTGCAGCAACCTGCATCTGTTGCAATCGATCCCACGCCGGCCGCAGAAGCATCACATGAGGTTTGCGTTTGGTGGGTATACGCGCCCTCACCATCAGCGGACGATGCTGGGCGCGGATCGTGCGTCAAAATGGGCTCAAGCTTGGTTACTGGTAACGAGAGCCGCCACGCGGCCCTGTTGCTTACAATCAGCGCCCATCCACATCCAATCCGTTTTTGCGCCGACCTGTTCTCACCAATTCCACGGCGCCAGCACGCGGTCCTCCAAGAATTGTGGGTCCATCTCATTCTGTGGGAGACATGCGGGATCACCGTCCCGGAGAACTCGCAACGCACGTCGCACGTCCACACACAGTTCTTCCTCCCCATCGTGATGCCGCCCTTGCATCTCGCCCCGGCGCAGGGCGCGGGGTGTGCAGCGTACTTAGTATCCCCCTTGGTGCGATACACTAGGCCCAGAATCTTCCCCACTACGCACGAAGATGGTGTCCGTGCTGGCGGCGAACCTCGTCTCGACCCTCATCGAGTGCACGCTGTTCGGCATGTTCCTGCTCCTTTCGATCGCTTCCCTCGTGCTGTTGGCTCGCCGAGAGTGCGAAGCAGTACGACCGCTCGGACCAGCGTCCCGTCTCACGCTGTGGCCCCACCGCGTCGCATTCCTTTTCGCCGTGCTCAAGTCTCCGCTCATCGTGGTGAACATCCTCATGATTTTGACTATCAGCGCGGTGGGCCTATGTCTCTCTGGATCTCCTCATGCAACGAATGCTTACCCGTGAGGCGTCAAAGCACTGGGTTGTTGGAATGCATCGGCTTTTCGTGACAATCGTGGTCAGCGAAGACGCAAGACAAGCCACTGAAGACTTCATGAACCTCCGCCAGGGGATGGAGGTGGCAAGGACGGCTCTTTTGTTCATCGACATGCTGCTCGGAGATGCCGTCATGGTAAGCTCTGCATCGAGCGAGACTCTCAACGTGTACATTTCTCTTACTGTATCGAACAGGCTTTTCGCACCTGGATAGTATGGGGAAAAGACTATCGCGCCATCATAGTGCCCAGTATCACAATTGCTGGTCTCATAGGTATGTCCTTGGTTGAAGTATCCTCACAGGCTAAGCTCAACCTTCGTGATTTATTAAGCGTCAGGGATCGGTTTGCTATACGAGTTCACAGCACCCGCAGCAAACGGTGGGATCTTCGCCGAGACTGTATTTCGGTGGATCATTGGATACTGCGTCGCAACTCTTGCGTAAGTGTAACATTATCATTTCTCTGTCGACTACAATACGGACTTACTACCTGTAGAACAAACCTGTATGGGACAGGTGCGCGTAACGTCTCCACAACCCGCACGGCCATGCCTGATCCGCTGTTAGTCATGATAGCGCACAAAATATGGTCGATGAACAGACGACGCAAGCAGAACGGGTTGATGCGAGCGAATGGCAGTAACAACATGGTGATCTGAGATCATCTCCTTGAGGAGCAATATCTGACCACGTACCTGTTGCTAGGAGGCGATGGCTATCTTCGTTGAGAGCGCAGCACTTTACAGGTACGCTCCTCAGTTCCCCCTCCGATAGTCAATCCTGACTTCTCCCGCGTCCGCTCCGCAACCACCCAGCGCATGGGCAACGCTCTTCGTCGTTATGTACGTGACGCGCTCGCCCCTCCAGAGTGTCGGGTCAGGCTGCGGCCCGGCGATGATTGGCATCGCGTTCATGCTCATCACGGTGCGCGTCGGCCTCGGATGGGCGCACGAATCGCGCACCGCACTGCGAAACGACGATTCTCTCCCCGTGCGCTTCGGGAATGCGCACGCGCTCCACGTCGACCACAACGCGGTCCCACTCCAGACGATCACGCTCGACATCTCCACTACAGTCGAACAGGCGGTCGACTACGCGCTCGAGCGGAAGGTGCACGAACCACCGCCGCACGTGCACGCGCCGCCAGCAAGCCTCTCCTACGTGCCGCGAATCTCTCATCCTTGAACGTTGCAGCACTTGTAGCGAACAATTGTATCTGGTTTCTAAGTCCCTTGGTCGTCCGTAGTCTTTAAATTGTGTGTGTACAGTCAAGGTGCACCGTTTTCTCCTCAGCCACGCAATGGTAGCTGTCAATCCTTCCAAATACCTGTTTTGCATCGTTGGATCTGCGTTTTTTGAGCAGACGTACGTGGTTGTTGGATTACTTTTCTTGAGAACCTTCGGAAGACACGGTCATCAGGGAACCCCTCCCGGCCTAATGAGGGCTAAAGTAGCATTAATAGCTCTAATTATGGTTGTTAGCGCGTCACAATCATTAGGAAGGTCCTGAACTAACGAGCGACCAGTAGGGCCCCATAATGTCCATAATACCAAGCATAATGTCAGCATAGACTAAAGTAGTACTCACAAATCAATGGGACATTCAAATTGGAGGATACGCCACGCTCGTTAGGCACACAATATGGGTTGATTCGAACACATCAATGAATTGATAATGCCGAGCCTTCAGAAACACAGCTATACAACCACTTGGTATCAATACGGCGGCCAGCCGAGGCGTGTACTACTACTACCAACAGGAGTATCAGTATGCAGACGCGCAACAAGCTGCGGTGCATAGACATTATAAACGGAGGATGCCGGGCAATGCGTGTAACAAAAGGTAGACAGCAGTACAAGCCTATATCAGACTTGACGCCAGGTCGGAGGGGGTTAGGGGTACGTAAGGAGTGACGACGGTCGAAGGGAAGGGGAGAAGTATAATGAGGGACAGGAGTGGGATACAAGAGAGAGACAGGACGAGGTAGCCAGAACGCGAGGGAGACGGAACAGAGAGATAGTGAATGTGTTGGATGCAAGCGGGCTATCTAGGGGCAGTGCAGTGGCGACAGCGCTCAGTCGATGTCCATCACATTGATGTCCACATGTGCAAGAGCATTCTGTGCAGTGGCGGGTGGGCCCACAATAGGTACATGTCCGCTGAAAGATGCATCAGCATATATCCAAAGCAGGGGATGTCCACATTATGGATACTCACCTTACGGTGTTGTAAAAACAGTGCATCATTGTATGGTATGCATGAGGGTTCTGCTTGTGGATGCCGCTGAGTAGAAGGACATGCTCGTTGTACACGTCCGCATAAGCATCGCCGGAGAATGCTGACGCCCAGTGCATGCCTGACTTCCACTCAAGTAGGGAAGCATGCAACTGCCAGTAATGAGATAGGACACCACCAAGTCATGGTTAGTAATAATGGGCTTAGAAGGGCGGATGGGACTCACTGCGGCACCAACAAGGGCTAGCATAGGTGCAGGTATCTCGAGCTCTTCAGGACGTGAGAGCATACTGGACATGAAGTGCTTGAGGTGCCTGGTGGCAAAAGGTGCAGTGCTGCTCCAGAAGTATGCATGCAAAACGGCGCTGATGCCCGGATGCTGGTAAGGCTTGCTTTAGGGGACTGTGCACTTCACATACTGATAAGAAATAGAATTCAGCTGTTGAACTTCCATGTCTACGGCTGTGCCGGACCGGGAGTGGCAGTGCTAGTGGCCATGCATCTACGATACACCAGCATGGACTTTCCTACTTACCATATACATACATTCTTTTGTTATGTACTTACTTGGCATCCTGCCATCCCTACCTATGGTTCTGGTACGTTCTACGATGCTCCTGACTATTCTAGACTTGTCTGGAGCTTAGTGTTACTCATCCATGGACATCACATGCCTCGTTCTTACTAATTGTCCTACCTTTGCTCAGTCAGTGTCCCTCCTCGTTCAGTCAGCATCCTCTGGACAGTCATATGATCTCTTCTCTATGCTTATTTATTGTCCTCCCTCAGTAGTATATAAGGAGGACTCTGCAGGCTCCTGCTCTTCAGTCGTTCTCTCACAGACTGAAGACCTCTCTTTGTGCGGCTTACAGCCTTCCAGGTTCAGAGTTCATCAGGTTATGAGCCCTGCGCTCTAACCGGTTGCTCCTTATTGTCGACACCGCACGCGCACCCTTGCTTCGTTGACCTCGCTGGTTTGTGCACACCCTCCTCCATTTTCCTAACCTCTTGACTGTGCCCGCTGACACTGCTACCAGGGGGACATTTCTGCACTTGTGACGCAGCCCTGAGTGCTTTTACTAGCCCTACGTACTCACACACACTTAGCTACACAGGCCTTTTGTAGTCCGGCCTTTCTTCACATATACTTCGACCAGGCCCTGCACTTGCAGCTGCTAGTCATCATAGCTGGGCTCGTTCTGAGCTTTGGACCGGAGGACAACCGTTTGGACCCTCCTTACTATAGCTTTTTGCATTGGATAGCCATAAGTACCTACTAGCTTTCTTGGGCACAGTTGGCGACTTCTACCTGGGTCTTTGGGCATATTGGCTTCCTGGATTCCTGGTGCACCTAAACAGGTGTTCATATCTCTCTTTCTGTGCGCACAGCAAGCTAATCATTGCGCTTCCCTGAACCACTTTGGAGCCCACAACTGCGGAACCCCTGGTCCTAGATTCTGAGGAGGAAGTTGACACAGACCTTAATGGCTCTTCTTCTGACTCCTCCCACAGCCTCGATGACTGTTCTGGTCTAAATCACGTATATGTTAAGACACGTGCCGTGGGCAGGCGGATGAACGGCGATGGGGTTCTAGGAAGGCTGGCGGAGTTCCGACCACAACACGGAGATGTGGAGACTTGGCAAAACTATTGGTAACACCCTGAGTGATCTCGTCAGGTGTCCCCTATTTACTAGAGTGCACCGACAAGGGACGGAAGACCAAGGTATCCAGCGGATGTCCGAGACGGGGGTTCGAAGAATGGAGTTGTATTGCGAGTAGAGTACCGAGAAGCGTAGGGTAGCAGAGAATAATGAACAAGTATCCAAACTGAGGCAAAGGCTACTACCAGCGCGCCTTATATACTAAGCGAACCTAACATATAAGGAAGGGGGCTTGCGTCACAGACATCGGAACTCCGGTGGGTCCGAGGTCCCTTGACACAAGCCGAGAGAATGGAAATTCTACTAGGAACTGTATGACGCCAGTGCAAGGAAAGATCGAGAGCATACTAAACATGGAAAGTCCGGAAGTCCTAACGGAACTCCTTCGAGGTCGCTCCGGAGTTCCGGCACAGATCGTGACAACTCCGGCGGAAACATCCCGTCCTTGAAAGCGGTGAGCTCTGGCATTCTGTACCAAGCGGTCCCTTCGACGGACGCGACGAGGCTCCCCTCCAACTCAGTGGTCTCGGTGGCTGGGGCGGCAGGAGCAGCCTCTAGCACGCCCAAGTCGCGGCGAGCCTCGCGGATCAAGGCGTCGACCACGGATGTGGCCTCATCAGTCCTAGTGCCTTGGAGGACGTACACCAGTCCCGCGCAAGTCAGAGTATAGCGGATGGCTTGTGCGCGAGCGCGGAGCAGCTCGAGATGCGACAGAGCAGTGTTACAACGATCTTAACGGTGGCACGGTATCTTTTTCTCTTTTCCTTTTCTGTCACTCTTCTTCAACCCGTCGCTTACCTGGTAGCACCACGTCATCGCGCTACTGGCTCCCACGGATGTTGTACTTTACTCTTACGCTGTCAGCACTGCCATGTCAGCACTGCTAGTGCTTCATCAGCACTGCCACCGTGCTTCGTCAGCACTGCCACAGTGCTTCGTCAGCACCACCACTGTTACGTCATTCCCATTACTTGTACTACGGCCCTTACTCTATGTAGTAATACCGGACTCCCATGTGATTGGTCTCCTTCATGTATATATACGTGAGGTATCTCTGCGAGATACCTCAGCTCGACCTGGTTATCTATTGCCTAAATCGCTCAAACCCTCGACTGCCCTCGCCTAAAGCCTTGATCCTTAGCGACCTCGTCACGGACTGTGACCGTCGTAGGCATCATCGTAACATTAGGTCGAGCTCGCACACCACGTCGATCCATTGAACGATTCAGACACTCTGCTTGACATCAAAACCGACCTTAAACCCACCTGAAAAATCGGTGGGCTAAAGAACGACCATCACGGAACCAACCCTGTACCCAGATGTCACCTTCGACCCCTCCACTGGACTAGTATACTATGAAAACGTGCTAGTAATCCCTAAGGGCAAGAACTGGGACTACCCTGAAGAAGACATAACTCCAGAGCAAATCCGTAGCCTACCCGGATACAAGGAAGCCTATGAAAGAATCACCAAGCAACCACTCCCGGAAATCAAATGGGTTACCCCAGTCCCAACACCCCTAGTGCACATTGCACAACTTGCTACTACTCCATGTGAGCCGGCCCACAAACTCAGTGAAAGCGACAATGAAGAAGAACCGGCACGACAGCCCGAGAGCGCAGAAGAACCGGCACGACAGCCCGAGAACACAGAAGAACTGGCACGACAGCCCGAAAGCGAAGAACCGGCAAGACAGCCTGAAAGTGAAGAACCGGCAAGACAGCCTGAAAGCGAAGAAGAATCGGCGCGACAGCCTAACAGAGAAGAAGCACCTCAAGAACCCGAAGAACCAGAAGAACCATCAAGACCTCCATCACCAGAACCAGCTATGGCTGAATGCAACCAACCCAAAGAAGAATTGAAGCTGAAGATGCCACCAGAATTCTCTGGCAAGAGAGGGGAAGCCATCAAATGGCTGCAGAAATGCACCCTCTATCTCACAATGAACGAGTCGAAATATAACACCGACAAGAAGAAGATCATCTTTTGCCTCATGCTGATGAACAAAGGAAATGCTGGGAAATGGTCCCACATGTTCATTGAAGACTGCAAAAAGCAAGCCCTTAATCAAGCACAAGAAGTATCCTATGGCATATGGACAGAATTCAAAGCAGCAATTAAGGACTCATTCGACGATGTCGACGACAAAGCCAGTGCCCGCGTGCTGTTGAGGACCCTCAATCAAGGAAAGAAGCCCGTGGATGAATACATCACAGAATTCAAATCCATCATTGCTCGATGCGGGATCGCCGAGTTTGATGTCATAGCCAATTTCTTTTATGGATGACTCAATCAACCCCTTTGGGAGAAAATGTTCAACCTATCAACTATGCCAGCCAGGCCTATGGAACTCTACCAAACAGCAGCCCGACTAGAACAACAGTGGCGCATCGGAGAACGTACGACGGAAGGAACACACAGTCCAAACCAGCCTACAAGCCGTACCGATCATCTGTCACGGTCCATGCCGGACCTCCGGAGCGACCCCGAAGGAGTTCCGTTAGGACTTCCGGACTTTCCATGTTTAGTACGTTCTCGACCTTTCCTTGCGCTGGCGTCATAGAGTTCCTAGTAGAAGTTCTATTCTCTTGGCTTGCGTCAAGGGACCTCGGACCCACCGGAGTTCCGATGTCCGTGACGCAAGCCCCCTTCCTTATATGTTAGGCTCGCTTAGTATATAAGGCGCGCTGGTAGTAGCCTTTGCCTCAGTTCGGATACTTGTTCTTACTCACTGCTCGTTACTCTACACTCTTCGGTACTTACTCGCAATACACCTTCATTCCTCGGACTCCCGTCTCGGACATCCGTCGGACACCTCGGTCTTCCGTCTCACGTCGGTGACTCTAGTAAGTAGGGGACACCCGACGAGATCGCTCAGGGCGTTACCAATAGTTTCGCCAAGTCCCCACCATCCCCGTGTCGTGGCCGGAACTCCGCCGGTCATCCCTCGGAACCCCGCCTTATCCATCGGCCTGCCCACGGCACGCGTCCTAACAGTGTATCCGAACTCACACTGAGGGTCTCGTCATGTCTACGGAACCCGAAGGCGTTTGGTCCGGATTCTCTGCGCGTCGCATTCGGGTCCCCGTCGGGGATCCGACCACTCCCACACGTCCCGCGGGTTCGCAACCACTCCTCGACGTCTCCACTCAGTCCCCCTTAGCCGAGTCGCACGCCGGAACTCCGGAGACAGCCCCGTCCCGCCTCCCCGGAGCTCCACTACTCGGTTTTCCCCAATCCACACCCACCAACCCGCCTCGTAATCCTTCCAGCAACCCGCGGACGTCTCCCAACAACCCTTTCGTCGCACCGCCTCGGTCGAGCCCGCAGCCTGCCGCACCAGCCCCGGAACTCCGCGAATATCCACCTCACCTTCCCGATCCAACATCCGCACCCCCATCCGACCCCCAACGGGACCTGGCGCAGGCCATGCTGCTACTCGCCCAGACGCTCCGGCTCACCCAGACTACTTCCGCTGCCCACACCGGAACTCCGTCCGCATCCTCCGAACGCAGCAATGTTCGGGAGCCCGACCAGTTTGATGGATCGGATCCCACCAAGCTCCGTTCGTTCTTCATGCAGCTGGAACTAGTCTTCAAGGCCCGCCCTAGGACGTTCGATACCGACGAGAAGAAAGTCACCTACGCCATCTCCTACCTCAAGGGTATGGCCCTCGCCTGGTTCGAACCGTACCTCCTGGAGCGCGAGTCCGGAAACCCGCCGGAATTCCTGTACTCCTACGAGGTGTTCCAGGAGGAACTCCGGGTTAACTTCGGCCCTTACGACGTAACGGGACAAGCCAAACATGACCTCGAGAACCTCCGGATGGCGGATAACCAGCGGATCGCGAAGTATATTACCCAGTTTACTCGGCTCGCGACGCAAGTCCGCTGGGGTAGAGCTGCTCTTCGGTACCAGTTCTACAAAGGACTTCCGGCCCGGCTCAAGGATCGGATCTCCGAGGTTGGCAAGCCGGACTCCTTGGAGGAACTCCGCAACCTCGCGCAGTCCCTGGACCATCGGTACTGGGAACGCAAGGCGGAGCAAGCCAGGGAGTCTTCGGGAAGTCACAAGTCGTCAGCAACCCCCGCAAAGACCGCCTCGGAGCCAAGGTCCGGAACTCCGTACAAGTCGTCATCTCCTGCCGCAAGTTCTCCATCGTCCGCCTCCACCTCCCGGAACCCTCCGACCCCTTCTAAGACCCCAGCCAAGCCAACCTCCAAGCCCTACTCGGACAAGCTGGGCAAGGACGGAAAGCTGACTCAGGAGGAACGGCAGCGCCGGTTCGCTAACAACCTTTGCCTCTTCTGCGGCGGAGCCGGACATGTGTCCGCGGTCTGCCCGAAGAAGTCCGCCTCCCCCGCCAAAGGTCGCGCTGCTCAGACCTCCGAACTCGAGCCGTCGGACCTCCAGTCGGACGTCCAGGAGGACGCCGAGCCGGTGGAGGAGCCAAAAAACTAGTCAGCAGTCCTCGGCTTTCCGTGTCAGGCGAGGACTGCGTTGACCCTCCCGGCACGGAACCCCTCTTGGTACTCCGGCTCAACGCGTCCGCTCTTTCCGATCCCCTTTCCCTCCATGTCACCCTGTTCTCCGAGCTCGTCCGTTCGGAATTCCGCGCGCTCGTCGACTCCGGGTCTTCGCACTGCTTCGTGGACTCAGCTTTCGTAGAACGCCACGGACTTCCGACGAATCCTGTACCTCCCATCCGCTTACAACTATTTGACGGTTCGTCAAACCATGTCATTTCTCGGACTTCCACCCTGCCCATTCAGTTCTCCTCGGGAGAGGTCATGTCGGTCGAATTCTTCGTAACTCCGCTCGACAAGTCGGTCTCCGCCGTCCTGGGATACAGCTGGCTCTCCGCTTACAATCCCTTGATTGACTGGAAGAAGCGCAGCATCCAATTCCGGACGGTGCCTCCGACGCGTCCTGTACCTTCAGAACCCCTGGCGCCCTCGGCTTCTCTGTCCGGACCTCCGTCCGTTGTGGTCGGAGTTCCCCCGGCAGAGTCGTATTCTACGACCTCTCCCCCCTCGGACCCCTCTTCGGACCCCCTGTCGGACACTCCTTCGGACTTCCCTTCAGAACCCCGGATTACGCTGGTTAACGCCGCCGCCTTTGTGCGTGCGTGCCGGCTGCCCGGGGCTGAGAGTTTCACTCTCAATCTGTCGGCCGTCTCGCTGAACTCTGTGAAGGCATGCAGCTCGTCGGTTGAGGAGGAAGTGCCAGACTTGTCCGGAGTTCCACCAGAGTACCACGAGTTCGCGGACGTCTTCAGCAAGAGGAAGGCGGACACCCTCCCGGAACACCGGCCTTACGACCTCAAGATCACCCTTGAAGAAGGCAAGGTTCCACCTCTCGGCCCGATATACTCGCTGTCCCAGGTGGAGTTGGACACGCTGCGCGGGTATATCAAGGAAAACCTCCGTTCGGGCTTCATTCGGCCGTCCAACTCGCCGTGCGGAGCTCCGGTCCTCTTCGTCAAGAAGAAAGACGGTTCGCTTCGCCTGTGCGTGGACTACCGGGGGCTCAACAAGATCACCCGGAAGGACCGGTACCCGCTACCCCTCGTCTCGGACCTCCTCGACACCCCCCGGAAGGCCCGAATCTACACTAAGATCGACCTCCGCCACGCCTATAACCTCGTTCGGATCGCACCTGGCGACGAGTGGAAGACGGCCTTCCGGACCCGGTACGGCTCTTTCGAATGGCTTGTCATGCCCTTCGGACTTTCGAACGCCCCGGCGGCCTTCCAACGCTTCGTCAACGAGGTGTTTGCGGACCTCCTGGATGTGTGCGTCGTGGTGTACCTCGACGATATCCTCATCTACTCGGACTCCGTCGAGGAACACCGGGAGCACGTCCGGGAAGTCCTCCGGAGGCTCTGGAAGTCCCAGCTCTTCGCTCGTGCGGACAAATGCGAGTTCCACGCCACGTCCGTCGAGTACCTCGGCTACATCTTGTCGCCCGAAGGCCTGACCATGTCGGAGTCAAAGGTAAAGGCGATCCTCGACTGGCCGGAACCCCGGAAGGTCCGGGACATCCAGTCGTTCCTCGGATTTGCGAACTTCTATCGTCGGTTCATCCACAACTACTCCGAGATCGTCCTTCCCCTAACACGCTTGACGCGCAAGGGAGTTCCGTGGAACTTCGACGAAAAATGCCGGAACTCCTTCAACGCGCTCAAGAAGGCCTTCACATCCGCACCCATCCTGCACCACTGGGAACCCGACCGCCCGCTTACCGTCGAAACCGACGCGTCCGACTACGCCATCGCCGGCATCCTCTCCATCACCACGGAGTCCGGGGAACTCCATCCCATTGCGTTCCACTCCCGGACTCTGACCGGAGCGGAACTTAACTACGACACTCACGACAAGGAACTCCTGGCGATTTTTGAGTGCTTCCGGAACTGGCGGCACTATCTCGAGGGCTCCGGAACTCCGATCGACGTCGTTACGGACCACAAGAACCTCGAGTACTTCTCCACCACGAAACTCCTTACACGCCGACAAGCCCGCTGGTCGGAGTTCCTGTCGCAATTCAACCTGGTCATCCGCTTCCGCCCCGGAAAACTCGGCGCAAAACCGGACGCGCTCACTCGACGGTGGGACGTCTACCCAAAGGAGGGGGCAGTGACTACTCCGTAGTCAACCCTCACAACTTCCGACCCGTCTTCACGCAGGAGCAGCTCGCCTCCTCCCTCCGGGCGACGTGCCTCCGGGAACCGGTACTCCGAGCAACCTTCATGTTAGACGAAGAACAACTCCGCTCGGACATCCGTGCTGCCCAAGCTGCAGACTCGCACCACCCCGAACTCTCCGCCGCACGCGCCGCCGCGACCAAGGGCGACTCACGCTGGTCCTGGAACGACGAAGGCTTCCTCTGTTTCAACGACCGGATTTACGTGCCGGACGTCTCGGACCTCCGCCTCCGAGTCCTCCGGTCTCGCCATGACCACCCGACTGCCGGACACTGGGGCCAGAACAAGACACAGGCCTTGGTGTTCCGCGACTATGCATGGCCGGGACTCCGAATCTACGTCCGGGACTACGTGAAGTCCTGCACCCAGTGCGCGCGCGCGAAGACCCCTCGGCACCTCCCCTATGGGACACTCAAGCAACTCCCGATCCCGGAACGCCCGTGGAACTCCGTCTCAATGGACCTCATCGAGCAACTTCCGAACTCCGGGGGCTTCACCGCCATCCTCGTCGTCGTCGACCGTCTCACCAAACAAGCTATCTTCATTCCGACACACGACACCTTAACCGCCTCGGAGCTCGCGGACCTGTTCGTCATGCACGTCTTCTCCAAGCACGGAGTTCCGTCGAACGTCACCTCCGATCGGGGTTCCGAGTTCGTCTCCCATTTCTTCCGCTCCCTCGGGAAGGCCCTCGACATGCGTCTACACTTCACCTCCGGATATCACCCGGAAGGCGACGGCCAGACCGAGCGAGTGAACCAGACCCTGGAGCAGTACCTCCGGATCTACTGCAACTACCAGCAGGACAACTGGGCCCGCTTACTCCCGTTGGCAGAGTTTGCGTACAACAACGCCCCTAACGCAACCACCGGGATCTCTCCGTTCTTCGCGAACAAGGGGTATCACCCCGGACTTGCGGTACACCCGGAACGCGACCTCACCTCTGCCCGGGCCCGGGAGTTTGCAGTCGACCTCGAGGAACTCCACTCGGTCCTCCGGACGCAGATCGCGGAAGCACAGGCCCGCTACCAGGCGCAGGCAGACAAGCACCGTCTCCCTGCCCCGGATTTCCACGTCGGAGATCCGGTATACCTGAAGGCCGAGCACATCCGAACGACGCGTCCATCCAAGAAGCTATCGGAGAAGTTCCTTGGTCCCTTCGAAATCATCGCGAAGGTGGGGACGCACTCCTACACGCTTCGATTACCCGACTCCATGCGCGCCGTCCACCCCGTCTTCCACGTCTCCCAGCTGGAGCCCGCCACACCGAACGGAATTCCGGGACGCGTACAACCGCCTCCGCCTCCGGTCATCGTCGACGGAGAACCGGAGTACGAGATCTCGGAGATCCTGGACTCCAAACTGGATCGACGTCGGAAGTCCTGCAAGCTCTTGTATCTAGTCCGCTGGGCTGGCTACGAGGGTACGGACGAAGAGACTTCGTGGATCCTCGCCACGGAACTCGGACACGCGCAAGAGCTAGTCGCGGACTTCCACCGGAAGTACCCGGACAAACCAGGACCGCTAGACAAAGTTCTTTGATGCACTTATTAGACCCTTTCCTTATCACCTTTCTTCACGCTTTCTTATGGCCAAGAAGTTTCGCTACAATTTACCACTTTACTATTTACTGTAGCGTACAACCCCCGGAACTCCGACGGTCTACTTCGGACCCGACCCGGAACTCCCATCCTCCTCATCCTCTCCCTTATCGCCCTCATCCCCTGAACCCGACTCCTCCTCGCCCTCGTCTCCCGAACCAGTCTCCCCCGACCCCGACTCATCCTCCGACCCGGACCCCGACTCGTCACCCTCGGCCTCCGCCGCCTCTTCCGCGCTCGCAGCCGCCGCGTCCGCCGCCTCGTCCGGCTCCGGGACGAACTCCTCCTCGTCCTCCTCGCGGTGGTCCTCGATGTATTCCACGAGCGCCTGGTAGCGCTCCTGGGCCCCCACGGTCTCCTTGCGGAAGAGTTGCGCGGCCTCCTTGAACTCCTTGATCTCCGCGCGCAGGAGCGCCACGTCCCGCTGCGTGGACAAGTGCATGGCGTGCGCGCGCGCCTGGTCCCGCCGGAAGCCCTGGAGCTCCGCCAGGACCGTGTGGAGGAGTTGGTCCCCCGACAAGAGGTCGGAGGACTCCGGGTTCGCCGCCCAGGCGGCTGCCTGGAGAGCGGCGCCCCCGGAACTCCCGCCCGCGGGAGCGGAAGTCCGCGCCCCGGTGCGCGAACCCGGCCCGCGGGGCGTGGCACCCCCGGTGTTAGCACCGGACCCCTCGGGCGGGTCCTCCAGGACGGGGCCGGTGGAAGGCTTGCCGTCGGTCTGGCAAGCCGTCTTGCGCTGGTGGCACGCGATGCATGAGCGCACCTTCGCGCTGTCGCGGTAAAAGCACGGCTGCCCGATGCGGGCGCACACGTCGCAAGAGACCCTGAAACCCAAAGTCAGCCGGAAATCCGACGGAGTCCAACGGACTTACTTGGACTCCACCAAGGGCTTCTCCGGGGCCTTCCCCTTGGCCGCGGCCGCTCGCGTCCTCTTCGGTTTTGGCGCCGTCTCGGACGCCGACGGACTTCCTTCGGCGGTCCGCTTCTTCGCCGCCTCCGCCGCCTTCGCCGCCTCCACTGCCTTCGCCGCCTCCGCTGCCTTAGCCGCCTCCGCTGCTGCGGCCTCCGCTGCCCTCCGCTCTCGCTCCTCCTCCTCCCGCTGCTCGCGCTCGGCCTCCGCGCGCAACCGCGCCGCCTCCGCCTCGGCCGCCGCCAGGCGCTCCTTGAGGGTACGCGGAGGGGGTAGACCGGACATATTGCTGGGGGGGGGGACTAGGGTTTGGCTGAGGGAAAAGTGGTTGAGGTTGGGTTTGGGGTTGGGACTTGGGCCGGCCTCAAGCAGGGCTCTTATAGCCGCCAACCCAGACGAGCTTCGCGGGCGCTCCGCCCTGTCCTCTGTTTCATCAACGGGCAATCCACGCTGCCCCCATTAGGCACTTGGTGCCATTACCGCGGTCACGCTACGGCCCTCGGGGGCTCGGGCCTAGGAGGGGGGCACTGTCACGGTCCATGCCGGACCTCCGGAGCGACCCCGAAGGAGTTCCGTTAGGACTTCCGGACTTTCCATGTTTAGTACGTTCTCGACCTTTCCTTGCGCTGGCGTCATAGAGTTCCTAGTAGAAGTTCTATTCTCTTGGCTTGCGTCAAGGGACCTCGGACCCACCGGAGTTCCGATGTCCGTGACGCAAGCCCCCTTCCTTATATGTTAGGCTCGCTTAGTATATAAGGCGCGCTGGTAGTAGCCTTTGCCTCAGTTCGGATACTTGTTCTTACTCACTGCTCGTTACTCTACACTCTTCGGTACTTACTCGCAATACACCTTCATTCCTCGGACTCCCGTCTCGGACATCCGTCGGACACCTCGGTCTTCCGTCTCGCGTCGGTGACTCTAGTAAGTAGGGGACACCCGACGAGATCGCTCAGGGCGTTACCAATAGTTTCGCCAAGTCCCCACCATCCCCGTGTCGTGGCCGGAACTCCGCCGGTCATCCCTCGGAACCCCGCCTTATCCATCGGCCTGCCCACGGCACGCGTCCTAACATCATCCCAGAAGGAAAGAGACTCTGATGCCATGGATATCGATGCCATGACAGCTGAAGAACGAACCCGGCACTATCGGGAAGGGAGATGCTTCACATGCCATCAAGTGGGACACCTGTCGAGGCAGTGCCCAAACAAGAAGAACAATAATAGGGAGAGAAACACTCGCGCACGAATCACTGAAGTCAAAGAAGACACTCAAACTGAAGACAATGAAGAACCACAACAGACTTCCTCCTCCTCAAAGCAACTCATGGCAGCAAGGATCCGCCTTGCACTCAAAGGCATAGAAGACAACAACAACGCAAAGAACATCATCTTAGCCTTCTCCGGAGAGGGTTTTTAAGAAACCGGCATGCCTCGACGTCACGACCGCGTAGTAAGATCTACCATGTAATAACAGCCCAGACATCCCAACAATCTATGAGGATACCGATAACTATTCATGGAGATCAAACCGTCGAAATGAAAGCGCTCATAGATACTGGAGCCAGAGAACAATTTGTTGACTATCAATTTGCAAGAATGCAACAACTGCCATTAACCAGGCTTACAACACCGATCCAAGTATACAACGCCGATGGAACATGAAATGAAGCGGGCAACATCACCAAATGTGTCATCACCGAAATCGAGGCAGGACAACACAGACATATTGTCCGACTGTTACGATG